>JAVJGG010000088.1:13158899-13171654 GCA_035590195.1 Aviceda cuculoides | reverse complement strand
AAACACAGTAGTCTCCCAACAGCAGGCATTTTCATGCCATACACAGCATTTTAACCCTGCAACCTCTTATCACTAATGTATCCTAGATGGGGATGCAGTAGTTAAATAGAGATTTGGGTAGCTCTAAATGTTTGTTCCTTCAGTAATACAGTCTCATTCTAAAAAAAAGAAAAAAGTAATTTAGCAGTGTCTGAAGGTTTAAATTTTAATCATCTCCCCTTTGTCCTTTCACACAACTGTTCCCAAAGGAAATTCTGCATCAAAGCATCGCTATTTCAGGCGCCTGAATCAATAAGCCTCTGCTCTGAAATAGACAATAGCAAGGGACTACATTATCCCCATTGCTTTTAAATACACGTGTCCTCATCCTACATATATACGTTGATCCTCTCTTTTACACACACAAGCACTCCTTACATAGCTTGTTATGTGCTCCCTTCACATCAGAGGCATGCATGACTCATTCCTGAGCTCCTCCTGGCTAGTGCTGGACCACATATGAGCTGAGCACAGGCTGCTGAGGGTGAGTGATGGAGCAGACCTCGCTGTGGCTGTCACTCAGCTTGCAAAGACCACAGGGTATCCAGGCAGTGCAGGTGAGGATGACCGCTGGGAAGATTTAGGCATTGGCTGGGTGAGGAGAATTTAGTGGGCCCAGAGGTGAAAGCGATCTGCACTATTCTCACTGCCCAGGAGTCAGAGGATTATACAAAATGAGGACAAGGACTGGACAAGTTCATAGAGAAGCAATACTATTGGCATGTCAGCAACAAACCTGGGGTCCTCTCCACACAGGCAGGCAGCAAACTTCTAAAGCAACTCTGGGATTTGAGAACTTGAAGTAACACCAAAGCGGAGCTGTTTGTGCGGCAAGTATTCTGGCTCTATCTGCTACGCCCTGTCGTGCAGGGCTGGTGGTGTGGTTTAACCCCGGTGGGCAGCTCGGCCCACCCAGCTGCTTGCTCATTCCCCCCAGTGATTTGCCTACTTCGCAAACAGAAATAAGCATACTTGAGAAGGCACTGATACACTGCGCTGGTCTAAACATGTGCATGTGTGGGCTCACACACCTGTAACTGCAGTTTGATAATAATCAGCTCACTGTTTCACTGAACTTCTCATAGGTTTAATCCTGTTTTACCCGTCATATGAAACGTATTTGTCCAGAGCACTGTAACTGTAACCTCCTCAAACTGAAGATTTATTATTCCCAGCTAGACAGGAAAAATTAGTGCTATGGCAGTTTCTACTGGCAAAGATATGCCAGAATAATGTAAAAGATTTGCATTAAATTAACAACAGGATAGCAAATGCAGAGTTAGTGATGACACACAACCCTGCTCCCAGGCTTTTGTACTATAACCAGCTGGGAAAGAAAACTTTCAAGCCAGACCAAAAGACCCTACACAGCCACCATTTCGGTTAAAATAGATTTTAGCTTGAAGGCAAAGATTCAGCTGGAACTTAAGTCTGGAATTTCCAAAATGTGTTTTGCATTTATTAAGATATTAACATCAGTAGAAAAGATAACCAATCAGCTCATACAGAAGCCCAGACTCATTTACAGGTTGTTGAGAAAGTGATTCAGTGCGAGAGGTATGAATGTTAACTGCCATGAGATGCAAGAGCATGGGATGCCTGGCAGAAGGTATACTTTTATAGCAGCATCCTGGAAACATTATCTAAAATATCACTAATTCCTGCAATTGCTAATTCTGAAAGTAAGGTCCTAGATCTTACTTTAATATCTAGGCTGTAGTCCAAACTTCTGAATCAAAGCAACTCAACTACTGACCCTGTGCAGTACTTATCTTTTGAAATCCCAGATAACTGCAGAAGGACAAACAGTAAAGACAGGTGACCTCCATCAGCCTGATTATGTTAATCCTGATGAAAAAGCTAGGAATGGCTTGTTTCTCACAATGTCCTACCTGCTCTGTTCAGTGATTTCCACCTAAATCAGATGCTAGACCTTGCAGACACAGCCACTAAGGCCAAAGACACAGACAACCATACAGTCATTCTTGCACCAATCTTAGCTTTATACTTCTATGTCTATCTGCAAGATTTTATGTGTGTTCATCAGTAAATTAAAAAGCAGTAGCTTAAGTAATTGGATTTATAGCAAGAGACAACTAAACACCCTAACTTATCTTAAGTAATTGGATTTATAGCAAGAGACAACTAAACACCCTAACTTATCTTATTGTTGGGAAATTTCCCTATCTAACAGCTGTTTCCCGCTTGCTAATGTAGCCCCATTGCCCTCATCATCCCACGCCGAATAATCTCTCCCCGACCCCTCCTTGTTTATACACATTCAATAATCACAGACTTTCATGTTTTCTGTTCACTGTCAGTTATCCAAATGATACAAATTTAGCCCCTTTGATCTTTCCTCATACATCAGTCCCTCCAGGCCCCTAATCACTTTTTTCACTCTTCTCTAAACTCCCTCCAGTAATGATCTGATTCTAATCCTCTGAAAGGAGAGGCTTTTGGCTTCAGTTCTTCACACAGATGCGAGCAAACTAATTCAGAGAGACTTCACAAGCCCTGTGCGTAGTACTGTCACCAGCCGCCAAGCATTAAACTGTGACACTGAAACAAAGATGGAATTCTCATGAACACTAGAGGTGCCAGAAGCTGACAGAAAACACAATGAAAATTAAAACAGTTAACTGATCAGCACTTTATACAGCCATCAGGACTTTGTGTGCGTAAAAGCCATATTTAAGGAACAGCCACAGTTGTCTGCTGGATGCTTTGAAAAAGCTAGGGTGACAGTTCCAGGATCTTACGAAACTGCAGTTCACCTAGCAGCTTCATGATAAATACACCATAAATGGTGTACAGAGTAAGCAGTGGGATTTTACCCAGAGCGCCTGAGAGTTTTTTAACAACTACCACATGCCATCTTGCAGCGGCTGCATTTCAGTGGCAAGTGATATGAACCCTGCTCACACCAATAAAGTGCCTGGCAGCCCACCAAAGGAGGAGGTACTATTAACACTTCCACCAAAGACCCCAGTGGGCACAAGGGCTTCCAGAGACTAGGCATGACCTACCAGTGCCATAATTCAAGTCCAGTTTTGAAGAGTTTCCAAACGTATAGATTTGTTGTTAATAGAGTTAAAGCCATACTTTAAAAAAAAGTAAAAATAATATATATTTACAATAGGGTAGCTGACAAACCCCATATATTAGCATATACTAGTTGGTATAGCTGAGAAAGAAGCCTACTGCTTCCTTTCTAAAAACACCTCTTGCATATTGATCTAGACAGAAAACAAACACAAGGCACAAGCAGCAGGTATAACATAACCATGAAGAAAAGAAACTAGAGATGCTATACACACAACTTGGTAAAGTCAGTTCAATAAAAACTAAAAGACAGTTAAGTAACAAGCTCTAACTTTACCCATTGCAGTTTGGATGCTGCCCTCAAGTTGGAAAGAAATATTAAATAAATCCCTCCCCCAAAACACAGCACCCTAATTATTAAAATTTATTTTCCTGATGCCCATTTCTGACTTTGTGTTTGAAAAGCTATTTTTTTTTTAAACTTTAATTTCATCAGTAGTTTACCGGCTGATTGCAGTCAGTAGCACGTCTTCATGTTGTAACAAGATCTTTGGATTTTTTGCAGTTTTCCTCCTTTTATTATGAGTTTCTTCCTCTGCCACCTTTAGACAAATGGAGGGGATCTACGGACAATTTCTTTGCACAAATTAAGAACAAATTTGTGTTCCATATGCTACTTTCACGCACTTTCACTGTAACCACACTGCAGCAATGCTACAACAGCTCCAGCTCCTGCCTTTTCTCTCAACCTGGCACAGACAAAAGCAGGGACACAAGCTTCCCAGCCAATTTTATGTTTTGTTACAGACACCCCTTGGCTTTAGCAGACAGGCTGCGAAGGAGATGGAGGAATAACATCAAGCACGCTGCACAGCCAAATTTGGGATGTGGAGGAAAAAGAATGAAATGAGTTAAACAACAGAACCAGATAAAGTCGTGGCTCCTTTTGTCTCCCTTCAGCACAACGTCTCAAGAGCAGAACAAAGCAGCAGGATATAAGCACTGATCGCTTCAAAGAGGTGGTTTTACTAGTGCCAGTACCCAAGAGACCTAAGACTACTAATCAGAAGTTAATCCTGATGCAGGGAATCTCACAGTAAGGAAAGGCCTTATGTAGAAAGCAGCAGTTATATTAGGGACACCACATAGCGTAGTCAGGCTACAAAGACATTTAGGCGTACCTGAAGGGCCAAGGGGCATGAAGCTTGCCTCATTTCAGTGCTGGGCTGCCTAGCTTGCTTAGGATCAATTTCCCATAGCCAAATTCAAATGTACAAATGACTAATAAATTGAGAGTCATTAGAGCATGTTTCCAGGTAACACAAGGCACGCTTCAATGTAATGAAGAGTTCAGCAGTTCCTGCCTTACAGTGAACTGATCCAGGTCACACAAACACAAATACACACAAACACATGCACAAAATTTGTGTCTGGTTCACTGACTTCATCAAGAGCACAACATCTGTGCTGGCCCTTCTGGCACAGAAACCATCCCCGAGAAATGAACACCCCCACAAGAGTGCTAGCAGCGTCTATCTGCTCATACTGAAAGTATAGTGTGCAAGCAAGCTGGCGTTTTCAGTGCACGCTTCATGACTATTCCAAACATGCTGCGCATCATGACAGGTATCTGACTGCTGAACAAGTATTCATACTGCACAAGAGCACCAAAGCCTGTTCACTGCATACCAGTTCAAAACACAAGACAACTCTAAGCCATCCAACAAAGAACTCTAACTTTGCTCAGTATTTCTGCTTTGACTTAAGGATTCTTCCAACTATTCTACATTAATCTCTCCCTGATTAGAAATCTATCGGCACTGGTCCCGTATCCATTTGAACTACAGCAAAACCCGAGTTCTCCCTATTCTTATCGCCACCAGATAATTCACCACTAAACCATTCTAACTCTCTTGGTGTATATCTCACATCTATATGGAAGTGCATTCAGTTGGTGCACAAGCTTTCCGGTGTCCCCAAATATCAGACTTGCAAATTATTTCAATTGTCTCATCACAGTCATGCTAAATATAACTTACCTGCAGCCTTCAGAAATTCCTCGGAATGAGTGCCTGCAGAGGCAATACTGGAGAGTGTGGACTGGGCACCCAAAGCCATTGCAGATAAAATAGTGCATGGCATTGCTACCAACATTTCAGAACTAGACAGTGACAGATTTGATACTCCATCTGCTTCATTAGAAAGGACACGATGAACCATCCACGTTTCATGCAGCCCAGCCAATAACAAGCTAGTGGTTAGGTAACCAGTGGCTGGTTAACTAACGCAGCCAAGTCACAGGCCCTGCACACCCTAAGTCTGACCAAAAGAAAGGGGGGTTGGACTAGATGACCTTTAAAGGTCCCTTCCAACCCAAACTATTCTGTAATTCTGTGATTCTATGGTAAATAAACTAAGTCCTGAGACTCTATGGTCACTGAAGAACAAAACCAACTTAATAAAACTTTATGAACAGCCTCTCTCGGTGGTATTTTCCATGTTCATAGTTCACTATTCCTGAGGCTCAGAGGATCACAATCCTCTCCTAGCTTTTACACAAGTCAAAGTGTTTATACAACACCTCTGCCGCTCCCTCAAATTCCTTGTATACTCTTTGCTGCACAGCACCAGTCCTCGATACTTTGGACGACTTCCCTTAGTGCATTTTCTAGCGAGCACATAAATAATCTATGTAAAATTGACTCTAATTTGACAACCAGTAAGTAAATACCCTTTAAATTCTTTCCACAGATATGCTGCCTGATTAGCATATTGTTCACTACAGTTAAGAGAACAAATTTCTGACAAAGGAAGGTACCTTTATCAGGACTCCCAGGACTCTGCCTGTTGCAGAAAACTTCCCATTTTATGCACAGGGATTACACTCGGTCCCTAATCATACTGGAATTACATGTACACTAATCTGATCGGTTACCCTCTCACAGCTGGATCCCATGTGCACACCACCACTTCAACTCTGGGTAGGATGCAGATCTCCTGCCTTCTCACATATCTTGTGAAAGCCAGGAGAAGCCTTATGCAAAAAACAGATGGCAGAAACAGCTCAAAATGCCACATTTAAATGATTAAATAGTATCAAAGTAAGAGAGAGTCAGCTTCTGTTGGGCCACAAAACGTTACATCCAACAGCTACATGCCTAGAAGGGCACAAGGTACTGTGCTACGAGCACAGAGGAGGTGGAATTCATCAAAGCAGGATTCAAACCAGAAAAAAGCTGACAGAAGCACAATAGGAATCACAGCAGCAGGAGCTGCCATCTCAGTACCAGTTTAATGGCCACTGGTGATGTGTCTCTATGGCAGCAAAGGCTGCAGTGAAACTGCTGTCTGAGAAAGGATGGGTCTGATCACAGGAGGACTGGGAGACTAAACAACAAACACTCCAGCTGCAGCAGTCTGCCTCTCTCCCTTCTGTGCTTCTAAATGAAAGACTGGAGATAAACAGAAATGAAAGACTTGAGATAAATAGAAATGAAAGATTTGAGATAAATAGAAATGAAAGCCCTTCTGGAACTCGGACCATAACAAAGCCAGTTCGTGAGCCTCAGCACCCCAGACCTTTCCCTTCAGATGGAGGCACAACAGAGAAAAACTAGGTGCAGGGCTGTAGCATAAAAGCCCTAGGATAAGAACCCCTTAAACAGGTTCAGGTGAGTCATGGACAACTGATTTTAATGCAGCTTTAAGTGATCTTTTGCACAAGTCAAGAGCTTCAGTGCCATCTGCATCCAAACCACCTAACAAGTCTGGGCTGAACACGTCAAAGGATTCAAATGAGAACATTATTTTCCAAAGAAAGTAAGTATCAGGCAAGGAAATGCTTGGGTTCCACTGGAACCTGCATTTCTCAAATGGACCCAACTGGACACTGCAAGTGGAACAGCAGCAAATACAAAGGTGAGTGGGGACGTCTCCTTGCACACCTTCACTGATTACCAAAGACCCAGACAGACCTGGTATACAGCTTGACATTAAGATAATTATCGTTTTGACACTTGGTACAAATGGCACTAGACATATTCTAGCTCCAAAGGGATGAACTAGTACTTCTGTGTACATGGCATAGATTATCTTGGGGCGGGGTCTGGCTTTTCTAGGATTTAATATGGAAGCTCTAGATTTTGCACAAAAGTGGATAGGTCAACCACTAGCAGGACCGTAAAGATTTGAATAGTCTTGCTAATAAAGTCTCTGGAGATAACCCACAAGATCTGGGGTCACTTATGCTACAGTGCAACACAAGTCTACAAAGAGGGTACGTGTTAATGTAGCTAACATGAACATCTTTAACGGGTTGAATCCTAGTTTTAACTGCTTATTGGGATAAAAACATTAATCAGTCAATGCTGAGATGATTAACGGGATAAGATTACGGTTAAAACTAGAAAATCTATTAACCTATTTAAGAAATAAATGTTGTACCTGGCAGGTCATCAGTCTTTTAAGCCTCAAGGGTTTAGATGTTCTAAGCAAACAGGAGACTGACTCATGCAGCCAAAGGCTCCATGTGAAGACTAACTGAACTGTAGTTGTCTTGCCACATCAGAAGCCATATACCTTCTCCTTAAACTAAGTGGGGTGTGCCATAGACCATCGCTTTAGCTTCAGCTGCAACAGATATGATGTACCACAACCACTGTGTGGAGTGGGACTTGGGAAGAAAGTCTGAGCTAGTAAAAGTTTGCTACATACAACGGGAAGCAGGAAAAAAAGAAATCGGCATCTAGAATGGCAGATTTAACTTCATGTCTGTATCATAACAACTATGAGTTCAGCTCATAACAAAAGTTTTAGTCAAAAAACTAAATTCACCCACTCTGCCTGTCCTAGTCTGCATACATGCTTGTCATTCAACTGTCACACTCACCCATTCACCATGTGTTATGAGAATAATTGGAAATAATTTTAACTATGCCTCAGAAGACGTATCTTCTCAAGGAGACAGAGACACACGGTCCACCTGCATCTCTCAGTCTAATTTCCCTTAGGAAAATTTCCCACTAGTGCATTATTTCACATCAGACAACCAGCTACACAGAGCAACTCTCCAGCCTACACTAATTGTTACTTTGGTGCTTTCCTGCTTTTTAAAGCCATATATAGAGCCAGTCAGGATTGCGAGAGCCCAAAGATGACCTATTCAGAGGGATGCTGAACCACAGAAATGTGAAAAATGCTAAAGATGCCAGCGGTCCAGTACTTTCATAACACAGTTTTAGAAGTATCAGGAACATTGTCACCTTGACAAAGAACATAGCTCAATGCACAAGCCATATATGAAATTCCATAATAATCCATACCCTCGCACTGATGAGAATGCTTAGTTATGAGATTATGATGTAAAAATAAGGTTGTATAACTGGAATCAAATAGTAATATAGTGCCTTGCACTTTTCACAAGTAACTAGAAGTTGTCATGCCTGCTGGATTTTGAGGTGTGTTGGCAGTGTGTGTGGGGGGGAACAGGGTAAGAAGAGACTCCAAAAGGCTCAGCTTTAAGTATTTACTTCGAGACTTATCCCAGATGGTCTTCCTCAACAGTAGAACTAGAATATGAAGAAATAACAGGAAAGCAAGCTAAAGAGCTGTCAGTCCTGACCAGGTAGCCCCTGCAACTTATTCTGCACCCACTTTTCAGTAGGACTGCCAAGCATCTTATAGTCAGTGGCATCCAGAAGACACAACAGTTGCCAATGCTTCTGTGGTTTGGAGTCCGGAAAAACAGGAGAATAAAATGACAATGATTCAACCTGTATCCAGAAGTCTCGAACTTAAGCATGAGTGTAACTAATCAGTTACAATCACAATGGTATCAAGAAATTAGTAATAGGAAGAGCATTGGACTGCTCTTTAGAACTGTAAAGAATTTACTTACTTATGTATCACATATTAGATTCTCTTCTTACAAAAACTGTTTATTAGTCACCAGACTAATGAAGCACACAGCTGACCTCAGCAACATGCTTCCCCACACCAGCTGGCTCCTCTACCCATGTCAGTTTGATTGCAGCTGCCATCATTAACTTCCCAGGGAGAGCTCTTCCACTTTGCTGGAGACCAGATGACAGTCTGGTTCACATTCATTCCCTGGGTGTCAATCACAGTAACGTTTGTCAGCATTTCAGACTGCCCTGAAAGGTTGACACCAAAGCTCCAGCGAATTTCACCTCCTGAGCCAGAAGGGCTGGTTATGGCCTCCAGCCCAACCCCTGTGCAAGGCAGGTCAGAACCACCTGCCAAAGCACCGTCACACTTTGCTCAGCTCCCACACTCCTTCTAGAAACGTACTTTTGATGCGAAGTCGCCAAGCACAGAAGAACAAGCCACATCCCTACAGAACTTGCTCAAATACTTCTTTATGGCTAACACTGTACATTTTTCTATTTGAAATGAAACTTTCAGTCATGACCCCTTGTTCTTCCTTATCTCAGGAAAACAGTTTGGCGGCAAGTGACTTCACAACACAAACTCTTCAGCATCCAAGCATACAGAAGGACTTCCACATCTGGAGCCTTTTTTGTGGAGTCAGCAGAAGTGCCAAACACCAAGATGGGAGTCATAAGCACAACTGCCTTCAGCCCAAAATAGCTTCTGTTCACAAGGTCACTCCATATAATCCTGTCAGCTCTGCCCAATTGTAAGTCAAGAATCATGCATGATGCTATAGTCTGACACTGCAACCAGAACATCCTAGTAGGTGAGACCCCTGCTAGTGGGTAACTGCTCCAACGAGGATCAAGCCTTGCAACCCAAACTGTCAATTCTTCGTTGTTTGATCATGTCATGGCAGCAGAGGACATGAATGGAAAGAAGGGAGTGACTCCCTGCTTATGACAAGCTGCATTACACTGGGCACCCAAGGAACCTGCAAAGACTATGCACTACTCGTATTCCCTGAGAAACCACTGACAACCTGCAGTGGGTTGATCCTGGCCAGCAGCTAAGTACAACACAGATGCTCACCCACTCACCCCACGAGTGGGATAGGAGAGAGAGGAGCAAAGGCAAGAAGACTCGTAGGTCAAGATGAAAATAGATTAATAAGCAAAGAGAAAGAAAACAAAAAACAAATGATGCAAAGGCAATCACTCACCACCTCCCACAAGCCAACCGATGCCCAGACAGTCTCTGAGCAATGTCTAGCTTCCCCAGAAAAGCCCTCCCCGGAGTTTCCATTGCTGAGCATGACATCATATGGCATGGAAAATCCCTTCAGTCAGTTTGGGTCAGCTGTGTCCCCTCCCAGCCCCCAGTCCACCCCGGGGCAAAGCAAGAAACAGAGAAGGCCTTGACGCTGCACAAGCCCTGTTTAGTAGTAGCCAAAACACTGGTGTGTTACCAACACTGTTCTGATCACAAATCCAAAATAGCACCATATTCCATCAGAGCCAAACCCAGCACACAGCCCTATGCCAAACCGACACAACCACACTAACTATCCTCCTCAGCTTGTAGCTCACCTATGAACTACAGCATGAATGCTGTGTTTTTCATGACATACATCAAAAAACAAACAAAAACCCCAGACACCCAGTTAGTTTACTTGTGCCAACTATCATGTCTGTAGATCATTTAGCATGCGAATGGCTTTACCATCAGCCTTACTACTTGGTATTTGTGCAGTTAAGTACAGTCAAACATGGGCAGTGAACTTACATGCTACTGAGCACATCAGAGCACAAAGTGTAAGCTTCAAAAGCCACCCCTTTGGGATGAAACAAAAGTCCAGAACAACTGTGACTTTGGGGAACTTTACATCTCTCTCACTGAGTGCCTGTGCAAAATATTAAGTCTTTCCCTACGTTTCTTTACCTGCCAAAACATAGGTCTACTCATTCTAACCACTGCACACATCCGTGTCCAAAACAACAGACCTCCAAACTTTGGGGATAAAGGACTTCATAGGACAAAGGCTGCAGAGGACAGTAACTGGGCCACTGGAGCACCACCTTAGCAATTATCCCAGAGTGTGCTTTTTTTATGTAATCAAGGAAGAAACCGTGTCAGACTTCAGCAAAGCTGTCTTCAGCAGCTTATGGAATATTTCTCTAAGCCATGATGCAATTAACTGCCAAGAAAGTGCTGAGGCAGGCAGAATTAGGAAGCTATAACAAATCAAGTATATAATACTGCACCATTTACATTTAAAACAGCTGGACTGCTTATAACTCACAAGTGCTGCAGCACGTTTACTATTTTATTTCATAAGATCTAGATGTCTTATCCCCCGAGCAGGACAAATGAAACAATCCAGCTTCAAAGCCAAAATGGGAAAAGACTCAAAAAGGCACAGCTCTCCAGAGCTTCCTGACCTAGGTGGTAATACTTGCCATTCTGAACACCCAGCACATCCCCAAAGTCATTGGGAAAATTCACAATTGCTGAAGAATCATGATTAGCCCAGAAGTTCTTGATTAGCTTGTAGGAAATTTGAGTAATGTACAATATGAAGATCACCAGGTTCAGAAAACACTTTTGCATAAAAACAAGGGTGCAAGGGCTTCAACATTCTTAATGCAATATCCAGTCAACTGGGAGAGAGAGAAAAGCATCAGTGCTTAAATTGTTAAAAAAAAATTGAAATCTTGTCTATTTCCTCAGCATTGAAACAGATACCAAACAGTATACAACAATCAAAACAGTAACTATTTTTGAAATTAATTTACAGTGTGAACAGTCTATCCCTTCTTGCCTTAACTCTCTAAATTATAATTGTGAGAATGTTATGCTCCCCAAGTTTGTCTATTATACCATAACAGAACATCAAGTGAGCTCTTTTGAATTACTAAACTGTACAAAATTTCCATTATCCTAAAAGTCTCACAAGACACTAGCTTTTTAAAAAGTGGGGCAGGGAAGGGGGGGACAGGGTGGAGGGAAAACAGGCATTTCTATAGACTCAGAAGACTTTTGTAGGAGTCTATTAAAAACAAAACAAAACAAAACCCCCAAACAAACAAACAGCCCCCTCCCCCCCACTTCTTTCTTAAAAGACAGTAAAGGCAAAGTATGACAAGGCCCTAAGCTTAATCTACAATGTCAGAAAAAGAACATATACTATTCAACACTAATGTCTTCAGCAGACCCAGATTCAACAGCTATCAAAGATGATGGTAATTTCTCTCCTAACTCAGATGAGTTTTCGACTGGACTGCTGGGCTCAAATTGCTGCTACTAATTACTCAGAAGATGATGCCAATTAGCAAGGAAAGCAACACACAGACCCCACAAAAAGGTTTTAATTTCCACCAGCTACACAAAGTACAGAATAAATGTTTCAGAAAAAAATATAAAAGTGACAGCAGTACTCAAAAAACTCATCATCATACAATGAGCTGCATTAAGATGTGTGACACACTGTGACCCAACGCTGAAAGATTTTGCTAATTCTAATAGCTGGCCTTACAAACCTTCACTACGACAGAAAAAAGCATGACACGAAGAAGTGCTGGACTTCCTCCCCAACACTGCAGAGCACGTCACAGTGTCGTGGTTTAACCCCAGCCAGCAACTAAGCACCATGCAGCCGCTCCCTTGCTCCTCCCCCACCCAGTGGGATGGAGGAGAATATCAGGAAAAGAAGTAAAATTCGTGGGTTGAGATAAGAATGGTTTAATAGAACAGAAAAGAAGAAACTAATAATGATAATG
>JAVJGG010000088.1:13143935-13157670 GCA_035590195.1 Aviceda cuculoides | reverse complement strand
AAAGCCCCATCCAACCTGGCCTTGAACACTTCCAGGGATGGGGCATCCACAACTTCTCTGGGCAACCTGTTCCAGTGAAGAACTTCTTCCTAATCTAAATCTTCCTAATCTAAATCTACCCTCTTTCAGTTTAAAGCCATTACACCCCTTGTCCTATCACTACATGCCCTTTGTAAGAAGTCCCTCTCCAGCTTTCCTATAGGTCCCCTTTAAGTACTGGAAGGCTGCTCTAAGGTCTGCCCGGAGCCTTCTCTTCTCCAGGCTCAACAACCCCAACTCTCACCCTGTCTTCATGGGAGAGGTGCTCCAGCCCTCTGATCATCTTCATGGCCCTCCCGTGGACCAGCTCGTGCAGGTCCACGTCCTTCTCATACTGGAGGCCCCAGAGCTGGATGCAGTACAGCAAGTGGGGTCTTACGAGAGAGGACTAGAGGGGGAGAATCACCTCCGCTTACGAGCAGGCCACGCTTCTCTTGATGCAGCCCTGTTCTTTGTTTAAATGCAACGGAAACAAAAAACCCACAGCTGATGAGCCTCACCCTCACGATGGAGATTCAGCTGAAAGGAGAATGACTGTGACTTCTCCAATACAACTCCTGCTGCACACTCTTCAGATGCTTTCTGCCCCACTGGTTTATTAATAGTGCAATACTGCATAAGGCACAACAAAAAATGGCCCTGTTACTCCTGGCACCGAACATACATACAAAGCAGTAGTAGACATACATCACTTGTGGCTTAAGGAGAGAAAACACCCAGGACACAGGGAAGATCAGAATATAGAAGCAGAACAGTGTCATGGTCAACAACTGCATCCCAGTAAGACTTTCTTCAGTGGCAGGAAGTAAACTGCCATTAAGTAAAAGTTTATCAGTTAAAATGGTTGAAAAGCAGACAGGAAAAGACTGTACAATTTCTAAGGACAAAGCTCTGCTTTGCTCAACCCTTTCCCAGAGGGGCTAGAGGTTGTGTGACCCCATCTACCAAGCTTCTGTGAGATCAGACCGCCAGGTAGGGTCCACAGAACATACAAGGCCAACTAGACAAAGCTGGGCAACACAGCAAGAGACCGCAGCACAAATCTGCCTTAAGTAGTCTTCTACAATCAAAGTATAAATGAGGGACTACAGGTAGTGCACCCTGCCCAGCACAGCTTTCACAACTAGGCCTGTACAATGCAGGTGTAGACACTGCAAGCTGCTTGCAGGTCCCAACCACAGACCTCCTCTGGAAATTTCCAATTCACCTTCTCCATCTGAGTGCCTTTATTTCATAAAACCATAGAAGAACTCAGGTTGGAAGAGACCTAACAACGTGATCTAATTCACTTCCCCTTTGTCCATCAGCCTCAAGCTACTTCTTTCTTCATTCATGTCCAGCTGAGACATATCCATGGTGCAATGCTTAAATGATTAGGGGGGGACAGGAGGGGAGGCATAAGAACAAAATAACCAGCTGAAAATGCAGAAAGTTCTGTAAACAACCTAGGACCCTACCTTTGCTGTATATGCAACTACCTCTGCTACAAGCAGTTTGATTATCACGTCAGCAATTACAGAAAATACCAAGATGCAGTCTATGTCCAGATTGTTCAAGCTACCCTCAATTTCCAGTGGATATAAATCTATAAGCAAACAAAACTGTTAAAAAATTCAGCCAGATTTTTTTAGTACCCAAGCACATTGGGACAGAACAATCTTAAAGCCTCTCCCTAGGAGAGCAAGGAAGTTCTCTGATGAACATAATTTTTACAGACATCCACAGCAAACTGGGACACGCCTCTTTTGGAGACAGCAAGGAATTTCCTATAATACATTTAAGTGATTCTGCTGAAGAAGTAGGTTAAACTTTAACAGAACCTCATAAAATGAGAAGTCTGGTGCAAAAGATTCTCCCTCCTTTTCTACTGGGTGATATGCAAAGCTCCATCAGCTCTACATGGGCTGAGTTTTGTTGCTAGCCTCTGCTCTGATCACAGTTCACGCTGTCATTATCAGGACTCTTGAGGTGGGGAAGAAGGCACTGAACCTTCTTGTTAACATGTCTGGAAGCCCACCAGTCATCCTTTACCCATACTTAAGTCTACAAAAAGCTATGTGCTGTTTCATGTCCCTGAAATAGTCCCAGGGTCTGAGCCTAATTATGAATCTCATTTTACTCTACAAATGTCTACCATGATGGCAACTGTTGTCTACAACATCCATTTTATAGCAAGAGCATGACACCTGACGCAGGCCTAAAAGCCTGTGACAGGGCAAAGAGGACCATTAGCAGAAAAAGAGCCCAATCTAATTGCAACAATAGCTGGCTGGAACAGTGGCCATTTATTTTGCAAAACTTCCTATCTAGAAGATAATAGCGAGAACAGAGGCAGAGTTTTAAAACAAGACTGCTTTTCTAAACACAGAACCGATTTGGTTATGAGAGGTCTAGCTGGCTGTCCGCAGGACTCCGACCAACCAAAGCTTACCAGTGTGATAAGACTGTAACGATGGAAGCTGTGTTCCAAAGCCTGTTGCTTTTCAAAGTCCTGTAGCTCTAGTGTCTGTTATGGTAAGACTTTGTGGCTTTATCTTCGTAGCTAAGAAAGTCCCCACTGCCAAAACTCCTGGCTTTACGGCCCCTTGGTGCTTCACAGGTGTAATTAGGAAACCAGAACTCCCACTGCCAGGAGGGCACCAGGGACATGCCAAGAAACTAGCAAGTCTGGGGGAGAAGACCCTGTGGTATGCATTGCACCTTGCAGCAGACTGGCCATGGGGTTTCTCTGCCCAAATATGCCAGGTATGGGTCTGCATCTGAGCAAAAGCTAAAATTCAGAACCCAGAAATTCATGAAAGGGCTCTCCAACCATAACAGATTACCATTTCTATGGAAAATGGGATGGTGCCAAGTCATAACAGTCTCTGTAAAGCCCTAATTAACATGAATAACACAGTTGGATATTTTATGTATCAGCCTTCTAAGTCCCTCCTTCCTGACACTTAAGAGTAAAAATAGTAGAACGTTTTACGGAGGTTAATTCATGGCTGCTTAAGTGTGATTCCACTTTGAGGCAGAATTGCGAGCCCCTTGCAGTCATCCACATGGGAGGCCTATGGATAGTCTGCCTTAGTAGTGTTTGCTGAAGGAAGTTACAAGACAGCAGGTTTGTCAGGGAAATGTGTATACTTGGCAGAGTATCAATGGAATTACCTTTCCTTCCATTCCAGACTTGTGTTTCAAGGTAGATGAGCTGATATCGTCACCTGGCAGGTTACAAGATAATCATAACAGAAAATAAAATAATAATGACAAAGTTAAAAGAAAAACACAAAAAATTCTGAAAGAAAACCAGCATAGTTTACCATGAGATCAGACAGTTGTTTTATCACTCTGATGGCAGTTAAGCTCAAAATATATTTTGGCATGCTACAATACAAATACATAGCATCTGAATTAATTTGAGGAGGCGGCAGCTCCCAGAACTGCACAATTTTATTTGGGTCCTGGACCAGCAGAGCTGTCTGACAGAAACTTCTCAACCAACAAGCCCCATGCAGCTCGCTTACCCCCCAGGGCTGCTCAGCCACTTTTATACCACAGAACCCAGGCTGAAAAGCCTGCCTCCTCCAAGCAAGACGTGTGCCCAGATGTGTGGCAGATACAGACCTCTACCCAAGCAAGACCCAAGGCAGGCTGGCATTCAGCCATGCTGAGTATCTCTGCACTTGAGCCTCCCCTGCAGCAGCACAGCAAAGACTCTTTTTCTGCCTGCCAGCAGCCAGCCTAAGTCTGGCTAGTACTGAGCCAAACACAAGCTGGTTTGTGTCAGGGTGTCTCTGCCTTAACATCTTCAGCTGACCAGGGAGATGTAAACAGCCTGTTTGGACACAATGCTGCAACCCAAGGTACCCAGCCTCCCCAGAGCCCAGTGGGAAACACCCACCTAGTTCTTCAGGCATCAGCTCCAGTTCAGCTAGATTCACTAGTATAATACCCAACTGCTCTATCATGTCAATGGCAGGCCAAACAACAGTTTGTGTCCCAGAGAGATTCAACCGATTTGTGTGCACTAACTGCAAGAAGTGCTTTTACAAACTATTTTCCACTAAAAGGACAGAAATTATTTGCAACTAAAGCCACAAAACTTAATTCTGATTCCAGAGTTTCAGACTAGGCTATCCCATCAACATTCCCATCTCAGCTGTATAATTTTGTCCCAAAGCAGTGTATATCAGGCAAGAAACTAAACAAGTCTAGATCTGGGTTATTAAAACAGCTGAAGTCACTGAATTCTTCATTCTCCCAGGAAAGGCATGTAGACATAGTTTGCAATAAGATGTCACACTTAGGTTCATCTCACAATCCTCATTTACTCCATTAAATGTCGCAAGCTAGTAAATAATAAAAGAAACAATAAGCAACTTTGACAGGAAGAGTTGCATTTCCATATAATGGAAAAAAGAAAGTTTTGAAAACATGACTTACTACTTGTTGTCAAAAAAAAAAAAAAAAAAAAATTAAAGAATCCCAACAGCAACACCAACGCTTGGGCCTCCAGCGGCACGGCACCACCAGAGCTGGCAGCTGCTTCTCCTGCGGGCTGGGCTGGTGCAGCACAGCTCTGCTTCCCCCTCAGAGCATGGCGAGCTGCCGAGGGAGCCGAGCCCCCTAAAGCCAAACTTGCTCTCCATGGGTCGGCTCCCAGGCAGCCCAGCCTGTAGGAGCAGCTTGCAGCATGAGCAGCAGTGCCAACCCTGGGGCGAGGGGTGCTGCAGCAGCCAGGGCGCAGGACGACAGCAGCGTTGTTTGTTCCTTCGTCTACATCAGCTCAAGACAGACAGCCTGGCTGTCGGGGAATGAATCTGAGCTATGCTGACGGCACAATCCGTACAGCTTCAATAAATACTCCAGGGTGAATGCTGCCACCATTTTTAACTGTGGCTAACCAAAGAGTAATGGTCTCGAAGATGATTCCAATTAAACTGATGACAGAGTCAGGTATTTTATTATTTATAAACCCCTGGTTTTCTTGGCACAGGAGAAAGCAATCGGAGAACATTTCCCTATTCATCACTCCAAACCTTTTTAAGCCAGCATCCCAGCAAAAAATCCTGGCCATCCTGGGCTTCTGCTGTTATCCTGCACTAGGCATTTCTCCAGCCTAGCTTTGGACCATCTTGTTCACCCTGCATAAGAAATCCTTTCCCACTCCTCCACATGTGTGCTCTCCTTCCCAAATACTCTATGGCTGAACCAGTCCATCCAACCTGTATCAATAAACTGTACAATTACACTTTGTCTGTATTTTGCCAGATTTGTGTGCTTAGCTGTTCTTGTCAAACCAATATTCCAAATTTCCAGCTAAATGTCCTTAGCAGTACAAGCTGCTGCTGTTCTTACAAATTGACTCAGGAATCCCTACCACGAGGGTTCATTAACCAGAGCGGAGGTGTTGCGGTTTAACCCCAACCGGCAACTAAGCACCACACTGCTGCTCACTCACTCCTCCCCCCACGGTGGGATGGGGAGGAGAATCAGGAGGGGAGGGAAGTAAAACTTGTGGTTGAGATAAGAACAGTTTAATAATTGAAATAATAATAATTTAAGAGTAATAATAGTAATAGTAATAATAATACGAAAAGGAAGATAACAATGAGAGCTAAAACCCAAGAAAGACAAGTGATACACAACGCAATTGCTCACCACTCGCTGACCAATGCCCAGTCAGTCCCCAAGCAGCAATCCACCCCTCCTGGCCAACTCCCCCAGTTTATATAACTGAGCATTACATCCTATGGTATGGAATATCCCTTTGGCTAGTTTGGGTCAGCTGTCCTGGATATGTCCCTCCCAGCTTCTTGTGCACCTCCTCACTGGCAGAGCATGAGAAACTGAAAAATCCTTGACTTTTAGGATAAGCACTGCTTAGCAACAACTAAAACATGAGTGTGTTATCATCATTATTCTCACACTAAATCCAAAATACAGCACTGTACCAGCTGCTAGGAAGAAAATTTAACTCTGTCCCAGCCAAAACCAGGACAAGGGGATAAACTTCTGTTTACATAAAGTAGCACAGAGAATATTACAAATACGCTAAAAAGCACTAATTTCATTTGGCAGCTGAAGACTCCATTTTTTCCACATAACATTGAGAAGTGACATTTAAACTTGTCAGAAAGACTCTAAATCATTAAATTCTTTTCCAGTGTTCAATTCAAATACAGAAATCTGATTAAGATATACAAATACAGCAAGATAACAAACCACGCAGAGCAGTGTCTACAAAGCAAATTTGACACAAGTTTGGCTCTATACAGAAGAGGACAGAGACATCAGCCTTTATGTAAATAGAAGCTCTGTAACGCAGTGCCAGGCAAGGACTGGCAGCCTTGCTGAGAGGCAGGCTGCACGTATTTTAGCATAGCACCATGCTGATTACATCTGAATGACATCTAATTTTGCAAGTGTGCAGAGAGAGTTCACATCCTCTCCAAGCAGGGGAAGAACAGGTTGCACTGACCTAGAAAGACTGACTGGTCACACCCACTTCCTTGCCCCATTTGTTTACTTTGTTACCATCTTCTCCAGTCTGCCCTGCACTGAAAAGGCTTCTTACATACACAGCACACAAACCACACTTTGGCATCCACGATTACCAGAACACACATGTATAATGTGTATGTCTTGCACCTTTGCTGTAAGTAATAAGTTCTCACCTTTGCCGAGTATCACATCCTCTGCTTTCACCTTCGCCCACATAAAACTTTCTTCTTGTGCTTCTGTATGATCACTTTTAACCTCTCTTCTGAGCTCCTGAAATAACCGACCCAGCTTAAGAGCAGCTTTGTGCATATTATTTATTTTTCTTCTAAACCAAACTAAGTTTTAGTAGAAATTCAAACGAATGAGCAGGATTAAAAGGGTGATTTTAGATATACCAGAAGGTTACAAAGCCCATTCACAGTAATGAAGGAAGACTGCATTAATCTCCTAAAAGTATTCAAATGCTGCAACTAGAGCAATTCCATTTCTTAATGGGAACAAATTAAGACAATTTCCCTTACAGAAATTTCCACAATTACAAGTAATTATCTTCTAGCCTGAAATTCTCCAGTACAGCACTTACTGCAAAGAGTATTCCTATCAAATGCTCCATTTAGGAAATACAGGAGGAACTGTTTCTTGTGAATTGCATGTTGTCATCATGTTCATTAACCCACAGTTCTGCTTTGCCAGAATATGCATCTATCTGATAATAACAAGAATCACCAATCCCTATCTGATGACCCTATCATTAGGTTATTATGAAAGCCTAAAAGATACAGGCTTTTAAAAGTGCATGCAGAAAATAGGAGGAATAAACCACATCCACAGATTAAGTCAAAGGAAGATCACTTATTATACTGCATTGGACAATGCAGTTCTTTTCTGCTGAGTAAATCAAAGGTTCAAAGACAGTGTTTTAATGCACATTCTTTTTGGGCAATAAGGTCAAGCATGGCAACAGCTGCTGCAGTATTTGTAAAAACTGTATAAACTCAAACAAAATACCAGAGGTTACAAGAAACTAAGCTTTGTATTTGTTGTTCTTGTGCATCAGAAAAATGTAGTGACAGTTATTCACTATTTTTCATAAGCAAACATGTACAATCCCACATATCTTGTCACCAATCATGGGACCAGTCTGCTGGACTGCTGCCGCCTCTGCACATCTCTGTTGCCATATAATATCCCTGTATATATTTGACTCCTAATCCTATGCTGCTGGGACACAGACTGCGGTTCCAGCAGTACAGCAAAATGGACCCTGCTCTAAGCCCACGACAAGAGGTAGTGTTCACTAAACTTCTGCAGTATCTGAAAAATTAGTGATGGATTGAGCTTGCTCATAGCATAACATCTTCCAAGCATTTTAGAACATCAGTTTTCAAACAAAGGTTATTAGAGCTCATGCTCTATCACCCACAAGCTAAATAGTATTATGGAAGGGCCTATCTTTACCATGTTGAAAGACCCTAAATATTCACAGACGGGTGGAAGTCAGTAATCCTTACAGCAGAAGACCCTGAAACACAAGTACAAGACATGACAAAAGGAAACAGCAATCTGATAGCAAAGGAAAAAAAGATAATTAATGTGTTTGGGGGCTGTCCCCTCAAAAATTGGTGGGTCTTTACTGTGTTCACAGTACGGAAAGAGTTTGCAAAACCAAGCAGGTATCACATATCTTATCACATCTATGAGACTGAAAGTCTGTCAAGAGAAGATAGAGAAACTCTATCATATATTAGAAGCTTTGGATAATAACACAGAAGTTACAAATTGCACATTACATCCCATCAGAATGTGTGGGGTACAAGGCAAGACTGATCAGGACTTCACAGTTTTTCTACTGGGTCTGGAAATACACAGATCAGCAGAGACACCACACTAAGCCCTGCTCCTGCCTAGCCAGCTTTTGTCTCAAGGAGGTACCCTCATACTCTCCCCTCCTGTTCAAAACGGAGATTACTGATACCTGTCACGGCTCATCCACATACCACACCACCTACATGAATCAAGAACGAAACAACAAATCAATTGCTGAATATTAATTTTTTGTTTTGAAATTCTGTGCTCTTTCAGAAGTCTCATTTACTACTGCACAAATCACAAACAGAATAGAGCACTGGCAAGCTCGCTCTCTCTCACCCATTCTCCACTGAAGCATTCAGGACCCACAGCATAATCACTGAACAAAGGGAATATTCAGGCAACACAGGCTACTAAATGGTATAAAAGAACAAAAATGTAAACTTAAGCAGCGATAACTTCACTAGTAACGTGGTGAAGTTAGATATAACCTTTTTCCAATATTTGACCACCTTCATGGCAAAACATTTTCTCCTTGCACCTAGTCAGAATTTCCTATATTCAGAGCTGCATCCACTGCTTCTCATCTGCCTCTTCCACCTCCAAGGAGAGTCTCTCAATTTCCTCTACACTCCCTCATTAGGTGCCTCCTCCTGCTTATACAGCGGAAAGACCTCCTCTTAGCCTCTTCTTCTCAAGGCTTTCTCCTTCAAAACTACAAAAAAACAAAAAACCAATGAAACAAAAAAATGCACCCCAAGGCCACAACCTTCAGAGTCTTTAGCAAGCAGGCCTCTTGCAGTCAAAGCTTGTAAAGGTTTGGAGATAACGTTTACCCTGAGAAGTCCAAAAAAGCAAAACCCTGTGATGGGCAGCTAGCTCAGCTACAGAGCCTACACGTCCTTAGACCTGACAGCTTTGGAAGAAGCTTCTTCATTCCAGGTCGCTGTTAGAGGAAAGCAGGACAGCACTCTCACTCTGAAGAAAGATGGATTACGAGCTCACATTGATATGAATTCAGGCATAACATCATTCCAGAGCCAAGTACTGTATGGCCTTAAATGGAAAAGATCTACAATATTTAACAGGTCAGGAATACTAGCCATTTTTGTTTATTTAGGCAAATAAGAGGGTAGATTTAGATTTTAAAAGCCTCTTAAGAAATATAAGGTAGGAAAGCTTACTGTGAATGCTTTTAAGCACCCTCTGGTAACTGCCAGTTATAGAACTAGGGGGAAGAAGCAGGGGTACGAGGGGTAGAGAAGGGGTGGGGGGGAATTAAAACAAACAAACAAACAAACAAGCAAGCAATTTGCTTATTTTCACCTAATATGACCAGAATTCTGAAAAACAGATTTGATTTTCCAGCTTGCAAAAATCAGAGCACTTACCATATTGGTAAATCCTGATGCAATGGATCCCACTACTGCCTGTAACCTACTAATCTGTAGAGAAATGAACCCAAGGGTCAACTAAGCTCATGCTCCTTTGCAGAAATTGTCATTGTCTTGCAAGTATTTCACAGTTATTTTCTGTTCTGTAGCACAACTCATTTCAGACCGCAACACAGAGGCAAAAGGTTACTTTCACACAAGCAGCCCACCTGGGAATCAGCCCATTCAATTCCCTATGGAAAAGGAACTCTACAACCTGTGACATTTTACAAGTGATACAATATAGATCGCATTCACCATATTTTCCCAGCAGTGCTTCTGCATAATAGGCCACGCAAGCACCATTACTGACAAGAATAAGGTCACAAAAAAGACATTCCATTGTTTCTAATGAAATTAATAGAGACTGTCTCATGAACCCAAATACCTTGTATTCGGACGCCACTTCAATGGTTCCTCTCCATCCATGCAGAAGTGGACATGTATGCCCAGATTAAGTAGCAGCATGGATAGATGAAGCCATGAAGTATGGTGCACAGTTACAGGCTAAAAGGAAACATAAAAAAATTAGAAGGAAAAAAAAAAAAGTCTGAGCTTTTGGATCCTACTGTTACGCTTTTTAAAAATGACAGTGACCAAGACGAAATGCACTGTTACAGTCTTGAGCATGTATTTAAAACCCTAACAGAGGACTTAGAGGTATCACAACCCCATAGATCCAGGCTTCAAAAATCCAATGCCCATCTCAAAGACAGTAAGTTATGGGAGAAATAAAATGAGATTTGCATGAATTTACCAAGAGCCTATTTTTTTCTGTACTGCAGGAAAACTGAAAAAGCTATTTGTTTATAGAGTTCGTATATATGAATGAATCCTCTTACTGAAATGCTTTTGGTAAATATACATACACATAACTTTTCCATCCATCCAAAAGGCTATTGCAGTTCATTGTGTTGTTATTAATGATTTATTGAATCCCTCATGAAACCTGCACCTGACACAGTCAGTGATTTTAGGTTTTGTCCAGCATTGAGTCATCATAACTAAGTAGCAAATGACTCCTATGTGCAATTTTTTTTTTAGTGTCTAAAACAGTTTCTGTTATCAGGCTTCTCAAGCATGCAAAATTTACTACATTGCTCCCACATAAAAATCAAAGTAAATTCAATAAACTTGAAGCGCCACTTTTTTCAACTTGCTGGCTTTAGAAATTTTGAAGGAGTGCTCTCTCACCTGAACTCCAGTATCCCACTGTGCGATCACAAGTATAATGGCTTTTTTAATATTTTTCTTCACAGATAAAAGAATATGCATTAGCAAACAAGAACACATCACCAATGAAGCAATTCTCTTCTTCCCTCAGCTGAGAGGCTGCAGCAAACCCTAGCCAACGATGGGTCAGAGCAGCCTGAGGCAAGTCCGGAGCGATGAGATCCAGCAAAAAGCACCACAGCGCAAACCGGTTCATTCACCAGGGAGCCAACAGAGCAAGCATCCCCAGGACAGTACACATGGCACACTCATCCTTCCAACAAATCATACCCTGAAGCCGAAGGAAGCTTCAAAAAGAAGTTGTGATAAGGGATGGACTGGAAGGAAAGATGTAATTCGTGCAGCCTGAGCCACTCAACATATTAACGTGGCTAATTTTATGCTTTTCAAAGAATATAATCAGTATAACACATCAGCCAAATCTGTATCCAGATCATGTATCATTTAATTACTAGTCTTCGGAGAGTTTGTCAGTGCAGTTCTGCTCACCCTAAAAGCACTGGACATCTCATGCTGAAATTTAAGCCTAGCTTCCCAAGGAAAGAGGCTTACACAACACACTTGGCAGCCCACCTGTGCCCCAACCCAGCTCTGACAGCTTTTGGGCCCGCTGACCCTTAGCCACAGAAACATATTCCAGTGGCAGTGGTCGCCCAGACCACCAATATGAACCCTGCTCTGAACCAGACACCTGCCAGACAGACACCCAGGGGGAACCTGAAGGGAAATGGAGTCAGAGACAAGTTGCAGAACTCCACAGGAAAAGAGTCTTTATTAGTTCTGGTGCTTGTGGAAAAATTTAGTAAGCAACAGTAATTTTCTAAACTTAAGAGAAATATACGTGGTTTACAACAGAAAAGAAAAATTTCAGTCACATGCAAACTCTTTTTTTCACTAGCTGAAGGCAAAACAATGCCTTAGGTGCTATGGGCAATAGTTGTACCTTAGCATCACCAAACAAAGGAGCTTACTCCATGTTTACAAACAGGACTAAAAAACTGATCCTATGCTGCACCATTTAACAGTCGTAAAAGCAAAAATCCCTAAAGGAACAAAACACCTTGAACATTTAATAATAATTAAAAAAACGGGTAAAACAAAAGAACATGAGTACAAATATATAAATCAAACAAGTCTCCTCATTCAGTACAGCAGCACACACGGTCAGCTTTTGTATTGACAGCTCTCGTATTTGGATATTTTAACATGGAAGAGGCAGGCAAATGACTTCTCAGAAGTCACTTTCAAAAACGACCAACAGCTATAAACAAGCAAGGGCTCCAGGAATGCTAGCTAGTCTTTCTCATTTTGTGTCCCACTGAGACACAGAGCAGCAGTGCCTTCTCAAGCAGTTTGCATGAGTCATTTTCTTGAAACTGCTCTGTAAAGCACATGACTGGAACACTACAAAGGCACTCTGGGCCAGGCCAGCAGAAATCCTGGCTACACTCACATGAGTATGCTGGCAACACTGACAAAACAACCTCTGCTGAGATTTTACTGGTACTACAGTCGAAAACAGAACGTATTCCAACATGAACATAGTTTCCATCACATCATAGCAGGAGCAGGAATCATTTCTTCACTCAGACTAGTAAAAAGCTTGACAGTTCAGATGAGTTCAGCTATCTTTCTGTACCCTCTACACAATCAAACATGGTTACCCAAAATCAACACCATTTGGATATAGATGATAATGCAGAGGAAAAAAAATAACCAACTGACATCGTGATTTAAGCACAAGCAGGTGAGCCAATACTGCAGAGTGAATCCTGACACTCGAAACGGAATCTTCCAGAGCCGAGGAGTCCAGCCAGCAGCCAAGAATAATATTTCAGTGGTTCAGTCGATACTGCTGTAACCATGGCCTGGAGGGGTTTCCATAGCCATAACCACAGGACTGACTGCACATTCAGTTGGAAATAGTAAAACCAGACATTTTAAAAATCTATAGCTTGTAAATATCTTAAAACCAGTTTGAAAGGAGGCACAGAGGGGCTTGAAAAATGCACAGATGATGGGAGCATCGAGCTTGACCATCATCTGTTTGTCCTGCTGAAGACAAAATTATTTGAAAGAACTCTGACTAGAAGCAATTGCCTGCTCTAGAAAATTAAAAGCACAGCTTCAGCACAGCTGAAAAGAGCCGAGGTATCAGTGACACAAAGCCTGATGGATTACCCAGAGATGCGGCAGCAGTACACACTCCAATCACAATGTTTTGAAGCACCATTTATTTCAGTGCCTAGCACTCAAAACGAGAGATGCTCTCATGCATTTCACATATGATTTCTATTTCTCCCCTGATGCAAAACACAATATCACACATCATGCTACAAAGAAAGAAGGAGCCCTGCTGGTTCAAGCAGGTTTTTCCAAAAGAAAAAAAAAAAAACGGTGTGGGGGGGAATTAAGAAGCCTAATAGAGCACAGCTGCCAGGAGCAAGGGGTCACTGCTGAGGAGGGGCGGCACAGCACACTCAATCTCCTCGATTTTCCCCGAGAAGAATGCCAATAAAAAGCACTGCCAAGCCCGCTGGAACGAGAACGTCCTGCCAGGCCCCGAACCTCTGGAACGGCCGCAGGGACGCGGCGCGCGGGCCGGCCCGCACCAGCGCCCCGCCACACCGGCAAGCGACGGACGCCGCCGGGCGCTAGCGAGGCAGCGCCCGACAAAGGGCGGCTCCGCCGCGACCGGGCGCGGTGCGCGCTGTTCCCGCCAAGCAGCC
>JAVJGG010000088.1:13111819-13127812 GCA_035590195.1 Aviceda cuculoides | reverse complement strand
ATACTGAACTCAAAACACAGCACTGTACCAGCTACTAGGAAGACAATTAACTCTATCCCAGCTGGAACCAGGACACCAAGGCAAGTCTCAGTCAGCTTTGCTCTACAATGGAGAGGCCAGCATGCTACTACATCACAAAACACTTATTCAGAACCTGACTTGCAATGACATTTTTCAGCATAAAGTTGTGAGAGTATTTAAGAATAACTAGGACAGCTGTTGGCTCCAGCCAAGGCTCCAGCCTAAAAATACAGAAGAACATAGCTGCTTCATTTAACTTCGTGTATTCAAGCATCCAACACTGAAAGAATATAAGGCTTAGAGAGGTACTAAAATTTTTCTACATGGAGAAACAACAGGAGCCAACCAAGCAGCAATTTCCATCCAAGCCTGACAGGAAAGCTGAGGGATGAGCTATTTTCAGGAACCAAAAATAAGAAAATATTCAATCTGCATCTACATAAAAGTAGATACTGATGATAAAAGATCAATTTTAAATACTTTTTAAAGAAAAAAAATTAAACCATCCAACTAAAAGATTATGTAAACAGAAATTTACTTCATAATCTATTTTTGCAGTTAGCCTCTTTTCTTACTAAAGATTTATTACAAGGGGTGATCTATTACAAGGGGTCACCCCACAGCAGACCCAAAAGCACAAAATCAGTCTTGAAGAGTCACCTGTACTCATTTCCCTTCCTTTTTCTCCAGCACAGATTTTGCCATTTTACAAAGCAAGATTATCAGTGGATACCCCTGAAACAAAGGCTATTTGCACATTCACAGAGCAGACAGAAAAGAACAAGTAATGTTGTATGCTTCCCCATAACACCACTGCTGACATGTCTAAAATCTTCGGAGTAAGGACTGCTTCTTGCATCCATAGCAGAATTCGATGCTCAGGCCCCACAAGCCATTTCAGGTATGACCTCTGCTTTGACTGTCAGACAGAACTGCTTAATGCCAATTAAAGATGCAGTTTCTCTCATGCAAATGCTATCTGAACAGACCAACACCTCCATTCCACCAAGCAATTAGCAATTTTTCCACAAACTTACACTGTTTCAAACCAGTGACCTGTGAGTCTAAATCCATATAATACATTACCAATCCCCTCAGACATCCAACCAAGCTGAAACTTCCTTTTTTTAATCTTTATGTTAAAACAAATCAATCACTCTGAGCTTGTACCATGATAATATAGAGCACATTGTAATGCAGATCAGTAGTTGGAAGTGGTCTTTTCAAACCATGCCATTACAAGTAAAGCTCATTCATTAGACTTGAAGGCATCAATAATTTGTCGTATTTGCTAAGTTTAGAGACTGACCTTTAAAATTAGTCTAGCCATTAAAAAAAGATGTGGTTTATGCTCCTGGACTTTATAAAAGTATGACTAACTCAAGGCAAAGAATTTTTTTCCCTTTGAAGACAACATATCAGTGGGGGAGAAACATGTCCATATTTCCTTTCCAGAATCAGCAAGCATATTAATGGTAAAATTCCTTATACTGTTTCTTTAATTCACATAATCATACAGTTAGACAGAAGTAACTGTTTTAATGACTGGTGCTTCCAGGCTCATATGACTTCAGCATTAGTATGCACAGAAACCAAGGCTTTATCCAGTTCAAACAATTGCTGAACACAGTCAGTATGAGCAAGTGAAAAAGGAATAAAGGAATAAAAATGGAAATAATATAATGACCTTTTTGGTCACTTCTGAAAAAAATTCTCTTCTGGCCATGTGTAAATCACTTCATCAGCAGTTTAGCATCAAAAATTCTGCTAATGCAAACCAATTAAACCTTGATACGCAATGGCAGAACCAACTGCAGAGCAACTGGGAACTGAAAGAGAGGTAAGAATTATAACCAAAAGTTAACCAATCTGGTGTATGAATGCAGCATGGCTGCAAAACAAACCATTTTAGTCTTTTACTACATATATTCTATTATGGATGGGATGATCATAATAACATTTTACTCTGGTTGTAAGGCAGCTTTGCTATTGCACTTGTTTCCAAGCACTTGACCAGCAAGTTACTGATAATCCAGAAGCAGCACAGAAAATGCAATTAGAACTGAAAATGTAATGAAAGAATTACATATGGAAAAAAGACTGTGGCAAGTATCTTTAACCTCATATGCAATAGCTCTGACAGCAGGTATTAAATGTGTGTCAGAAATATTAAAAGAGCAACTATGGGAAGGAATTACTTGCCTGGCCTAAGTAAAAATAAGAAAGGGCAAGAATGACCTGAAAACTTTGTGAAATATTAAGATCTAGGAGAGATGGAAAAGGCCCTACAGAAGCTATGACAGACAAAAGAGAGACAAATTAGTTTGATATATTCTCTCTGCCTGGTCACAGACTTTTACTCTGTTCTACATGACAACATAGCAGGCTTTCAGCAATGGACTGACTGTCAGCTTCCCACATCACTACCTAATCACCATTCTGTAAGTATCATAATTTAGGTAAAGTACTGCCAATAAGCTCATTATTTACACTTAAGAGAAGTTTACTATTATCCTTCTGGTTAAAAATCCCTTCTAATTAACCTGTGTAAAGGCCTAGGCCTAACAAGCATAACTTTAAAGTCCTAAAACTAAAACAGTTTTACAGTGGTTTATTCCAAATCATTGCACCCTCAATTTAAAAAAAAAAAAAAAAAAAAAAGAGGGAATTCTTGTTGCTGGACTGAACTGAGCTGCTACAGGAACCACATACCACATTAGACAAATCGTTCCCTAAATCTGATAGCCTGGCCTATTAAATCAGTCATTTAGTTTGCTTGGTCTTGATTCTTCTAGATCATAGCAGACAAAATCAGTCTGATCAGTCTGGAAATATACCTCTTGCAGATCTTTCTTCTACAAAATGAAGAATATAGCAAATCATGTATCTTACATATGAGGAAGAAAACTCCTTTCTGATGCCACTTGTTAGAAGTTTATGCCTTGGAGTCTGAAGTCTGGGAGCATTTATCATGTGTATCCAAGCACAGTGATATTTACAGGACTGTGTTCTTCCTTATTAAAAATGGCACAGAACATAATTTGCCTCCTTAATTATCAAGCTTGAGAAGCACCAACGCATCCTGCTGACACAGTCTGTCTGTCTGCCACTAGTTATCATTTGCATGGCAGACATGCTCAGGCACCCCAAACAGAAGGAAGTAGATCCCTTTTGTGGTGCACAGTCTCAAAACTCAGCAGAATGATTTATACTCAACGAGTATAAAATATGAATGTCCCAACAAGTCACAGATTTCACATTCCTCTGAGGCAATGATCAGAGTATGTCTTAGAGACCTTTCAAAAACGGCACAGTTCCAAAGATTCCAGAGTGGCAATTTATCTGTGTAACTATTATAGGAGACTTGTTTGTAGTCTTGTATACAGACCAGCAAGATTACAATACCATTAATTAGCACTAATCCTTTTAGCAGAAAAAATAATCAGTAAACATAAAAAATAGCACAAATATACAAAACAGAAAAAAAACCATCTCAAGCTTGAAATGCTGCCCCATTTGGATAAGGAATTTCTGACTTTCTGTAGGCATTCTCCAGTTGCTGCCTTCCAGCAGCCCCCCCACCTCCTTTTAATCTCTCAGAGTCTGTGCAAAAGACAGGAGAAGCAAAGCTAAATTTAACTCTATATAGTGATGACCAGGTAACATACACTGTACTGAATACAAATATTCTTAGTTGACCTCAAAAACTAGAACAAAATTGTATTTTCACCCTGAAGTACAGAAAACGTGAACCCACCTTTGATTTTATTGCATGTGAAGCACTGTTGAGTAAGAGATTCAAATAATCCCTGGAAGCACATTAATCTGTAGAGAGAGCTGTGCATCAGTAAAGAGAACAGTGACTAGCACCAGAAGCTTCTGCTGTAATGATGGTGTGACCATTCATAACAGCAAGTAAAAGCAAAGTGGAAACTGGAGTGAATGGATTCTTTTGATTTTCATCTGCTGCAAATAATTCATACTAAGAAGCTCTAGATATGTTTTCTGGATAAAATAGGAGCTTCTCAGAGCTCATCTCTGAACAGCAAAAAATTGCTGAATAACACATTCTATACGGACTGCTCCTGAGAGCAGAAATCTGGGGTTTAGAAGTAAGAAACACCACAGAGTATTTGCACTCAGCCGGTACTGTGGTTGAGACCAGGCTCAGTACAGGACATTCTTATATAATTTCTTAGTATCTTTATAAAGATGGTTTTTCCCATTTTTCAAAGTGTGTTCCAGCATGCACATCTGGCAGCACACTGCAGTGTGAACAGCATCTACTAGCTCTCCACGCATATGTTATGCATCCAATGACATCATGCACTCTTCAGCTTGCCAAGGCTCAGTCTCTACCGTAGACCACCAAAACAGAGCCTCAGAATCCCCATGGGGAAAAAGGGCTAACTTCCAACCCAAAAGGTTTTCCCCTTGCAAAACCTTATTTAATGCTTCATCTGTTGTGCTATGTTCTCTCATACTCACACCCATTCTACTTCCCATCTACTTGAAAACAGTTTTCAAATCATTCCTAAATTGCTTATATTTTATCCTGCCTGTAAACATTCTCTCTTTGCACAAGGATGTACCTTCTTTGAACAGAACATGCCTTTTTCCTTTTATTCACAGTAGGGTTTTAACTCTTTAACCACCTGAAAACTGGAAAATCTGAATTTCCAAAAAAAACTGTATTTGTTTTTCTTTGCTATCAGTAATAATAGGCAATGCAGTACAGATTCACTGTTCTCTTGAGATGAGATCAATGGCTCATCTTGTGTGATACTCATTACTTATCATTGTCTCAGCAGCAAGGAAGCTCTGTAGTGCCCTTAAGAAAATAGGTTTTACCTCATAGGGCAAATCTGAAGAAAAATAATTCTATTCTCTGAAAAATGTTTGTGTTTAGTCATAACTAAATCTTTCAAAATCTTTTAAAGAAAGGCAGACAGATGCCAAGATCAAAGGCCCATGACTTACCTGCTTACTTATGACGTGGAAAGCCCTGAACTCAAGAACCGCTGCAGGGCTAAACCAAAGCCTATCCATTCCAGTAGCTTATCTCTGATAGCGGTAACTTGAAGATGCCCACAAACCAAGGCAAGTATAATGCAACCCTTTGCAACACATCCCTTCAGCTCCTGGCAACCTCTTATTTTTGAGACTTCCTAAGATACATTTGGGCAATTACAAATCATGCACTTCAATAGTCTTCTCATCTACAAATTTAGCTAATTAATAGTGGAACCTAAATACTTCTGCAGGCTTCTACAATATCCTGTGCTAGCATTTCCCACTGTGCAATTAAGTTGTGTGTGGAAAACCCACCATATTTTCCACACATGCAACCTGAAAGCTACAGCACTGAGATTCTGCCATTACATCATTTATCATATGCAAGTAATTGATAGAGACATTCTCTTTCATTCAGTACTTGAGCTATCCTGACTTTGAACCCTCATTGCCTGCTTCCTCTAACTAGCTGTCTTCTAGTCTCTGCCTTTGAATAGGTTATCAGAAAAATATCTGGAATGCTATGATAGAAATAGATTTAATTTGTTTTAAATAATTTCATTAAGTGTCTTATTCTTCTTGATTACAAAAAACTCTAAATAATGATTTCTTATTTTTATTGTCTACACATTGATGAGTTCATAGACCTTTTTCAGATTATCCCAGTTACATTTTTTCTGAGCTGAACAGTCCAAGTCTATTTAAGATCTCCCTACATGAAAGCCTTTCTACACCCTTGATATACTTTCCACTGTATTACTTCTAGCTCTAATATATCTTTTTTTTGAAACGGACAGATACAGCATTCAAAGCATTCAAGATGACAGAAACACCACAGTTTCGTCCTCTCTTTTTTTCCAGTTATTCCTGAGATTCCATCTGGGGGTAGGGAGGTTAGAAAGGCAGGGAAGTGGGATAACTGATGGTCAGGCATTAACTGGATTTTTGGGGAACCATCCATACGGACTTCAAGCATATCTCCCACCTGAGACGTGTGGTGACAGCCAGCTTAAAAGTCTGCCATAATGTTTGTACAGTCAGGGTTGTGGGTTTTTTTTTTTTCCCCCACAAGCATTACTTTGTGCTTACCAGCACCCAATGCCCTAAAATTTTACCACCTAGTCATTCATTAAATTGTCTGTCCACTGGCCTTCTCTTTTTGATATTGTTTTCTTCTTCTAAGTTCACCATTACAGTGATCAATTTTTGTTAATTCTAGCTACGAGAATGCTGAATTCCGTCGCTATTACGGAGTACCTTTTTAATAGTCACATCTTGAATCTAGTCCTGCCACTGTTCAAGATTTTGTTCTTTTAACCCTTGAAATAGATGGATAATAGAGCCAGTCAAAAGATTTTTTTCATCTAAGTCATTATAGATTGAAAATACTCCCTTATGAAGTTTAGTTTTTCATGGGACTTACTGTTTCAATGCAAAATTAATAAAGAAATTTTTTCACATCCAGGAAGATGAAAGGAGACAAAAAGGTACCAAGAGATCCGATAAGCCGATGTTTAAAGAATTCACCTAGAAAACTGGGAAAAGAAAGGAGGAGAATTTGAAAAATGCACCTCCAACATCTCTGGTGAAGGTCTTAATCAGAAGGCTATAAGATTCAGTCTCTCTCTCAATAAATACATATTTATAATCAGTGGTGTGTACCCTAACTGCTGCTGGTTTTGAGAGTCAGTCTTTCTCAAGTTTCCTTCTTATATCTCTTTTTTTATTTTCCCTTTTAGCAAAGTGTCACCACTATGACTCTGCCCAAGTTCCAAGGAGGATCCAATTCAGGGTCACAGAAATTTAAGCTGGCTACTGACCACTTTTCTTGCCACCTGTAGCTCACAAGAATAATGGCACCAGCCAAAAGATTTGAGAAACTTGAGCAATCTTCAAATTTACTGTTTTATCTCAAAAAGTGACAATTCCTTCCTCTTATTCCATACTCTGCACCAAACCCCTTGCCCCTCCAAATTCTACCCCAAGACATTACAGACCTCTGCCTGAGCTTGTGGAGCTTTTTTGTTTGGGGTAGTTGGGAAAGATGGGCAAGAGACACTGAATGCAAACAAATATTTATTTCTGCTTTTTAATCTAACACCATCAGTGAGTACAGTACAGAAACTAAAGCAAACTGTCATTTATTCCTTCTTTATTCTTGAGCTACAACATAATATGAGGATTGATTGAGTTTAAATAACTTGGAACACACTGAAATATAGCTTCAAGTTTAGAAAACAGTCTACCACAGCCAAAATCGAAGAGGCAACTGGTAATAACTTTACTAGAAGGAGGAAGATGTTAGCAACACCTTACATTGGAAAATATCTGTTTTCCTACTTCAGCATTTCCATTGTGTTTGAAGAGTTCCCTGAACAATACAATACCCTAAGAACCTGCAGTACAAGTTAGCATATCAGTTACTCTCTAAAGTGTACATATTCCACTATATGTAAACTGTGTGCAATGTATTATTTGGGAAGTTTGTACTTTGTGCTTATTATCCATGAGATCAAGACCACTTGAAAGACTTCTAAAGCCAGTAATTCATAGCTATTTATCACTTACATTTCCTCTATTTTACTTCATATCATTTTTGCATACACTGAAGGATACTATATATACAGACGTATGTATTCACACACAGACACAAAGACACATGCATTTTTTGAAGCTTTTCCACTCTCACTGCAAAAGAAAGAGGAAAAGCACATATTGAAAGACAGTTTCGTTTATCATGCCATTTTATAAAGCTGCCAGAAACTTTAAGTAAGAGTGCATACATGCACTAGCATATGTCATCTCGACACTGCCTTTTTCTTAAGGTGCTCATTTCCTATAGCAGAAACACACCATGCATGAGCCTTGACCTCAGTCAAATGAGAAGGAAGATAAATCCCATCACTAGACCCAGGAAAGGAGCTTGGTCTTTCAAATCTGCTAGAGCTCTCAGACTGACAGAAAGAAGTCAATAGTCATCATAGTCTAGACTGTCATGAAATGAAGATAGCAGCTCTAGGTAATTGAGGAAAATTTGATATGAGCCAGAAATTTGTTAGAAGAGCGGTCAGTGTTCCAATAACAGCATATGAGCAAAGCTAAGATGAATTTGAGACCTAAGGAAAAGAAAAGATGGAAACCACTTGCTTGAATGACAAGCTCTCAAGTGCTATAAATGCAGAACATTGTGCAGCTTTCAATGCTCAGGCCTGGGGTGCCACTCTGATTTTCTTGTTTTCCTCTTAGGTAAGTGGAAGAAACTAGCAGGGACTTACCATTCCTTGTGCGACACTGAGTTGCCAGGATAGCAACAGAGGCAACATGGACCACCTCTAACTGTTTTACTAGCTGTATCTCTCACATTAATACTTTTTAGCAATTAAGAACTGGTACCAGTTTCAGATCATGAATGATCTATGTTTGTCGATCTCTGTATACACATACTGTCTCCCACTACCACAGAAATTCTGGAATTTACCCAAACTGGCTCTTTGCTTTATCTCCTTTTACCAATCCCAAAACAGTCAGTCAGAAGGAAATATACAGATACTGCAACTGGTAACAAAATAATGATGAGAGATAAACAAGGTTGTAAGTTTTCCCTGCAATAATTTCTCTAACAGAGGTGAAAAACACAGTTTCCAGGTCTGATTCCACTGCAACTGGTTTAATTGTCAACCCTAAAGCAGCAAAAAAGGTGGAGAAAAATTGTAAGAGATTGAGGCTTTAAAATGAAAAATTCAGTTTTCCTCTCATGCAAAATAGTTTCATGTGCAACAGAGCCAACTCACTCATCAGTTAAGGGTCATTCAAAGGTTACCCACAGAAATATGACAAAAGCTAGAAGCTAGATCTATCACAAATTAACAAGCATGTTGACTCAAGGCAACAGAAGCCCATAAATCCATTTTTCCCAAGATACTACTTACATTTCTAGATACAGTGATTCTGTTGAAAACTCCTTTGTTTGCCACCAAAGTGTTTCCAGATATCAGTCTAACGTTCTGGAACAGAAAAATGAGGGCATTTGCATAATTTCAAGTCGCCCCACCTCTAAATGAAAAAGCAATTTTTTCTTATTTCCTACCCTAACTAAAAGGCTTCCAAAGCTTCAGCTGCTGCATTTGGCAGCAGTCAGTTGTACTTATTAATTGTAGCTACTGACAGTTGCTTCAGACTACTCTTTAAAAGGTCAGCTGTAGAGAAACTGTTAATGCCAACAACCCTGGCTAAAATAGGCAAAAAACAGGTTTAAGAGCAATTAGTTAAGTCCGGTGTTTCCAGATTAGTTGGGCCTGATGAAATCCAAATTAACAATGTCAATAGAACAGACAAGCAGCCTAAGAGCAATTTGCAGACAGCTTTAAGTATTCCTGAAAGATGGTGGGATTAACAATAATTCCTAGAAAAACACTGGAACAAGATATCTTACAAATTGTAAGGATATGGAAAACACCATGATGAGCTTAACCAATAGCCAACAAGTGTTTGGGGTTTTTATCCAGAAAAAAACTCAGTCTAAATTAATTTCGTCCTTTAACATGGTAACTACATTGTGGATAAGAAAACTGCAATAGGTGTTGCACTTTTGCTGTAGACGTGTCACATGCAAGAGAAACATGGTCAAACAGCACAATGAAAGAAGCTTGGTAAATTGCAGGCAGATAGTTATCCAGAAACGGTTCACTATCAAACTGGAAATAAGTACTAATGAGATGTGAAAATGTTTACACTTGATCAGTAGTTAATCAATACATACTCGAATAGCTTACATGATGAAATGGAGGGTATTTTTATTAATTTGCAAAGTATGGCAAGCTAGATGAAACTAAAAGCACTACCAGAGACAAGGTCAGACTAGAGGATATTTTTAATAAAATGATAAATTGCTATTAAAAACAATCAACAAAATGTAATAAAAGACAAAACATTTCCATGAAGAGAAAAGATTGTAAATAAAAATACAACCAACAGCTGACTATGCAGCAGTACTAATTGAAAATTTAAAACAAGTAAATACAGCAGGTTGATTACTAACTATGTGATATAATAGCAGAAAAGGGCAAATCTCTTCATAGGATGCATTGATATAAGTATAAATTCAAGGCATAGAGTAATTACTCCTTTCTACCAAGCAGTACAGAGCCTATTGGCTACAGCAGGCAATCAAGTTTTGTGTAAGTAAAACAAGCCCAAGAGATGATAAAAAATACACCTTTTTAAGAAACATAATATAAAAAGATTGTCAATTAGAATACAGAACAGGTTGAAAAATTTTCTGAAATTGACTTCGAGAGGCTATCTATCTAATCCTGTTGTGCACAGATATCATCACCAAGGCCTTCTGTATTTAACAGAAGTTTGTTCAGCCTCTTTCTAAATTTTGCTTGGGTGGCATTTAAGAAATTAAAAATTGGTAGAAGCAATCATTTGCGGTTCTTCCAAAATTTCTTTTTGCTTGGAAAATGTACCATGCAGAAGCTCTTTTACCAACTGCTGCACTCTGCGTAGGATATCCCTAGGCAACAAATCATGCCACGTACTGATGAATAACCACAGTAACAACATGAAAGAGTAAATGGTTTCTTTGGATTGTTTGGAAATGACAAAACATTCAGATGAAACAGATTTCCATGCACTCTTAATAACTACTTTAAACAGATCCACTATCCACTGACCATCTTATCATTTATGCTGACCATACAAATTCACCTTGCAAAGTTCCTTTTCACCCAGTATTATGCCACATAATGATTATTTTAGTATTTTTTCCAGTGATGACTGGTGTTTAAACTAAATAATTTGCTTTATATTCATAAAGATATGCTATTTATTTATAACTATGTGGTGCTTTCCACATTGAAATATAGGTGTTTTGTTTACGCTACCTCTTCAATCAGAAAAATCTCAGATTAATTAATTGTCACATATGATACTCCAGGGATTATGTATTTTCAATTTTACTTTTGGTGGAGAAACAAACACATTATACAAAGAGAATCCCAACTGCAGATAAAGTAAAAGACACTGAAACAAGGAAGAGATCCCAAGGGTCAACCTTGCACTCCTAGACTTACTATTACAGGGTTTGTTTTAACAACACTTTGGGGAGTTCTGAATATTTCTGGTCCTTCCTCACTTGTACCAGCAATTCAAGGATAAAAGGAAAACATGTCAGAGGAACAGAATTTGTCTTCCTGAATTTCAGTTCTGTGTCTGTTTTCATGGCAAGCTACTCCTGACAGAGCCTTTATAGAAGGTTTAAAGAAAAGGTACCCCATGATCTTAGAGATGGAGAACTAATGTGTTTAATTAGAATGCAATGCAGCAACCCTACATTGAGACATAGCCCAACATGATTAATTTCCCTGTTGGAATGGCTACAGCAAAATAGAGGGGGCTAACAAGGCCATCATTTAATAGTTGTGTCCACTCACTTTTCTCCACGTACCTGAAGAGGTATTCTCCTTCACCATATGCTTGACTATCACTGTGACAGCTGTGGACAGTGTAGCCAGCTCAATAGAAGATAATCTTAATTCATCACCTTCTCTATTACCCTTGTTCATTTCAAAATCAAGGTCAGCTTTATTTAGCATATTTATCTTTCGGAATAGTCTCAATGTTCTGAGTACTACTGGTTGAGCATCAACTACTATTTAGTTACATAAAAACTGGAATCTTCACAGGATTCTTATTTCCCACCTAAGTTTATAATCATGTCCAATCAAAGTAATTTTAAAAAAATCTCAATGAATCCTTTTAAATGCATCAGCCGATTCCCTCAGTTCACTCGCAGTTACAACAATAACAAAAATCTAGAGTTGAAAACGTATTTCCTCGATTTTTACTTTTCAGAACATCTTGAAGAGATATTTGACTGTAAAAGATATCTGAAGCATATTTGGAAAGCAGACTACAGGTTAACCTACAGCTGCCTAAAGTTTATTGGCAGTATCTTGAAAGCTGTCACATTCTGTAGTTTTAAGATGCCCCCAACGAGGGTTTAGCCATGAAACGTTAGGCACCAGAATGCACCGCCCATATGCTCCTCAATCATTACAGCCAGCAAATTGCATACTGAATGCATAGGTCTCGGCCCACTTCCCAGTCAGGCACTGAAATGAAAAATTTTCAGTTATAAAATCTCCTCCACATCTGCGGGAGACTAGCTTGTTCCAAAAATTGTACACCTCATACGGACATAAAGCATCTACATGACACATTTGCTTTTGGTAGTATATGTTTGGACTTGATGGTCTTTAAAGGTCCCTTCCAACCCAAGCCATTCTATCATTCTGTAATTCTACATTACAAGAAACATGGAACATAGACTTGAAGTTCACAGAGGATTGAGTTTTGTATCGGTGTGAACGACAGAAGTTTCATAATAGTCTTCCAATGGTTTTCAGTATTTAGCATGCCTGCAACATGTGGTAGAGGCCTCCTTGCTGGCTATTGAACTTGCTATGTGTGCAGTATAGGCATTGTTGGAATGTAAATAGTTCTCACATGGTTATGTTATTTCTGATACAGGCCTATCTATACCGCTTATTATTATTGAAAAGTACTACGAAACCCTACTTAACGTCTCTCAGCATCTGCCAAAAAGCTGCAAGGTAGACCAGTTCCATTTCAACTCTTCCATTTGAAACACATCTAATGAGCAGATGGTTAATTTTTGTGAGGGGGGAATAAAAAACAAAACAACTTTTGTTGGTGTAAGTGATTGGGGGTGCCTTAGTTTTTAAAAGCCAGTTGTTTTGGACATCTAATCAAATTCTTGACTGCGAATTTAGCTTTCTCTACATTACTAGAGAAATATTCATATCCTGTATTTATTTTCAAGTAAAATAAAAACCTGTTAGATATTGTTCACATGTTTTTAGATGTTTAGCAGTTGGGAAATATTCCAAGACTAACAAAATTTTCTTGTGCCTGGGCCCTGTGTATTACCAGCAATAAAGTCCTTGTACCTCTTGATCACAAAGGGTATGTGTTTTTCCATCTTTATTATTGCCACCTCATTAAAAGACAGTAGATGAAGTTCCCATACAACTTTGAGTTTCTCAAATACAGTCTTAGACTGAACCTGAAGGCTACACAATATTTGAAGTGTGAATATTTGAAGAACGCTGCTGTTCACTTCTGCAGTTTCTTCTGAAAGAAGAAACTAGGCCTAACAAGTACACTGGTTCCCAATTATAATTTTTTCTCAATTCAGCTGAAGAGGCTAGGGTTTCATTCAGACATTGAGGGACTGGGGTGTTTGCCAAAATAAGGGAAATAATTAGGTAACAAACTTTCTGTATGTTGTACTGTTAGGATTTGGGGGGTCTGTAGCAATATGTAAACATTCTCAGAGACACCTAAAGTAAAACATAAATACCACCTTCTTTATCTTTACTGTGATAAAATGCAAAAAATTAAGCTGAATGAACATAAAAGCCCCTTCAGAGACCTCAGCATTTGAATGGCCAGCTAGCTCACCACAGTTACTGGAAAAACTGTCTTCATTTCTCAGAATAGAATGAAGATTTGTAGATCTGCTACATTCAAGTTGCTTCTTTCTACTCTACAGTGTGATTTTATAAAACATGAATTCACAGAAGCTACAGTAAATTTTTGATTAATGAAACATAGATGGTTATTTTCATACAAATTTTACATTTCCCTATTTTATTAAGCACCAAAACCAACACAAGTGCAACATATTTAAAAATGCATAAAAATATTTATAGCTCCAGAAATGAATTATCACTGTACTTAACAGTACTGAGCAGTCTAAATTACCAACAATAAAAATTACTTTTCAGTGATTTTTTTTGTCTAGTTTAAGCACAATTTTGTGTGGAGAGACAGGAGAAAGGAGGAAAAAAAAAAAAAGCATTAGTACCTAGGAGGAGAAATTGTGTGAGAGCATATGAGACAATGAATGTTTCTGAGCCCGAACTGAGTTGCTGTTTTGGATCATTAACTAATAGCTCTGATGCTTAATCCTCCTCTCTATACAGACTTCAGAATCGGCATCATTCTTCAATGTAGGCAAAGTGCGAGACAAAGCAGAACAAATGTGGGAGGGCATGAAATCATACAGGCAACTGATTTATTTTTTATTCTCTGGAACATTAATTTAGGCTCTTTAAAAAGCTATGTTTACTATACACACTCCTCTTATTCACATTCCTTTTCTGCTGCATTCCCTATTCTGTTACAGCTTTCCAAAGCCTTAATGATTGTACATTGCAATACCAAACATTTCCCTCTGCAGTTAAGTGCACATATTTTCTGCTTTTAAACCTAGGAGAGGTCAGTGCTATAGCTGTCCTTTCCCAAACAGTAACAGAATCCATTATTTCTAAGCACACTTTTATAGTGCAACGAAATCCAAGAAGCTGACATTTTTTATTTAGTACCCGTGGGCTATAATAATGAAAAATTTACTCCCTGAAATACAGTTGCATGCATTGCATATCCACCATACTCATGATAAAAAGTAATTTCCTTGAACACACTGGTAACAATGGTAACTTAACAAAATGTATCAACATAAAATAAACATGAGCATGTAGCACATTTGAATTCTCCAGAGTGAAACTACTAGTCCATGTTCCTAGCAAAGATTTAAATGAGTAAGAGGCCTTGAAGCTTGACACATATCTCTAAAGGCATGGAAGAGGATTCAGGGAAGCTGTCATTAAAATGAATTGCTATTAGTGACTACAAACCTCCAATAACACTATGGCTCACTGCAGAAAAACTATCAGAGGCAAAAACAAGATGCCCAAGCAATGAAAACCAAAAGATAATCAAGAAGCTTACATGTATCCCTGTGTGATAACTGAAGGAGGCTGAAGTTTACATTTACAATGGAATCTAATATTAGATTGTTTGTTTTCGAGTTCCTACCCATCTGGTAAAAGAAAAGCAAAGGAGGACCATTATTTTTTATTTTGGGCCAAAGCAGATGATTGAACTATGATTTGAGAAACAATAACAAGAACATAAAAAATAAGAGAATCTGGCCAGAATTTCTGTCTTGAATTATTCCAAAATTCCAACTGAGTGATGCAGGCAGGACCCATCGATACTCTACCCAATTCACGGGGGAGCTGTCCAGCAAAACACAACCTGAAAGTTACCATGATAACAAAAATAAAAACCATATTTAATTAGTTTTTTCACACAACACTTAGAAAAATTATGAAACTGAATTCTATGAAGCGTTATGGTTTTATAGGACAAATGTGCTCAGAAACGATTAAGTCCTTGAGGAGAAGTCCATCAGCGCTAATGAAAATACAACAGCTCACATGCAACCTCTAGGTCAGAAAGCCCCTGAATCTCTTTGACAGTTATTAAGTAGAAATGTTTGCTAGGAAAATGTTCACTCCGCACATCCTGTTTCCTTAAACATCTCATACCCACCAGTGCTTAAACTCCATAATGTGAACGTTGAGTCTGATCCCACACGGCAGTTCTTATGGAAGAAGAGTTGATATTCACCATCTATTAGCTGAAGGGAATAGAGCATGCAAAGAGACAGAAGAAGCCTTTTTCCACTCTTCATTGACCGCCCTACACTATACTGCAAAAGTTATTCATGTTATTAACATTATTTGTTCTTTTTTAAACAGCACAAAAATTGAAGATGACAAAAATAAATCCTATAAAGAGGAGTTTAGATTGAACCGATGACAGTATTGACAGTCACACTTCCTATGTTGTCAGCAGGATTTTAAACACACCTCTCTGCTAGCTGTGCTGAGTCTTGCTATGATCATACAACAGCCTACTGTCTTGCAGTCAGAATAATCATGAAGGACGGCTTTTGAAACAGACACACTCTGTGTGCTATAAAAGTAAATTGTCCTGTTTGTCTTTGTCGTGGTTTAACCCCAGCCAGCAACTAAGCACCACGCAGCCGCTCACTCACTCCCCCCCACCCAGTGGGATGGG
>JAVJGG010000088.1:13080174-13098846 GCA_035590195.1 Aviceda cuculoides | reverse complement strand
TACTGAACTCAAAAACACAGCACTGTACCAGCTACTAGGAAGACAATTAACTCTATCCCAGCTGAAACCAGGACACACATGCCCCATGTTTCTTCAGCATTTATAGAAGATTCAAAACAGCACTGTTCTAAACAGCATGGTACTTTCAAAGAGGCATGCTGGATCACTCAAGCCATGCTTAACATATTTTGAGGCGCACTCGGGCTGCTATGTTTCTGACAATTTCACTACCACAAAAGGTTATCAAAGGCCAAGATCTGCATGCCATATTTTGTCAGGTTCCCCACCAACTTCTGTTTAGTTTGACAACAAATATGAAAACTGCAGGTGGATGTTCCTACACCAGTTGCACACAAGCCAAATGGGAGATAGCTGCAAAACACTAGCTAATTCTCTAACAATCAATTGGCCAATAAGTGGCTGTGTGACACAAAGAAGGCTGAGACTTTCAGGGGAAAACAAAAGAGTAAAAGAGAGAGATTCAAGCAGCATATGCACGTGTGTGTGCCTGTCAGGGGTTTCAGGAGCAAGATAGTGAGAACAGCAGCATGAGAACAAGGGAAAAATACTGCCCCAGAGGCTCTGGAAAACTGCCACCACAGAGTGGGTCTTCCTTCTGTAAGAAAAAAGAGCTATCACCAGCAGAATTAATGAGAAAGAGAGGGTATATGAATATTTCATTTATTCTTTAGGTTTCAGCTGGTCTTGCTGACAAAGTAGAACCTTGGCATATGCAGAACAGCTGGCATTTTTTACTCCTATTGCTGTCTACCCTCCTTTATTCACTCTGCATTTCTTTTTCTGGAGCAACTCACAGTTCTTCCTACACAATTTGCCCAGTTTTTCCAGCCCATCTATTTAAACTAATAAAAAACAGTGATAAAAACATTGACGGCAACTAAAGATTTGTAGTTAGATTATGAAATGAATGTTTTTGTGATGTTTGAAAGGAAGTCTCCGCAGCTAAATCTAGGGCTACTCCGATCAAGAAAGGCTACCCAGGTTCAAGAAAGCAAAACACTTCCATTTATAGTTGCATTACACTATACTAAACACTTGGAACAATTTGGCATGAAAGCATAAACAGTTTTAAATAAGCATCTTGCAGAAGCTATACAAAATCATCCCCAAAATACAAAAATTATCATGTGGTACCTTTCAACTTACTTGTTTGTCTATAGCATCCATTAGTAACAAGTAGTCAAAATCCAACAAAAGTCTGGTTAGGCACAGGGCAAACTAAGTATGCTGCAAGTCTTCAGAGACTCTCCAAAGCTAACCCTACAACGTGCAGTGAAATGGTTTTATTTGGGATTAGTGAAAAAACACACCTTACATAAGTATATTTGTTTTCTTATTAGCAGCAGGCCTTTTGCACCTTTGTGTTAGCTATCATAGCACTAAGACCAGTGTCTATCTGTACTTGAGGCCCACTTAGTATACATGTGCAACTATTAGTGAAATCCACATTTTAGCACAGAATTTGGCTCAAATTTAAACCATTTAAGCCACAGCATATTTTTTCTATAATGTGAGGGATAAAAAACCATGTATTTCAAAATCAGCAAGAACCAAGAAGAGACTGTTCAAGTGTCAGAGTCACAGAATATATATCCCTCCATTTTCATTTACCATGCCTAAGATGCTCAGGCTGCACAGCTGTGAAGAGAAACTGAATAAAAATTTTCTAGAGCCTGATCAACAGCAAAACAAAGAAAACTGTTTGGTGGGAAATCAAAGAAAAAAATGAGCCTGATGTGATTTGCCTGTAGGGTATTCCCAAAACGCAATTTAATTCCTGAAATACTGTTATCTTTGCATTCCCCAGTGATATGTACACAAAATATTTTTAAAATAGCAGGACATAGAAGCCAACCCTCTCAGACAAACACTACAAACAGTTTTATATGCTGTTGTAATAAACACACTACAGTCACACAACACCCACAATAAGTTATTCCGATGTGCAACAGATATGAACATTTCTTACTTCAATCATTTTCTCATTGTTCATGTTTGGTTTAAAGTTGCTGTAGATAAGCAGATGTATTTGCATAAATACACTTGCTTATTACTCAACATGAATTAATGCTTTAAAGACAGATTTTGGGGTGGAAAGGGGAGCCATGTTAAGAGGATGACTTTCAGCCACAGGTTTTCATAATCCAGCCTTTTTTTTTTTTTTTTTTTTTTTTAAATTAAGTTCACAAGACAGTAACTGCAGTGGGAGCCCACACCTCTAAGAGGAGCTCATTTGGGGATACAGTACACTAGTGTGCCCCAGTGCAGAAAGAAGGGAAACAAAGTTATGTTACTTTAAAGGAACATGGCTCAGATTTGCAGAATTCAAAAGAAGTAAAAAAAAAAAGGAAAAAAAAGAAAACAAGTATCTTGAGAGAACTGGGCTGGAGGGAGGAGGATCAGAACTTAAATTAACTCAAGACCCTAACTGGAAATATAAGCTGTATGAAAATTAATGTAAGATGCATGAAAATTTAAGCTGTATGAAAATTCAAAGTGATAGACAATTGTCTTTGAAAGCATGAAAGCAAGAACAACAACTTTCTCACTTTCTATGCTGCCTCATTTCACAGCTTTATTTCACAATAATTTTTGGTTTGTTTGCCATCCTCTGAAGAAAGCATCAGCTTAATGCATTGGCCTAGTTAGAGAGTGAAAATACATTTATTTCAAACACATGCAAGATTGTGATATTCCCCATTAGCACTGTAAATGCAGGTGATAAAAAAAAGAAAAAGAACGTAAGAATTAACAAATTGCATACCCAAGATAAAGGAGGAAAAGAAAAAAATAAATTTACATTTAGTAGCTTAAATCTCAGAAAACTTGGATTCAAATTAATTTTTCAACTTCCTAGGTAAAAGGAAACTGGATTCTGTATTTAAAATGCAGGCTTTTCAAACAAAATACCAGCTATACCTGTTAAGCTCCCTCTTCTGGCTAATTAATAAAATTGCTTAGATTTTGTATGCATAAGTTTCAATTTTCTCAGTTATGTTCTATCAATAAAAATCAAATCATTACTAAAAAAATCTATAAAGCAGCTTTGATATTGAAATATGCAACATAAGTGTTCAACTCTAGACAGTGCGCTCCCGTTGTCTCACACTGACAAGTTGCACACACACATATACAAAAAAAATAATCCATGTATTATGTAGGGATAGGTCTGCAAACTGAGCTTGACTAACAACCAACCATCTAGACCTGTAATAAGTTTATAAACACCACTGCATATTTTCTGATATCAGATATCCAATCCAACCCAAAATTTCTGTGTTCAAAACATATCAGATGAGTTAATTAGTCCCCAAAGTACACCTTTCCTTGTTCTAGCTAAAATTAGAATTAATTGTGTAATAAAAATACAAATACACATTTTAGAAAATGTAATTGTTGAAAATTAGGAAAACATACTACTCAAATTTAAGCTGCCTCCCTTCCAGGATTTCCCACCTCTGCTGTGATTTCCAAAGCATTTCCTTTCGATAAGCATGGCTCCAATAATCAGAAACAGTTGAGGAAGACACTAACGCTACCAAGCATTCCCGTTGTTACCACCCAATGGAGGACTTGTGTTTCACAAAGTAATCGGGGGGGGGGGTAACTACCCTATTTATCTGTCAGTAAAATGGGAAGAGGGACAAAAAATATAGTCAGTAGCCAGGATGGTGCCTAACATCGCCTCTGCCTCATCTGAGCAGAAGGTGTTTTCCAGTTCAGTCAGAAAACTCATTTATATTTGTGTCCTTCAACTAAACAAAAAAGAAACAAATGCTCCTCTGTGCTTTCTCCATAAAGGAAGAAGAGTAACCCAAGAGCTGCAGCTACTGTAAGCACCAAAATCCCTCTGCTGCACTGCTGCTGTTTCCTGTCACTGTTCCATGGAAATGCCAAAAAAAAAAAAAAAAAAAAAAAGTAACATACAGTTCAGGCTAGAGACATGCAGAATTCATCATCCCCTACAAGCAGATAAATAGCCATCTCATAGTGGTAAAAGATTTACAAGTAATTAGCATTTATCTTATGCACTGACTTATCGTTAATCACACTAGGACAGTTGCTATAGTTCGTATGTTGAAAGCAGAAAGAATTTCACCTGTCTCTGTTAACAGCTCCAAAAATTAGTAGAGCTTAGCTAATAGGTGTGGTTTCCAAAGTTTATAGGCTTGCACTTTTAAGTGGATGTTCAAATAAGCTTTCTAGATACTGATCCCTTTCTTTGCCCTTGCTGATATTTTATGGAAACAGAATTAACATGAATTATTTTTAAACAGGAAAGTATCACCAACAGACTTCAGTATTTCAGTTCCATTCATCCTAGCTAATATTTTAATTGAAATGTCAATTTAGTTACACTGTTAAATAATTGCAAGTGTGGAGATAGAATTTATTCTAGCAGTAACTCTGTTCTGTCACCAATAGGAATTTTAAGCCTGTTCACCTAGCTTTTTATCACTGAAATGGTTCTCATCAGCATAGCTGTACAATGATGTTGTCCTCTTACAAAACAACCTGCTGAAAAGTATCATGGCATTTTCAGGAATAAAAGGTAAACTTTCTAATGACATTCAAGATAAAAACCATACCAAGAAGTCCTAAAAATAAGTTTCAATTCCAATTCTACCTTAAGACAGACACTTTCCCTAACTTCAGCTCCCGGTACACCCTTGCTCATCATAGATATATGAAAGAAAGAAAACATTATTTAGGTGTCTAAGACAAAAAAGCTGATTTATTAAATAAGTTACTTGGAGAATAAGGGAAACTGGGAAAAAATGGACACTCACCAAGAACAAGAAAGGGCATGTGAAGAGACATTAACAAATCCACAATGGAGGAAACAAGACAGAGGGGGCTGAATGAAGGCTTTAAAAGGAACATTTTGGAGAACTCCTCCTGGGATGAGACTTGCACAGTCAGATTCAGCATCTAAAGCAACTAGTCCTCACCAAACTAACACAAATTCATGAGACAGAATGAAGATGTAGTGGCAGCAACTGGCCTCAATCTGTAGATACAGATGTCTTAAGCCAACAGACAACCTCATTGTGGAGCAGCCAAACTAATGGACAAACAGAGCTTGGCAAAATTTTTCATTCTCTTCTAAAACCTAAGTCATCACAGTGATTTCTGTGGAAACAACAATTCAAAGCAAAAGGGAAGTACTATGTAGAAGAGTGTGAAAAATCACAATTCCAGATGGAATCAACACACAGAGGATTAAAAAAAAAAAATCCATTCAGCTACGTGTTTTCATTATCTCAATTACTGTAGTAGCATGATGGCTCCTTTCCAAAAGCCAAGACGCACTCCCTGACAAGCCATTTTTATGAGATTTCTATCATAACTGTGTAAAGGAAGGCAGACAGTGCAGTCAAACTCTGAACTCTACAAATCATTTCCTGTTCAATACCTTATTGACCTTCAATCCAGCTAATGAAAGGCCTTGAAGGGATTTCATGTTTATGCCATTACTGTACCTCTGGCCCAAGTGAAATCACAAACTGTTCCTACATGCAAAAGCTTAAAAGAACCATGACAATAAAAGATCAGATCTCATTGCAGACCAGACTTGAAATACACCTACTGTCAGAGGACGACTCAGACTCAGCTGCTACCATAAAAAGACGTGGAATGATCTGATGATTCACAGTAAACCTCATTACAGTCCCTGAAAGTTAAACTAGATGCTTCTATCATGTACATGATTATATAACCCTTGCAAAACTCATTAGCCTTAAACCCAACAATTCTAAATACTTGTGTGCATATGATTCATTCCTCAATTCTGCTAAGAGCTTGGCTTCAAAGCCATGAACTGGGGGCTCCAAGAGTGAAGGCAACTGGCTGGTGCTGCAGTGTGGAAATGCTTGCCTTCAGGTGACAAGGTCAGGTGGCAAGAGGCAAATCCATTTCACAGCTCTGTCATGAGGGACGCACCGAGTTTCAAGTTCAGCTGGCAGTGGACCTGTGGGACATTTATTGGCCGATGGCCATGGAAAACGCTAAACAAATACAATCAGCCAACTTTGGGCTGGAACAGCAGGAAGAAGCAGTGGAATCAATACATGAGTCATCTAACAAATGGCCTCAGGACCAGCATGGACCATGAATCATGAATCAAGTCTATACTATTTTACAGCACAAGTTTATAATAACAGCAGTTATTATAAATAATGTTTTTCAGTTCAGGTCAAACAGATGCCAGAAAAATATGCTTTAACATTTGGAATTTTTTCAGAAAAAGTCCAAAATTCATGTTTGGTTTTTTTTGTTTTAGTGGTGGTACCAGGGTAGGGGGAGAAGCATGTTTTTCTTGAATATCAACTGTAGACATACAGTATTTCTGCTGCAAGACAGCAGCTCTGATTCATCTACATATTCTCTTATTAGGGTGCCATTCAAGAATGTATAAATAGGAATGTTCTAAAGGAGCTCAATTTTGGGTTTGTTTCTCATGTCAATTAGAATATTTTCTTTGATAAAAGCATAATGCCCACTGATGTACCACATACAGCTGAAGAAAAACAAAACTTTTTTTTACTGGTAGTCACTTATTTTAAAAAGTATATATTGTAGGAACAAATCTAGAATAATGAAAAAATATTCAGTCATTAAAATTAAAAACAAGAAGATAGGGTTCCAAATGAGATTCTGGTAGTTTGGGAGAAAAGAGGAGAGTGAGTGAGACACCGAAAATCTGACAAACTAAAGATACCACTGTGAAAAGATAAAAGGAAAAATACAAACAGGGACTCAGGATGAGCTTTATACAGAACAGAAAGCCTGCAAAAGCTACTTTGACTCTTCTATTTATAACTGATAGTAACTTTCTAAGTATATAAACATTTTGTATCACAGAGCAAGATATCCTTTACACATTGATTGATCCAATAAAGCAAGAACAGATGCTATGTCATCATAACAACATCATCTAGGTCGTGCACTACTTTTTCGACCAATAAAGCTCAAAATCTTCTGTAAAAGTGACTCCTCAACTTTTTGTAAAAAAAAAAAATAATAAACAAAGTTTGCTCAAGGTCAGGTGGACATTTAATAGCAGAACTAGAATCAAAACAGAGTTCTGTCATGTTTTTAACTCAATAATATAGTCTACCCGAAAAAAAGTCTCATTTTTTCCATTACTAAAAATGGTTTTCCTTGTTGTTTTTTTTTTAAACTATTCCACCTTAGTACTGCATCAATACATAGTCTATTATTTCTGTATTTAACAGACTGATAATAATGCCTTTATTTAACACAGCTAGCCTTTTGGCTAATAAATCTTCTATTCCATCTTATTTTCTATTTTGATCCACAAATCTATTCCAATGATTCATTTCAAAGGTCTTGTTATACTTCTATCTGTGACTGGCATTTTAAAAGTATTCTTTTATGAAGTCTTTTCATAACTTTTCATCTAAGTGAGCTCTATAGTAAATCACTACCAGACTTCTTAGAAACAGGATACAAAACTAAGCACCCTTGCTTTTATACTCTTTAACTCCCTGCATTCATAACTGACCTGGAAATCAAGAGTTTAATGAAAATAATGCATGCAATTTTCTTTTTTTAAACACAGTCCTTCACACAAATCTATGCAAAATCTTTTATGACATTTGGTAATACAAGACAGAAGTTAATGACAAAAAAACCCCAAAAAAACCAAAAAGCAAACAAAAGATTAAAAGTTTATAAATCATCTTCCTGCCAAAGCAGGAGTTTCTTTCTAATGTGGACTGATACAAACAGTAAATTGCAGACAGGCTTAGTAAAAAATAACTAAAGAGAACACATTAAAGCTCCTTAAGAAAGATTAAACATCAGTACAAAAGTTAAAAGAAAAAGAAAGTACCAAAATTAAGTGTGAAAATAAAATGTGAAAATAGAACAATAATTTAAATGCTGCAATTCCAGATGGCAACTCCAAAAAATAGCAGCAACAAAAGGGAAGGATCTCCTCTGGCCCATGGTCTTCCTTTTATGATTATGAGTGGGTAGAGCTTTAGAAAACACTTTCAATAACATTTTTCTAAAGCAGTTTTCTGGTCTCACTAAAGAGAGAAACTTGAAGTGAGAAAGTTTGTGTAAAATTGCAGTTTCTTGACTCAAGAAATTCCAGAGTTAAGATACCAAATTTTGACTCTGGGCGGGGGGGTAGAAGAAAAGTCAGGCTCTTTTCCTTCAGAAAGATGCATCAAATTAAAATACCTGCAAGGATGCTCTCTCTCTCCTGGTGAGAGAATGAGAGAATTACCAAAGGAAGACATGCCCAGCAGTCCTGTAGGCAAGCTGTCACACCTTGCACAAGATTGAAGGCTGAGACGAAAGTGACGTTGTGCACACAGATTGTACTGATGGAAAGATACCACCAGTCTTCTGCCTTCAAACTTACTCAGATTGTGCAATCCCTGTCATTCTTTCTAAGGTGGAATGAGCAGACACATACCTCAGTTAGCAAGATGATGTTTCAGAAGCTGCAGAAACAGCAGAAGCTTTCACAGCACTGAATCCTCAAACCATATACATATATCTAGGAAAAACATCCTGTGTTCCGAGTGGAAAGAACACTATTTTATAATTTTTTTTTTTTTATACAACAGCTTCCACTTTCCATATGGAAATACACTATGCAGGCATGAAAAAACAACTTACTGCAGCACAGCAAATGAAATGATGGGGAGTTTGGAAATGTAACTGCTAAGCAGTTAACCACTAGACTAATACTCATGTTTTTAGTTAACGGACTACTGAATATCCAGACAAGATACAGGGAATGACCGATGAGGAAAGGGAGAGCAGGCAATGTTGATTTAAAGGTACACAGCGCAATCTCAACGCATGGAGCTGATAACGAGCAGACTTTGGATTTGTGCTTAGAGTATGGGTAAAGTAATTAACAAAGTCTTAAACAAGCATATGATAAGGCTTTTCTAAAAGCCAATAAACAATTGAAAAAGAGAACACAAGACTTATAGTGATCTGCTTTGAAATAAAAGGAAACTTAACTTCAAACTTAACTTTGGAGTCCAGCTGACCTGCCGTAATTTCTATGGACAGGAACCTGGGTGATGAATCTGCTCTTAAATTCCATCTTTAGCTAAAGTAGCTAGTAAGACTGTGTGAGGGATTGGGAGAAATGGAATCTGGAGCAGATGCTGTTAAAATTGATCAGCATGTAAAGGGCTGGCCCTGGGCTAGCCAAGGGTGAGTCAGTTACTGAAGCAATCAATTGCAGCTAGTGCAAAGCAACCCCAGAAGGAACAGGCAACCAACACCATTTACTCTTTACAAAATGTTTCATTGCATAGTCGGATCTTACCAAGAATGCTAAGATACACATTTCTTCAAATGTTTATCCAAAATATACTACAGATAAACACTCTTTCAACACTATTTTGAAAGGCCTTATTACTCCTTACTAGTAAGAAACTCCATGCTACCTCTCAAGAAGTTCTGGAAGAAAATGTTCCTGGATGCTACTGAATGCTGACTAAGTTTAACATTAAAAGAGATGTCTGGTCTTTACAACCCAGAAACCATGCTGGTTTAAAATAGTAAAATAGTATCACACCCCCATTGGGTAAAAGTATGTTTACACAGAAAACAGTTTAATACCCAACAGGAAATTGAAGTAAAAAACTTTTAAAACACAAAAGGTATTATTATCTGGAGCCTTTAGCAAAAACAGACTTTAGTACAGAAATATATGCACCTGTTTACATTAGGTGTTACATGTGTGAACTTTTAAAACACAAAAGGTATTATTATCTGGAGCCTTTAGCAAAAACAGACTTTAGCACAGAAATGCATGCACTTGTTTACATTACGTGTTACATGTGTGAATAATAATCCCAAAGGAGTTACTCTTTCCCCAGAAGACAAATATACTTTCTTACCTTTGGCCATTTGGGATTTAGAAGCCGTGCTTTGATTGCATCATCCAGGGCCTTGTCATACTGTTGGATTTTCATGTAGGCTGCTGAACGATTACTGTAGAGAATGCAGTTCTGAGGATCAACTCCCAAAGCCTCATTGTACAACACAACTGCTGTATGAAAATCGCCATCATGGCAAGCCTGGTTGCTCTGGCGAACTTTTTCAACAAATTCAGCTTTGCTCAACATGGGACTGTCAGGACTTCTTCTTCCAAAAGATTTTGATCCAAAGAAAGAAATCTGGCAGGGGGGGAAGGAGGGAGGGGAATTATATGTTAGTGTTAAGAAATGCTACTCAAAAAAGGAAAAAAAAAAAAGTAATAAATCAAAATATTAGAAACTGTACAGCAAAAATTAAAGCCACCAGCATTACTGCAGAACACTGGATTATTATTTCAGAATCAGATTCTTAAAAAAGTAAATTGTTTATCTATTGACTTGTTGGGGGGTACAGAAGTAACGCAAAAGAGCCTTATAAAGCATATCATTCCCTACGAAGGATGTCTTCCAGAAGACATACTGCCTTCTTCAGGTATAAGACTAGTTGTAGTCTGTTTTAGTATGCTGCACTCCACACATTCACAAGTTTTTCCTCCTGGGCCATACTATTTGATTCTACAACACAAAGCATAGTCACCAGGTAAGGAAGTTTTTCTGAATAGGTGGCAGGTGTGAATGTGAAGATGATGCCTGCATATCTGAAGTTAGACACATAGATCACACAGAAGGACATGCGTGCACAGACAATGGAAGAGTGTATAAATTCTCTTCAAACCAAAGAACTTGCACTGGTACATCTGCTTACAAACCTCTATATCCAGTCACCTGCAGGCTACAAACTGTTCATAAATGGGAAGAGAAGGATGACTCTGGAACTGGGTATACTCACACAAATTAGTGGGGCACACAACTTATCTTAGCAACAGAACAGTCATCACTGGCAGAGAGCCACGTTCCACAATTTTCAACTTCAGGCAATACAAAATAACAAAGATAAACAGGTTTATGCCTTCTAATTATAAAGATTATTATTTAAAGTGAGCCGTAGGAAGTCCTAGTTCCATTCACTCTGGTACACCCTTTCTCCTCATTTAATTTCTACGTTCCTTATTTTCCTCAGCCAGTCATTTGCAGTCGGTAACTGTTTTTGTCATGTATGCCCTACTCTTTCTCAAGGACCCTCAAAAACTCAGCAAAAATATCTTTGTGCAACTCTGATTACAAGGCAGCTGTGAATTCTGCAGTAATCATATTTGGCAATAGGCAACAGGTACACATGGTAACATACAAAGTACTTAGAAATATTCATTAAAAGCTTAGACTACGATAATTGTGATTGGTGTCATCCATTTTTAGTCCTGCAGACTGAAAAAGGTTAAGAATATCATATATTGTTACCACGACACAACAATTGCAGGGCTTAAAAACATTACCAGAGCAAGCTGAGGCATATTTTTAGGTGGAAAGGGAAGCAAGCTGCAAACTGACATCCTGTCTCAAGCATCAGAATGGTCTATAGACTTTTCCTTTTTTGTTTGTTTCTTAAGTCAACAACAGTAGAAAACCATCAAGTTAGAAACTACTGATGTCTTCTTTTCCTTCTGATTATACCAATTTTTTTCTGACAGGTGTTTGTGCAAACTGTTGCTAAACTTCTCTACTGAAGGAGACTCCATGTTCTACTCGGGCAATCTCATTACATTGCTTCATGATTTTAATCATTAAAATATTTTTCCTGATATGTACCTCAGATTTTCTTTTATCAGTAAATGTACTGTTTCTTGTCTTGTCTACAGTAGACCAAACCAAAAAACATGTTCCTGTCATCTGTGTAGTTGCCCTCTACATAGCCTGCTAATATAAGCTAATACATAGCTTAAATAATAATAATATCATTATTATGAACAGCACTATAAAAAGCAAAATTCTGCATCCTTGAAAATTCATTCCATATGCAGTACATCTTTAAATGCACTGGCATACTACTTTGCTACCAATCAAGTTTACAAACAGCAACTTCGTATATTCTCAAGTACTGGCAGGAAAATTGCTCTACTTGGAGCAACAGTCCAAAAGCTAAATCTGAACACATTGCTTTATGCCAAGCAGTGCGATAACTCACACATTTGTGTGGATTTGACCATAAACTTCATCATGTGGTCAGTCTACCACGACCTAAGAAGCTGCAAGAACACAATATGAAGATTCAGCAGCTATTACAGGAGTAGATGTTCAAACACAAAGATCAGGAAACCCTGAGAAAGCTATTTAGTCACCACAAGGTCATAGATGGCTGGAGGTACGGTAAGGAAATGGGGTTGGTGAGTACCCAAGTGCCAGGGACAGAACTACCCAGAGATACCATGATTCACGTGGAGTTGATTTGCTGTAGGAAGATAGAAGCAGCCAAAGGAAATACCATTCTTACATTTCTTTTCATCTTCACCTACTTTTTTCCTCTGTAGTTTCAGCAGCTTCTTTAATTCCAAGAACTTACATTTCTGCCTACTCCTGAAACCTGCTGAAGTTAACACACCCACCGCCATTGTGCAAGATTCTTGTCAGTGGCCAAACCTAAAAACTGCCGTGTAATTTTTCCAACCATTAAAGTCAGAGCAACTAATGAATTTTCACACTGTTCTTATTTCCACACCAGCCTTTGTTCTTGGAAATTACCAGAAGAGTGGAAAACTTGATTTTATGCAACTTAGAACCAACACTTCAGACTCACTACAGGCAAGAAATGCTCATTTTATATAAGAAGCATGGAATATTTTAACCTGACCAATATGCCGCTCAAAAAAAAAAAAAAAAAAAAAAAAAAGGTATAACCTTTACCTGGGACCAAAAACAAGTTCAAACACGTCAAAAATTTCTGAAAGCAGCTGAATTTTCATGCAATACTCAAAGAAATGCAGGGCTAACAATCTAATGAACTCTCATATGTCATTTTTCAGAAGGATCTGAGGAAATGAACTATCATAAATTAAGAAAAGTATTAGAGGGCAAACACAGGATGACCGTCAGAGGGTGAACAACAGACCCAGTGCAAAGACTCCCGTGATACTCTGTTTATGAAGTCAGGATCATCCTGACCCATGATCCTTGGAAACTGTGTTAATAAGCAAGCAAACAACCCCACAAACACACACTCACCCCCGCACAATTTAAAATGTCACCTTTTCAAAGCTGTCAGCTACAAGAGCAATAGATTTTGCTTTAATGTATGTACAAGTACATGTACTAGTACATTTTGGAATCCTACTATGTTCTTAGCTTCAATAACTTCGTGCTACAATTCTGACAAAACCTGAGATTTTCATAAGCAAAATAAACTCCTGCAGTACAAATTCAACTTATTTAAGTACAGGTAGGTCAGGTGGCACAATTCAGATTTCTGGCACAGCTAGTATGGATAATATTTGTATGATGCACCTAACTGATCACAAGGACCAAGTCAATCTATCAGAAGGAACAGAACAGCACACTAAGAAAAAGATACAGGTATCTTCTCTTTTGACATCTTCCACAGTTAGAACTGAAGCAAGATTCTCTCCCTGGTTTCTAAACTACATGATATTTTGTTGGCACCACAGTTACAGGATCAAAAAAAAGTATTTGTTTTGTTCTCCTGTCTGGTCATGAGACCTACATTGTCATTGCAACTTCCTCCCAGGTGGCCATACTATATAGCATTCATTTGTAAGTACATTGGTCACGAAAAAATGTTTTATCATAGTCATCAGAGATTTTTGTCAGCTCTAAAGGTGGAAGGGCTCCACTGAGAATATCTGAACTCCATGAGAATTGGTATTATGACAGATAGGTGATATTATCTTGGCAGAGTACATACATGTTTCAAATTCTTAAAAATTATAAAGCTACCTTAACTTAAATAATCAACTGCAAGTATAACTGCCCTTAACAAAACTGGCTGCATTGAGCACTAAGTGACTTAATTCATTGTGACGTGTTAAATACAGCCAACTCCCATCAACATTAAGAGTAAAAGAAGCAGGGCACAGATTGGAATAAATTAATCTGATCAGTTAGTCACAAACATAACCAGATTAGAAAATATTAATCTCTCGGCAGAAAGCCTAAATATTGTCTTTGGGTTCCTCCTTTATTACAGTGTCTAGTGCAGACTGCGAAGGAAACAATTTTGCTTCCAGAATTTACTATTTTGAACCATTGAGCTCAACCTATCAGTAACAGTGCACAACAGATTCAGCCAAGGTGATCTCTAGTTTAAACGCTGCTCCTGTTGTTCGGACAACAAAACAGTTCTTTCATTGAACAATGCCATGTTTAAGGGTACAATGTATCAAATAAACTACTCTGGTTTCTCAGATGTATTTTTAAAGGTGGCCCCTGTCTCTCATTGTATTTCCTGGTGATTGGCTTGCATCAAGGACAATGAAAAATACCCAACGTTGTGTAGTTTCCATTCGTTTATCATAATCAGAGCAAATGACTGCAGCTTCCAGATGCAGGAGTACCAGAACTACTCACGAACTTATGTTACTTCAAAGATTAATACCTCAAAAGATAGATTCCTTAACAGCTATGGCTGTAACTGCCTCCAGCTGGAGGCTCAGCCTGGCAGTGAAAGCACAACCAGTGTCACGCTGAAGAACCCACCTCTGGCTCGGTGCCACTGGCAGCAGGTGGCATCTGTCCCATCCCCTCCACCTGACCACAGGGACCGATGCTGCTGCAACGACAGAAGCTGCTTGCCTGGAAGCAGCCTTCAGAAGCTCACCAAGAGTTACTAAGCACTAGGTAGAGAGGCCTCTGCGAGGGCATGTCTCATCAGGCACAATCTCAAGGAGCACTAGCCAGACTAAAGAATACACAAGTCGAACAGCTGTCTTTTCTGTCTGTTTATTGTGCATGAACAAATGAAAACACAAAGCTGTTAATGAACTTCCCAGAATCATATTGTGAGTCTGTAACAACGAGAAGAATCCATGAGGAGACATGCTCTCAGTCCAAGTAGAGTGGTTTCTGCCTCTAATATCCTGTGAAGTTAAATAATCTCATTAAAAAAAAAAAAAGAAACTATTTTAAAGGAAACTATGATGGTAATTTCTGGAATATGTTATTTTAATTCCTGCTATCATGAGAACTACATAAGGCAGTAAAACATCATTAGGTAAAAGAAAGAACCACAGAACAAAACTGAGTCACTCTGGCACTCAGACCACAAATAAAAAAAGATTGTTATGACAGTAGCAACACTCAAAAAATACTCATTAAAAAGCCATCCCTGCTTTCCAGTCATGACTGCTCTTCTCCTACTAATATAATGGAAGGTGATGGCAATGCACATTTTTAGGCTGCCTAACACTTTGTTGTAGAAGGTACTCATATGTACTAAACCAATGCTAAAGAAGAAGCCAAAGTTCCTTAGTGCACTGGAACAAAAAAGGTTCTAATGAAGAGCAGAAGAGGACCTAGCAGAGACAATTTAAGGTAGGAGCTCATGTATTTCTAATAAAGAAGATGGCACAAGCTTCTCAGCATCACTTCTCCAAACCAGCACAGGGCACCAGAAACCAGCTCCTACTACAGAAGTCACTTTAGACAGAAGCTCCCACAGTATCTGCTTCAGATTAGACTCAGCAATTAATTCCCTTCACTGGTGAAAAAGCCACCTCCTCTTGCAGAAGGTGCTCAAGTTTCAACCTGACTGACTATTCAAGGTGAGTGTTAAAAACACACACAATTTTCTTCAGTCTTTTTCTTTTCAAGAACAAACTCCCAACCCCTCAAAGCAAACAGTAAGTTAAACACACAGAAAAACCTACATTACGAGAATGTTTATCTTCCAAGATCAAGCTTGTTAAATTTAGTCCTCTATAGAGATACACTAGCAAATAAAATAAGTAAGTGCCCATACACACTGAAAGATCTGACTGTCTGAGCACGTCGCTATCTGGAAAATGGTAGGGAGCAGATTCCCATTGAGTTCCAGTAAGATGAGTGAGAACAGAGAACAGCAAATCCAAATTCTACTCCAAGACAAGAGGACAAGCGAAAATGATGTGGTACAACAGCACGAAGAGAATGCTTGATCAAAGAACAACAAATCTTACACCTCAGAGCTTCTTAGTTTGTATGTAATCCATCTTACTTAATGATACACTATTCAAATAAATATGGCTTATATAGATGATGTCTTGGGTGACAAGTCTATAATTTGATACCTTTTTAAAAAAATCCTTTACAACCTTCAAAAAAATACGTGTGATATGTAGCATTTTTATATTTTAAAATATCTAAATAGCTCAAGATACTCAATGAAACAACAGAAAGAGGAAAAAATAAAAAGAAAGAGGAAAGCAGAAAAAATGGCATTCCAAATGGATTCTGAAACAAAGTGACAATTACTTATTCTAAATACAAGTTTCCAAAATCAGCTTAAATCTGTAACTGAGCTTCTCTTTCTATGAAAACTTCTATACAACATCTTGTATTTTGACCTGTAAAATGCCTTTATGTTTTTTTCACTCCATATTCTGGGGTATTATTGTTTTTCTGTAATAGAAACTGTCTTCAACAAGAGTTCGAGAACAGATAAAGAATATGAGGTTTCTCCCGCTAACCTCCATGCTCCTAGCAGCTAGCACTTCAGCTAGTCTGTACTACTCTTCTGAATAGCCATGAAACCCTGCCAAGCCACATGCAACTTCCACCCAGTCAGAACAGAATTTTAATAGAAATAGTGTGGAAAGAAATGAAAGGCCACTGAAACTGAAAGTTTAAGCCACTGCAGGATGTGCACAACAGCTGTCCAGGCTGCTAAATTTTTCTAAGCTGTATTTTGTGTTCACAAATTGTTATGAAGTATTACTGGGAGTACATCTTCCAACATACAAGAAAACATTTCCTTAAATCTCAGCAGCATAATATATACACCACATAAGCAGGACACCAGTAAACTGGACAGTGATTCAGGCTATTCCCCCCCCTTAAACCTGTAAGTGAGTGAGAGAAGCACTACTCGATGGTCAGTTACAGAACAGTCCCTGGAAACACACACTCACTCTGTGGACTGCCAGCTCAAATCTGCCAATGCAGTTTTGATGCCTCAATGAAAACAAGAACACTGCCGCCACCCAACAGACACACTGCTAAAGTTACCTTCCATCTAGCAGAAGCAATATGAAGAAAATCCTATAAAATTTTGTTGCTTCTGTAATTTTCAACATCCTGCAGTTTTTAAAGTCTAGCATTTACTCTGTTAATTATCAGGGTATCTAACCTGACATCTACTTTAGTCTAAAGTACTCCTACAAGCATCAGTAAACATTCTTCTGACAGATAGGGTTTTAATTTCCTCTGGTAAATCTACATTATAGGGAAAAAAACCCAACAAGTTAGATTTTCATAAAGCAATAGGTAAAATAGAAGTCAAACTTCCAAATTTTTAAATACAATTCTAGAAGGAATTTTTAGATGTTCATGGAAATCTATTTTTATATCATAAGAAGCTAAAACTTATCTAAAAGCATAAATAAATCAAAAGGAATAAATAACTTGAACATAAAAACACAAATTACATCACTATTCTATAAAAAAAAAAAAAAAACACCACATTTTAGTAAATTTCCTAATCCAATATATGTCTAGGCTTCTGGAGTATATTGTTCTGCAAATATTTTACTATGTTGGTTTTTCACTGTAATTGGATACCAAAATATTTTAAATATGAACTTGACAACAGGAAGTAAACTGATTTTTTATTTTTTTTTTTTTACACTGGAGCTTACACAAAATTTTCTAAAGAAAAAAATGTATTTTCTAAAGAATTTTCTACAAATGAGAAGCAACTGTGAGCTTCCAATACCAACTTGGAGACATCTGCAATTATAACATCAGATCCACTCTAATTTCAGCTATGCTACATGTTTCTAAAAATTGTAACAACTATGCAATCCATAGCTAAATTTAAACAGCACTTTTTGGTTCATACATAATTTTAAAAACTAAAAATTATGCAGACCAAATTATGCCCTCACGTATACTTTTGCAAAATACTTCAGTTAAGAAACAAAATTCTGTTTTCAAGTAAGTATTCCAAAACCAAGAAAGAAGTTGTACAGATGTTATTTTTAAATACTATTGAGAAACTAACCTGTTGTTACTGCAAACACACTGTAAAATACTATTTGGATCATGTATGTAATGCAATCTTTTCCTATATCTAGTGCGTAATGTAATTATTTACAGTAACTGAAAAGTTATGAGCATCGAGTTTCTGCAAATTCTTTATTCCCACTTTCCTCAAACTGGTGAGCTCAAAGCTCTTCTCAGTCCTTCCTTAGAGAAGCACCTCAGGTAATGATATTACACCAACCGGTGATGAATAAGGAGATAGCCAAAAGAGACCATGACAATATTTCTATATATAACTTTTTATAAAAGCTCTTCAGTCATGCATAAGCCAGCCTGTGTTACTGTTGCTCTCCCTCTCCTGGTTTTCTGATTGTTATACCTATTGGTTACACTGCACCTCAGATCAAACTGGAAGCTCACTGAGACTGGGTGTCTCCTCATTTGAGCACTTGGGTCCATGAGGTCTTTGATCCTTATGGGCCACTGTTGGAGTTTCAGAAACTCTTCTGGGTTTTTTTTTTCTGTTAAAGGAATTTTTCCCCATACGGGTTGCTAGGGGGACAAATGGCTGAGTACTTAAGATAAA
>JAVJGG010000088.1:13050966-13075811 GCA_035590195.1 Aviceda cuculoides | reverse complement strand
CCCAGGTCGTGTCCCCCGCCCCGTCCCCCACAACACCCCCTGTGCCCCACAGCAGTCCCCCCACGTCCCCCTCTGTGCCCCATAACAGCTCTTGTGCCCCCCCAGGTTTGTGCTGCCCCGCAAGCGGATCTGTGGGCTCCAGGACTCGCCGTGGGTCAAGGAGCTGCTGCAGCTCTGGGAGCGCCAAGGTGGGTCCCTGCCCCACACCATCGTGAGGTGGGGGGACTCCCAGGGCTGCCCCGCATCTGAGGGGAACCTTTACCCCTGCCACCCCTTCCTCTTCCCCGCAGTGGCTCAGAGACCCCTGGCTGGCCCCCTGGCTACAGACAGACCCCCAGATAGGCGCCTGGCTACAGACAAACCCACGGATGGACCCCTGGCCAGACCCCCGGCTATGCACGGAACCCCAGATAGTCCCCCTGCCAGCCCCCTGGCCCCGCTGAGCCCCCGAGACCCGGAGGGACCCCCAGCCAGCCCCACAGTGAGATGGAGCACCCCCAAGAGCAGCTCCCCCCTCTACCCCCCAGCCATGAGGCTGGGTGAGGGGCACGGAGACGAGTCTAGGGGGCAGCTCCCAGGGGGCCCCCAGGCCTTTCCCCCCACCCCCACAGGCTGGATCCACTGGGAAGCTGTGGGGCAGGACCCCCAGATGCCACCGCCTGCTGCGGGGCCAGCCCACCTCTCTGTGGGGTTGGCCATGGGTTTGATCCTGCTGGGAGCTGGCCTGGGCCTGGCGGGTGTCCTGGTGTGCCGGGGAGGGCTGCCAGGGAGCAGGGAGAGGCGGGGGCCCAGGGTCCTCACCCCCACCTGAGACCCTGATGCCCCTCTCCTGCCCCACAGACGTGGGGCCAGGGTACAACCCCTGTGAACTGCTCTGAGCCGAGCCCTGCTGCCGCCCCCGAGTCCCACCGCTGCCCCCGCAGCGTCGGGGGCGGCCCCCCCCTTCCCCACCGTGATTAAACAGCCACTTTGCAGCCCAAATCTGTGTCTGTGAGGCGGGTGGGGCAGGGCGGATGGGCAAGAGCCCACGCCCACGCGTGTCGGGGACGCGCCTGGCCTGCCCCGCGCCTGAAGGCCACCGCGTCTTCCCTTTTATTTTGGCAAGTCCTGTGTCCGGCGCGTGAGCGGTGGGAGGCAGCAGCCACGTGGGCCGGGTCCGGGTCTGCGTCGTCCCCCCCTGCTGCTGCCGCCTCCCCCCATCACAGCTCCAGCATCTGCTCGCAGGCCCGCGCCAGCTCCCCCAGCTTCAGCCGCGCGTAGTCCACCCGGTTCAGCGCCATCTGACAGGCCTTGCGGGCCGAGTAGCTGGAGCCCTCGTGGGGTTGCCCTGTGGCCACCTGGGGGGGGGGGCAGAGTTGGGGTGATGTCGCCGTGACCCCGGCCCCGCCCCTGCCACCCCGGCCCCGCCCCCTGACCTGGGTGAGGTAGCGGATCTGGGCGGAGAGCTCGGACTCGACCTTCTGGACGGCGGCGCTGAACTGGGCAGCCTGGCGCTCCAGCAGCCGCTCCCCGGCCTTCTCCTTCGACAGCTCCAGGATCACCGTGCCTGTGGGCGGGGCGAGAACCCTGACCCCTCGACCCCGACCCCCGCCCCACCCCCAAAAGGGGCCTGGGGGTCAGGACCAGGCCTGCAGCGTGACCCCCGTGGAGGCCGCGGCCCCTGGCCCCCCCCTACTCGGGGGTCTCCAGGGGAGAGGTCAAAGGTCACCACGCCGCCGTCGCCGTGGAGACCCATGCCCTGCCCCCGGCCCCGCCCCTGGGGCTGGGCTCCGGTCGGACCCCGGACAGCCCCCGCCCGACGGCGCCAGGCGCGCTCTGGACGTCGTGCGGCTGGAGCCCGACCTCCCCGCGCCGGCGGCGACCTCCCGCCCGAGGCGCGTCGTTCTGCTGTGCCCCGCTCCCGCCGAGGCAGCCTGCGCCTCTCTGCCGAAGGTCCGGGCGCTCAGTGGCCTGGCGGGGCCGAGGGCGAGCCCGGACTCCAGCAGGGCCACACAAAAAAAGCAAGCCGCCTGCCTCTTCAGTTGACGCGGCCCCCACGAGCACTTCCGAGCCCCGTCTTCGCGGGGAGTATAGCTCCGAAATCGTTGTACCGCCATGAAGGTGGAAGACCATCTCCCAAAGGCGGCGGCAGCCTCAGCAGCAGCTGCTCGAGGGTAAGTGGGGTTCCACATCGCACCTCTGCAGATTTCAGGCAGTGACACTGGTCACTGATGGCACCGCTCTTACCAGGCACAGCTGGGCTCATCCTTTGCCTCCTCATCGCATTTGTACAACCGGCATCCAAACTGAAGCCTTCTAAATGCTGGAGACCCATGCCTGTTGAAATGAACAGGCAAGCAGATTATGCTGAAGGCTCTCGTGCTGTGAAGAATACATAGTAAAAAAATAATGATTTCTTGTCTAAGTTAAAAGTGGATGCCAGTTTACCTTAGTGGAATTTAGTAACACCTCCCAAACTTACTCTCTCATGGAAAAAAGGTAAGGGTCTGAAACTTCAGAAAGCTTTCTGCAATAAAATGATGAACACAATGGGCCATCAGCTCAAAGGTTGACTTCAAATGAGTGAGCTCAAAATTAAGATCTCATTAGAAAGCAGGGCATAGTCAGAACCCAGGGAATGGATCCAAGCAAAGCAGTTAAAAAATGTAATCTAACAATAGTGGGATGTTAAAAAGATGGAGGATTCAATGACAAAAGTTTTCTATTTCTATCTAAAGACCAATTACAGTTAATTTGCAGTGTAAGTAGTAGCTAGTGAATTATCTTCTCTGTAACGATGCAGGTCTTTTTAAAGTCACTGGTAACCAAATCCCTAAGGTATTAGCTTTTGCAGTCCACCACATCACAAACCTAGCCCAAACACACAGAGTCCTTTATGATTCTTTTGTCTAGCAAATGACAGCTAAGTATTCCCTTTTTCTTTATATAAGCTACAGTAGGAACCAGCACTCTTTGAGGATGTGCCAATCAATCACACATGTGCACCAGAAAGGGAATGTCATAAGAGGATAGACATGCATTTCTTCTGTTTTATTACCCCTGTGTATCTGGAGTGCATTTGAACCAGTGGTACTTTTTTTCAATCGAGATGCCCATGGATGTTCCTCTATCGGGTTAAGAAAAATAGGAATGTACAAGAATCACCATTTTATCATTAAGAATGGTTAATATCAAATACCTCAAAACACACAAGATCTCTGCAACAGGCATATATAGGAGAATCTAACTCAGGAATGTCTTAATTCCTATTTGACATTCATTTATTTCATAACCCATTAGGCTGTATTCTTTCCAAATCAATTTACAATAAATGCCTTTAACTGGAAGATGCATTTTTTAGAACAAAGTTACTAAATTGCTCCCTCTTAGTCAAAATGAAATTAATATCCTTTAGTAAGAGGCACACAGTCCAAAATTTTCACTTAACAGACAAGCAAATTAAAAATTGTTTCTCTCTCAGTTCAATTCCTAGTTCTTCTCTGGCAGGAACTTACACATCTTCCTTACATCACTCGTTATCATGTTTTGTTTTACTCAGTCCATCCTAAGGGAAATAAACATAGTACACACTTTTCAAGAAGAGACCAGTTAGAAACTACATGCAGATGATAGGCTTTCAAAGTGAAAGTTATCAAATGTTTTACAGATCACAACACTGCTGAGTCTGCTGGCCCAGTATTTAGCTTTATCTGAAGTCCAGGGCACCTCAAGTTCCATTGGTAGTTTTATATCAGAAGTGAATATTCTAAGTGTCCTCAGAAGTCTGTGGGAGCATTTTGTGTCAGGTAATACTATGTCTCAGGCAAAAGCTCAGCAGACTTAGTATTCCTTTCTTATCTGTGAGAACTAAGCATTAGTTCCATACCTAACCTAGAAACTGGAACAGAAGAAACAAAGAGTGTAGGTGGTGATGAAGCCAGCCTAAAAATTTTTAGTAACTTAGTTCATGAGTTTTTCTGATACTCTCCTTGAGTCAGACAGCTGGATGAAATGGAACATGACTATTTGTGTAGATTCTCATGCATACACAGCAGTCACTTCAGTCTTACAAAGCCATTTTTATTTAGGAATTGCATCTTTAGCAGTTATTCCATTATTAAGATTTTTCTTAAGTAAAAAATCTGCTTTCCATAAAAAAGCTATAATTAACAAAAGTCACTTGCTCTTTTTTTTCATCTCATTTTCTGAAATGATGTAGAAGGAACAGCACGCTTGGAAGAGTCAGATTCTTCCTCATTTTCATGGAGACGCTTTCTTGTTGTGGTTGGCTAAAAGAAAGATACAGCAGGATGGCTACATGAAATCAGGTAAGACAGAGCCTAACTGTTTTGCTTCCTACAGAATTACAGATGTTGGATAAAGTCTCCTTTCTAGGACCAAAAAAGCAGCATGACTAATAAATGTTTCTCTACCAAGATCTATCTAATGATATTTGACCCTTCTCATATAAGACACTGCCCACAGCTTTATCTTCCACTACTGTTTAGAATTCTCCTAATTAGCACCTGGTACTGAATGTCACAATGCCATTCTAAACTTTCACTAACATGAGAAATTGCCTTGATTACTAAACATTCGTGACTTGAATCCATCAAAACATACATGTTCAACAATTTAATTTTAAATATATGAATAATCCTTTAAAGTCTAGGAGACTATTTCTGTACATTTAAACACAGTGTCTTGCCAAAGCATGGAAGTCCATTGCTTCTATTCAGGAAGCAGAGATAATTAACAGACTGCTACCTACAGCCAAAATGCATGTTTCTCTTAGTTCTCAAAATTAATTTATTTTCTTATTATGGATTACTTTGAAATCTAGTGTCTCTATGCATCAAGTATTGATCTTCAAATAATCTGTTACACATACCATTTTTGATGTTTGTGGTGGATTCATACTGGCACATGTCTGAGCAAGTAGCTGTTGAAATGTACTCTTCATATCCTCATCCTGTGAAAAGAAAGCAGTAACTCTAAGTAGCATATGGAGTATTTAGGAGAAAAGCCTACATTTTGGCTAATGTAATAGATCAGCAATTAAATGATGAATGAATAAAGGAGAAAAGGAGGTTTGCCCACTTCCTCCTCCTTCCTAATATGGCTTCACCAAGGCAAGTCCTGCCTGATCAACCTAGAGGCCTTCTGTGATGGAGTGAATACGTCAGTGGACAAGGGAAGAGCTACAGATGTCATCTATATGGACTTCTGTAAGGTCTTTGACACAGCCCCCCATAACATCCTTCTCTCTAAATTAAATATGGATTGGATGGATGGACAAGGAATTGGCTGGATGGTCACATCCAGAGAGGAGTGGTCAACAGCTCAATGACTGGTGACGAGTGGTGTCCCTCAGGGGTCTGTATTGGGACCAGTACTGTTTAATATCTTCATCAATGACAGACAGTTGGATCGAGGGCACCCTCAGCAAGTTTGCAGATGACACCAAGCTGAGTGGTGCAGCTGACATGCCTGAGGAACAGGATGCCATTCAGAGGGACCTGGACAAGCTCAAGAAGTGGGTCCATGTGAACTTCACGAGGCCAAGTGCAAGGTCCTGCACCTGGGTTAGGGCAATCCCCAGTATCAATACAGGCTGGGGGATGAAGGGATTGGAAGCAGCCCTGCAGAGAAGGACTTGGGGGTACTGGTGGATGGAAAGCTGGACATGAGCCGGCAATGGGCGCTCACAGTCCAGAAAGCCAACTGTATCCTGGGCTGCATCACCAGCAGCGTGGCCAGCAGGTCGAGGGAGGGGATTCTGCCCCTCTGCTTTGCTCTGGTGAGATCCCACCTGGATTACTGCATCCAGGTCTGGAGTCCTCAGCAGAGGAAAGACATGGACCTATTGGAACAGGTCCAGAGGAGGGCCAGAAAAATGATCAGAGGGATGGAACACCTCTCCTATGAGGAAAGGCTGAGCAAGTTGGGGTTGTTCAGCCTGGAGACGAGAAGGCTCTGGGGAGATCTTATTGTGGCCTTCCAGTACTTAAAGGGGGCTTAAAAGAAAGATGGGGCAGACTTTTTAACAGGGCCTGTAGCGATAGAAGAAGCGGTGATGGTTTTAAACTAAAAGAGGGTAGATTCAGACTAGATATAAGGAAGAAATTTTTTACCATGAGGGTGGTGAAACACTGGAACAGGTTGCCCAGAGAGGTGGTAGATGCCCCATCCCTGGAAATGTTCAAGGCCAGGTTGGATAGGGCTTTGAGCAGCCTGATCTAGTTGAAGATGTCCCTGCTTATTGCAGGGGGGGTTGGACTAGATGACCTTTAAAGGTTCCTTCCAACCCAAACCATTCTATGATTGTATGATTCTGATGTGCCCCACGGTGGAATTTTGAGCAGGTGTTTTACATATAGTACTGGTAAGAAAAAATACTTTTGTTTCATTATAAAACCAGTTTCCCCTCAGTAACTACTTCGCTAATACTAGTCAAGCTAAACTGAACTTGCAGTATCATTCAACAAAGTATAACAACATTGAAAGAACATACAGGCTAGGAGTTTGTGCGGGTCATTCATTAGTCAGCCCTATGAGAAGAGGCCTCATCAGGACCTGAGGACTGCTTTCACCAAAACAGAGTTAATCACTCTTGGAAAAACAACTATGTTCCTTATAGTCTTACATTCTGTTTTCATAATTACTTCCCTCTCTAACAGCATATTTTCATTCCCACTAGCTCAGCTTCATCAGTATCCCAAATTTGGATAGTTTTCATTACTACCCCTGCCCCCCAAAAGCAAACCTGTTGTACACAGTAGGTAGAAAAGAACCAGCTAATACACCCATATCCTAAAACAAAACAAACAAAAAAAAACCAAACCCCCACACCAAACTTTCAAACAAAATGTGATCTTAAAAAGCATCCCACGGTTATCTTTAACATAAGTAAGTCCACAGAACATATTAAAGGTTGTAAATGGAAACATTTGGAAAGCAAATACTCAGAATTTGGGCATTTCACTGAAGTGAAGTTTCCCTTTTGAAAACCCGAATTATTATCAACAAATATTTCAATATTCATAGAGCATTCATTTCTCTACAGAAGTTCACTGGATAGTACAGTTCATTCTCTATTTACCCAAAGTGATAAGCCAGAAGCTGCCATTAGTGGAGGGAAAGTGTCTGGGAGAGATGCAGTGCAAAAGAAGTGGACTTGTTAGTCTCAGTTGTGCATAAACAGGCCTGGTTGCAGAAGCATGAGGAGGGAAGGACAGCACATGGGAGGGAAGGGCAGCAGAAATCCTCTGTTAAGAGAAGCTAGTTTAGCAGAAAGTCAGGCATGTATCAAGAGAAAACGCTAGCATGTAACATTCACGTTCAGCTGCCAGTGACCAGGGTGCTCTTAGTATATGCTGGGCAAACCTCAGGGAACAGGAAATCAGTGGAACAAGACATTTAGTTGCCATAGCATACTCTGTTTTAAGAAGAAAATCTCATTCTCTAGTTTCAGCAATTTCTCCTGCAGGAATTTTATTCAATGGGTTGCTATGGATTACCTGCAAACCCTAAATCAGACTTCTAAATCTGAAATAAGGTCTTTAAACCTTTCCCAGGAATAAATGCAATATGCTGCTCATAGTGATTTAATACAGATAATTTCCTTTGGCTGAGCTTTGAACAGCGACTGTGTGTGTTCACCAGTTGAACAACTGATCTAGAACCAAAACCAGACATTTATTCTAAACAACTAACTGAAGCTAACAGGTTGTATAATTTTGTTCCATTATCACAGCGAAGATTGGGAAACCCAAAAGAGAAGCGAATGGGACATTCACTGCTAGAGAAAATCAGAAATAAGGATCATTGAGCTCCTAAGGATTTCAAATGTTTTAACTGTTTTTTGGGGGTGAATGCAAGGGAGGGTGTTCTTCTTCTGAGGTATGGAGTACTGCAGTATCTCCTTTTTTTGGTTTAAATATGTTCTTAAGTGCTACAAAAAGGCTTTGATGCGAACATCCAGTTTAGTTTATACAGAACTGGGATTTGTCTTTTTTTTCCAGTGTCACCTGTTTTGACTGTGGCTACATTTGAGTTGATGGGTAAGATAAGAATTTTTCCATTTATATAACAAATATCTGATTTTTTTGTCAGCATGCAACCAAACTAATCTTGTCCCATTCAAAAGATGCCAGTGAAGTTTTCAGAGGCAGAAACAGCAATTAATTATTTATATGCCTTTGAAAAATGTTTTACTAAGTACCTGGTAAATACAGGTAAGACATCTCCACTTAGGTTTAAGCAGCCCACTAAGTTTTAAAGTTTTAGATTGCCATTAGTGACAATTGCCATTAGTGAAAGCAAAGAATGGCGTAAACAGCACAGGTATTTAAAACACTAATTTGAAAGCACTACTGGTTTAAATAAAGCTGTAGAAATCAAGTTTTTTGGGAGAACATGCTTACTTTTAACATCTGAAAAAATTCCCTGTTGGACCCAAAATCACTAGTCAGTGCTAACAAGCATTAGCTGTATGCATAAAGTATGCATCTTTTTTTTTCCATACTAACTTTTAAAGACAATACTTACAGACAACGCAAGAGGGAATGGGAGCCAGTAACTCCTTCTCACTACTCACAGTAACAGGACTCAAGGAGCTTTTTTGGTGGTAGTATTCGACATGTGTGATATCTAGAACTGAACATATTGGATGTTGGCCTTCCAAGCAGGCAGTGGACATCACCTATAAACGACTGATACTCTTAGTAACAGCCCATGAAGGGAGACCATTTAAAGAATGGCATCTGAATGCTAGATGACATTTGGATTTGCAGGCATAATGTTTTCTGAAATTTTTTGTCCTGCCTTTGAAATTAAACATAACAGTAAGAGGTGTCCCTAAAGGGAATATATAATCTCGATGCTAACAACTTCAGTTTACATACTGAAACATCTCAAATTCTTAGCTTGTCTAAATCACTGTCATATATTTCCCCTTTCCCATTACATATAACAGAAATTTTTATAATCAGTGTAGCATGGTTTATCAGTAACATTTCCTGCTCAGAATTATAATCTAAATGTAAGAATCTACATCCGATTAAACTCACTGTAGAAGTTACACACAAACTACAGTAGTAAAAGCCAGGAATGCCAGGAAGAATTTTCTGATGCCCAGCAGTATAATTAGGCCAAGCTAAATGACTTAAAAAGTCATCCAAATGCATTTTCTGTCTCAGGAAGCTGCCAGCTGTTGAGCACTGAGTGATACTCCCTTGCTTCCACCCTGTTTCTTATGCTCTTTAATTTGAAACCAGACACAGTTCCCAGTGAGGGAATATGAATAGCATTATGCTCGGCATGAGTAAATAGAACCCGTGGAGTGGCTCAGAGGTAGGCTGGGTGACTTTCTTCAGCCTCCCCAAGCAAAAATATCCAGGAAAGCTCATAAGGCTAGTGGTCATCTCTGGAGTGCCCAACTTAACAAAAGACTACCTAAAGACTACCTCTCACAAACCTAACTAGACTGTAACAGGAGGCAGGGAAACCATCACCTCCTACTCAGAGGGTTCCCAAACCAGTGACACTTATTCATACTCATGATAGTAAGAACACAGTAGTCCTGGACACTTGCCAGAAACACACTCTGCAGGATTCTGCACTGCCTGCCCACACAAACAAGATGAGGAACTGGGACTCTCTTACAATGCTCAAAGGAGAAGGTCCATCCTATCAGAACCACAATCAAACTTGATCTCTGAAAAACACATCTTGATTCGCAGATGTTAAAAGAGTTCTAAGAAGAGGTGTCTCAGAAAGGATGCAGAAGCTGCTGGTTGTATTGAAAGAAGGTATTCAGCAGAATACTCCATGCTTTTTTTGTAGTCCTCTCTGCTGGGACTGAAAATATGAAAACACAGACTAGCTACAGATACAGATTGGGCTTTATTTTCTGAGAAAAAATTCCAGAGATCCAGGATTTTCCATTAAATTCAGAGCAGGTCATGGAGGCATACAAAGGCTGTTGAAGCAGGACCAGAGTATGGAGAGGAGCAGCTTAATACCAGTATCCTTCAACAAAAATAAAGATAGAGAAGCCTGTCAACCTCTGCTGTTGAGCTGGCACCACACCTTCCAGCGGAAGCCAACTGGTTGGTGGGAAAGAATTAGTGACAGAAAAGCTGGCATTAAATAGAGCAACAGACTTGCAACTTGCTGGATGGCATAGCACAGAAGTAGAAAGAACTGTACCTATCACTTGTGCTCAACCACTAGTCTACAGTGTTGACCCAGGCAGATATTTACAAGCTCTACCTATTCCAAGTCTTCCCAAGCAGAGACCATGAGCAGCTCATTGGTGGTATTTACCATTAGGACCACTGAAGTCTGATTCTCTTAACATGAAAATCAGTTTCATCTTCCTCCCACAAAGAAAACACAGCTGTTTTGATGGAAAGACGAGCGATGTCAGGGCTGCCAGAGTCCTGACACACTACTCAGCTAAAGGTAATAGGCTGGAACAGGACCTAGTTTAGCTTGACAGAACTCTTCAGTACTCTACAATGCCTATAAAACATGATCCGGAGTCAAACAACCTTGGAATAACCGTAGAATAGTGAACACAAACTGTGAAACACCTTCTTCCAGCTGGACAGGTGGACAAATTATAGAATCTGAGTCCTTCTCCCTTACCTGAATACAGGTTACTGAAGATGCATCAGCCATAAGATATTGTGGATTTAGTCTGAGAATTACATTACTTGGCAAGGACCCAAACTGCTTTGAGCCACATTTATTATATGAGGATGTAATAAAGATCACGAGACCAAAAGAACAAAAAGCTCTGCTATGCAAGTTCTTACGGCTGTTGCCAAGGGTCCTGACACAGCAATAAGACACAGTCTAGCATGGGTCAGGCTGCATCAGGAGGTAATCAAATTGGTCAAGGCTGAGAAATGCCCTCAGCCTGTGCAGACAGGGTATACAAAGTCATATGAGCTGCAGTGCTTTTACATAATTAAGCCACATAGACAATGCATTATCCAGGTAATAAAGAGAAAAGGCAACAGACATAAAACTAAGGATAGGGTGGCCACTTTGGAGAAAAGAAGTTACCGATTCCTTTTTCTCTCTGGCAGAAGAGTGTATGAGATGTGGCAAGGTAAAACCTACATACGGAGACCTCATGACAAAGTGGAAGGCAAAGGAGAAGGGAAATCAAGCAAACGTGTTTAGGGTGGGAAAAGGCACTGAACAGCATCAGGCAAGGCTACACAACTACAAATAGCAGCAACAAGAGTTGAAAAGGACCACGGAACTGAAGGACCGAGAAAGCATACTATGCTGTAAAAGCAGCAATACAAAGGGATAAGAACTAATGAAGGCTTTGCCAAGGACAGGGGCCAAGAAAATAAACACACTGAAAAACAACAGGGGGTCTAGTTGCCATTGCAAGAGGAAAAGACAAGGAGAACAGGAAAAGAAGAAAATCTGTGTGCTGCAGAGACAATGTTTGCTTGCTGGGAGAGCGAAGAAGCAACTCTGTTCTGTATGCTGCAAGAAAGAGAAAGCTCCATCCCACAAAGGTTTGACACACAACAAGGCGCTGCAAGATCATCGTGCTTGCAGCACAGAGACATGGAAGCAGTCTGTTCAAGATGCTCACTCTGGTTTACAGCTGTCCAATGGGAAAGTGATGGCTACAGTATCTGGGATAATGTCATCCTACAGGTTGGGATATGATGGCTCCTCTTCCTATGTGTCATTGACAATGCCAGGAAAACAAACAAATAATTACAAAACATATGGCCTTTTCTTCCTCTCTTCTCTTTCTGTAAGTAGACATCCCTCCGGTCTTCCAGCAGCCAGTAGAAATTGTATAGCCAGCTGGCAGGCAGGCAGCAGCACATGCCCATTAGAAGCACGAAATGACAGTTGCTCTTCTGCTGCTGCTGTCAGAGACAACCTATGGACAGGCAGACTTAAGCTCTGACTTAAGACAATAGTTGTTATTGCCATGAAGCTAAAGAATTGAAGCTCTCATTGCCAATCATTGTATCCCTCTTATGGTATTCTCCACAGCAGCAGGACCAGGCACGCATTACCCCTCTGGTGACCAGAGCAGTCAGTGTTCCCCTGCTTCCTTGGCAGAAGCAAATTACACTGTATCATCAAAACCTTGTAACATTCAGGCTACTGAACTGCCTTTGAATTTACATCAAGAAGCTATCCCCAGAACAACCCAGCTTTGCTGTACTTCAGTTAAGACTCAATTCCTACCTGGAGCCACGGATGTTCTAAGGCTTCCTCTGTTGTAAGACGTTTGCTTGGTTCCACTACTAACAGCTTCTTCACAAGATCCAGAGCTAAGATAATAAAAATAATTGGTTGGCACATGATCAATAAATTCATTACCTGAAAATAAGTTCTGCAATACACATATGCCAAAGCTATGTGGAACAATGTGTCTTACAACACTTCAGAACAATGTCCAAAAATACTGGCTGGGCAGATCCCTCTTCTTTTTTAATATGCATAGGGAGGGCTGCAGACTGTAACCATTTTTTCTTCACATGCACACGATTCAACACTTTCCAGTATACCAAAATTACCAGTAGATATACTGAGCATGTCCACAGTTTATGTTCTGAGCATGCACAGGAAGTTCAGCACTTTCCTAAAGGCTTCAGTAGTACTATGTACAAGCAAAGACAGCTTAATTTAGTGTCCTGATTTACGGGGTCTTGGAAAGCAGATTATCCATCTGGGAAGATGGGAAATTAGAGACAAAACATACACATGTATGCTCAACATAATCACGTAAACTTTATTTTCTTAGGAAACTGCTTAATAGACACTGTGAAAAATACAGCACTTATGTCATATTTTATGACTCCAAATCTCCCATAAAGATGTACTTCTCATTGTATCTGATTATTCTGTTAAACATACCATTAGGACTATGTACGACCTTAACATAATTTCCATTCTCATGTATGTCTGACTTATTATTGGATAAGCTTCAAATAATTCAGGAAGGGGTTATACTTGGTAAGTTTATTAGAAAAAGAATGATCACATGGTTTATTTGAAACGCAAATAAACCCAAGGCAAATACTACAATTATATTGTGCATATAAAATGTCCTGAAGAAGAAATGCATGCAGACAGTAACTATCATTTTAGTTTGCTATGCAAAAACTCAAATATTTTTGCAGACTATTTAGATTAGAGTGGGCCAAACGTAATAGTTGATTCCACAATGTGGCTGATATTTTAAGCTCAAAGAATAGCACCATAAAATTACTCTTAACATTTTTTTCTTGGAATTCTAACTCATATTGCTTAAGTTCCTGGCATTTTTGGTTCAACACTTGAAGAATCTTGGAGCAAGGTGAAGTTTGTAGACCAGCTTGATAAAGTCAGAAGAAAAAGTGAAAAGAGGAAAAATAGACGTATGTGCCCACAAACTCTATACTTCTGTGGTTAATAAAACTAAATATTACTAAGAAATCTCTTCAGTGAAAATGTATCTGCTCTTTCTAATGCTTCAACTGTGAACTTAAAAACCCAAAACCATTAAGAGACTACTTCAAAAACTAAACATATCAGCATGCAATATGCCATACAGCTGAAAGGAGTTCAGTTTAAGTTAAAGGGAGACAAAAACCTACAAGAGTTAGATATTCCTATACCCACTGTAATGGAGTCATACCCATGTCCGATACATGCTTCCATTCTTTTGGAATGAAAGTGTATTCTCCACGAGTGATTTGATCTTTCAGAGAGAGTTGAGTATTTTGCTCATTAAATGGTGGATATCCACACAAGCTATATAAAAGAAGAGAACAAGTTAAATAACACAGATTTTGTCATAGAAAATGAAACACTAAAATCACATATTTTAAACCATCTGCTATCATAGCATCTTTTACATGCATATAGTTCTAAAACACACTTTCACTTCCTAATAAAGATACTGAAGTTGTCAAGTCTTGAGCCATGTATGCCAATGACTGCCCAATGAAGGTAGCATCTACACAATATCTTACCATACAAAAAGAATAACTCCTAAACTCCAGCAGTCCACAGCTCGGCTGTATCCAGCAGTCCCAAGTGTATTTAGAACCTCAGGAGCAAGATACGTGGGAGTACCACATAATGTTTTCATAAGAGAAGTTTCTCCAAGAATCTTGGATTGTCCAAAATCTGTAATCTTGTATTTAAAAATGGTAATACCACATTACATATTAGGATTGATTGTACTAGAACATACCATATTGTCAACATACATCAGGAGGTAACATTAAGTTTCTTCCTTCCAAGTCAGTTCCAGTACATGACTATGAACAAAATTTACCCCAAACATTAAGTATTCAGTAAACAACTGAGAACAGGAGAGGAGGAGTAAGGAGAAATACAATAGAGGATCACACTTTACACTAGCAAAAAGTACTCTCAGATTTGGATGTAAATGGACAACCACAGAATAAAGGAATTGTAGCTTATTAGAAGAGATTACTTGAAAAATAAGCAGTTTAGCATGCAAATCTATTCAGTGCTGTATCGGGGAGGGGGGGCTGACAAACAAAAAACCACCCACGAAAAAACCCCAACCCTAACCCCACCAAAAAAAACCCAAAACAATAACAAAAATACTCTGTCACCATACAGCCTGGATATTTGTGGAAATGCTGTCTGTAATTCAAGTATTTAAATTTTATTGGGGAAAAAAAAAAGAAAAATTTATCAACATTTGAAGTTGTGTACTCAATTAAGTGCTATACAATCACAACATTTCTCAGTTGTTCTTCGGTAAGTGTATGGGTTGAAATATCCACAAAAGTAAAATTAAAATTATGGAAAAAAAACTTATTATGGAATTAGTAATTTTTTTTTTTTTTGCTATAACTAAATATGTTATATATGTTATAACTAAATATGTGTAACTAAATATGGAGAAGAATGGGAAGGAATACTCTCAAATTTCTAAACAAACAAGAAGAAATATAAGTTTCCTTACCTTTATAAGGCATGTCTCTTCAGAAGATGAAAGTAGTACATTCTCTGGCTTTAGATCTCGGTGTATAATTCCATTGTCATGAAGATACTAGATATACACAGATACAAAAAAACCAAAGAAACAAAACAAACAAGCAAACAAAAAAACAACCCAAACAAAAAACCTTAGAAACCATCATGCTTCAAATGTCAAATCTCAATGCAAGCACAGTATGTAGACATGGCAAGGTGTTCCATTCTTCCCATTCACTGGGAAGCTATACTTCTTTCTTCATCTCAGTAAAAGCAACAGAACTAAGGAAGACCAAAGTTCTATGTTGCCTTTGTAGGAATTCTAGTTTTCCATCTCTCTCTCCTTTCTTTTAGCCATTATTATTGTATGATCATACCCTCTTAAATGCAAGTCCACATTTCAGTTTGCAAAGACAGTTAAGTTCACCATGCCACAAGAGTCCTCACACTGGTGAGTAATAGCAGACAGATTTAAAAAACACTTCAGTTGTCAAAGAGCTGGAGGCTGAAAAAGGGTTCAAAAACCTGGTGATACAACTAGGAAAACTGAGTGAGGAAGAGGTACGAGATCAACATCTGGTTAAATATACAAAGGATTTTGAAAAAAGTTACTTTCTTGAGGCAACTATAGAATTGTTCCCTTATGTGTAGTTCTGAAGTCTACCTGCAAGTCTACTATCCAGTCTTCTACTGGCTCCAAATCTGAGAATAGACTTCCAGCTTCTTAGGAGAACATTTGACAGCAAGCAGAAATCAAAATTCAGTCATAAATGACTGATATTAATATACAATGAAGTCTGTGTTAAAACTAGGAACAATGTTGACTCTACCTAGTAGTACAAAATATGTACTAGAGATGTCTTCACATTTACACTGAAGGGAAGCTTTTCTTTATTATGTCTGAAAACATAGTATCATTATGAAGTTGAAGTTAATAACATCACTTCTATTATATGAGTGGCTGTCCCAAAAGTGAGAATTGGGGAAAAATACAATAGCTTACTCACTAATGAGGAAAATAATTCTAGGTTTATTATTTATTAATACCTACTACAGAACAACTATTATGTTGCTGGTTTTGGCAGTTGCAAGATACTAAGATTGAATGAAAAGAAAAAAGGAAAAGAACTGATCTGGAAGCATATTCAGGTCCAGACAATTAAGTCTGATGCAGAAAACAATCTTGCAGAAGTTATTAATAAAATACGCTTACCATTTCATGAATTTAGAAGAAATTTATCTAAGGACTCAATATTCAGTATTTGAGATCTATTAAAGTAGTCTTAATCTGTTGTCTGCTGAACTGAAATGCTTATTCAGGAGTGCATAGTAAAGCATCTGATCACTCATCTTTTTGAAGGCTACTACACCGATGACTTTGCCCACACACTACTAAAAGTCTCATATGATAATCCTGCCATCAATGAGCACAGCCTGTATTATTACTTTAGTCCCTGTTTTTAATAAGTAAGTGTTTGAATGTTCTTTGGCTGCACTGAGGTAAAGAATCTTGTTAAACCAACTTGTTAAGAGTGCTGTGCTTGATTGCTTGCACAGGTTTCAGAAGTGACAAATGACAGAAAAATTAATCTGACTGACATTCATATGCATAACCATATTTTTCTTGGTTGAATTCATGATTATGTACCTTTACAGCCAGCAGCATCTGATAAAAATACAACTTGCAGGTAGCTTCTTTTATCTTGATTGGCCTTGACACTCTGTCATACAATTCTCCTCCTTCCATCCTAAAACAAATGCAGGTAACAAGTCAATACATTACTTCCAAAAGATTCATCTCATTAGACAAGACTAAGACCAAAACATTTGTCTATTTTGGCTACAGAGAAGGAATATATTTCTGAAAGTGAGTGAGCAATGTCCTAAACACAACACACGCACTGCTGAATTAGGCCTGATCTACTGAGTCTTCACTGGGAGTTGTTAGAAGATTTTTGATCAGCCTCCTCTTACAAGCTCAAAGTCAAAAAAGTAGCAGCAATCCACAACATCTGCATAGAGGGCAACTATCCATGCACTAAGTGCCTTCAAAGCATAGAAGTATTACTCTCCTGGTTATCCTAGTTCCTAATTTTAGAGGTTTCAGAGAACAGTGCAGGCCAGCAAAAGAAAAACAAAACAAAACAACCAACCAAACAACCCACCACCCCGAATTCAGAACTATACAAGTTCTTTGTGGCTGTGAAAAACATTTCATTTTATGCATTTACTTTCAAACAAGTTACTTACAGTTCCAAAACAATGTAGTAATCCTCTGCTTCAAAGAAGTTTTTGATCTTAATTAAGCAAGGCTAATAAAAAAGGGAACACAAATGGACACACACAAAAAAAATAGAATAATTTGTAAAAACTGACATTATCAACAGTTTATCACCCTAAAGTTCCTATTTCGGTATGACTTCAACCATGCCATTAAACTAACACTTAACACAACTGACTAGTGTCCCAGGCTTTGACAAACACTTAATACTCAAGTCTGTTGTCTTCTCCCATGTACCTCCACACACAAAACCATTCAACTCTTGCAGTGACTGCAGCTCAACAAGTATCCTTATATTTTCCAGTTGTGAGTTACCACACCCTCAATATTTTCTTTATATGCAATAGTACATTGGGAAGAGAGGGAAAGTTCATTAGGCTATGCAAGCTTAACAAAAGTAAAATAAATGCTGTTTGTGGGGCAGGGGGTTGGGGGAGATGCAGGGGAAAGGAGAGATACAAATTCAAAAAATTGCCAGTGGAATCTAATATTTATATTTGGTATCTGGCAGGATTTACAAAAACACACATCAAGGAAAGATTTCTACAACACTGGTTCAGGTTGAAACTTCTCCTGTGAAGTTTCTTCTCAAATTTACATCTGTTATTCAAGGTTTTAAAACCTCAAATCTGCAAAGACTTAGTATACTTAAAAGAAGAAAAATAAGTGTTCAATAGACTTATTTACAAGAAAAATTACATGTATTCTTCAACGGATTTTCTAAACAGATACAGTTGATCTGTAGTTACTACACTAAGGTCAGTGAACTACAGAAGTACAGTAGGTAGCAAAAAGGAATAAAAACATACAGTAACACTCACATGATCTATTTTCTTCAAAATTTCAATTTCTGTATTGATATTAAAAGCTGGGTTCTATTAAAAGAATCAAATATCATATTGGGTAAGACAGTGATGTTCTGGAATAAGACGCATCAGAAATAAAAGACAGTACCAGAAAAGCCATTGTTTCATGTCCCTTGCTACTTTAAGTGACCATAACATAGAATGTTTTTCCATAAACTTAGCAGGTGCCTTCCTCATTATCTATAGCAAGATACTGCTCCAGACGTGTCATTTCACTAATTTCCAAACTACACAAAAAAATACCTTGGCAGGTATGTATCGGTTTTGTCCTTTAAACAGCTTTCCTCCCTCCAAGATGCTTTCCATGTGGGCTAACCCTAAAATTAAATGCTATTTTCTCCTAGCCTTTATTTTGCAAGATAACATAAACAGATTCTTTTGATCCGTGGCTTAGGTTCAACTCTTGAAATCAACCCAGCAGGTTTTTTTTGCTCTTCTTCCAATCCAAATCAATCATCTTTGAACACAAACGATCAAATCCACATACAACATTCCAGATGCAGTGCTATCTGTTTTGTACAATGGCATTTCTTAATAATTATAATTAATAACAGCATTTCTTAATCTTTATTAGAAATGTTCCAAAATTGCATTTTGCAATTTTCTTTCAATCACATTGAGGTCACATATTCATCTGCAAATAACTATATATACCTCCTCAGCTGAACTAGGGAAAGTGTAGACTATAGCAGAAGTCATTGCTGATCTTTAATTATACCATCTTGCACTATTAAACATTATCTAACTTCTATTACTCCAGCATACAAAAGTATCAGTTCCTTATACATGATACTGCAATCTTCTTTTCCATCAACCGAGAGTTTGGGTCAGTGCCAAAGAGTTGAATTAATATATTCCCACTTTTTGTGCCACGATCTCTAAATCTATTAATACAGAAGACTAGTCTCAAGACAAATTCTCAAAACTTCCACTAGTAACTAATTCCGCTCCCACTGGAGCCTCCTGGCATCCTTTCCTCAGCCAGCTACCTTCCCACTTTAGAATTTTTGTCTTTACAAAATTATTTTCCACATCAAGTAGTAGTTTCCTATACACTACCCAATGAAATACTTTGTCAGTTTGAACAGATTCTGTATATTCTGTCTGTGCTCTGAAGTCCATTTTCTCATCAAAGAAATTAATAAGGTTAATCCAACTTGATTTAATTTTAGTTAAATCCACAGCAGCACAACTTACATAACTCCTTCCATGCACTTTTGCCTTTAACTGTACTTTTCTTCAAAGTTTATCCTGTCCCCTTACATAAAATTAGAGTAATAGATATGAAGTTGCTTGGATCTCTTTCTCATGTTGGAGTAAAGCCACTTGGCTTATTCTTCTCCTTCAAATTCAGACTTCTGCTACAAGGCTAGACACATGAAAAGGCTTTCCCAAAAGGCTTCATACGATTTTATGAGAAAGTATTATGACGGAGAATATAACAAAATTAGCAGAGTTTGTAAATTTTTGGCCAGATTCCACTCGTTATGACGTGACTATTTGATGCATTTTAGGAGATGAACCTCAAAAGACTCCCCACCACCCTTTGTATATACCACATTAAGAAACAGTCCTAAATTACAAACACAATGAAATGTGTTCAAAGAATAAAAGCAAGCATTTCTGCAGAATTCTATAGATTTTGCAAGACCAAAAGGCATTTTGAAATTACATACAGAAGATATCAAGTAAGAAAATCCTCTTTAGCTGAAGAGAGCTGGGGAGTCAGAGAGGTTACCAAATATTCCAGGACCACTGCAAGATGGCCAAAAGACAGACAAACAAACAAAAATACTTACTGTTTCTCTAATACCACTTGCCATAAACTTCCGTTTATTGATTATCTTTACTGCAACTTTGTTACAAGTGCTCTTCTCAAACGCCAGTTTGACTTCTCCACAGGCACCACTAACACAAAAGCACAGCTATGTTAACGCTTACAAATACTTTTCAAAAATCTGTATAACAAGTACAAATGAAATGAAAGGATTGGATTACACACAGTTTGAGGCTGCTGCTTTCTAACTTTCTGAATATGGCATGTTGTCAAAACTTTCTCAGAAAGCATTCAATAGTTAGGAAGTCTACTTAAATAGCAAGGGATGTCAAGGGCCACCACCAGACATGCAGGAATAAATATGTAGAGCGACTAATCTGTCTGTACAAAGGTACCAGTGAATATCAAGGACAAGCTCTGTCAGCATTTCCACCACACAAATGCATTTAAGAAAAGAGAACCTAGTGAAGAGTTCTCTCAACACCAGACTACACAAATCTGAAGAACAGACAAGACAATACTTTTATTTTTACTAAGTAGCAATTATATTACAGAAAGAAATCCTTGTATTTTGCACTCAGATTTGTTTCCACTTAACCATTCTCCTCCAAATTCTTCACTGACCATCTTTTTCCAAAAGATAAAAATATAGCCTCCACTTGAGATAGCCTCTCTCCTTTTTCCTGAAAACAGTTCCTTCCCCTTCTGTCTGAAGGCCTCAACAGTGATGTTGTAGAAAGCTATATTCTGACATAAAGCTCTTCCTTCTACTTCCAATAACTGAGTAAATTAATACACAGGATTTAAAAACTTGTTAAGAATTTACAGACTTTATTCTTTTCTAGAGAAAAAAAACTGGGTTTCACAATTAAGGGTAAGGTTACAAAACCCAAGCCAATTATAAGAATAAAGTCAAAATTCCTGTTTAAGCTGTTGTAAAGAACAGGTTTACACAGGTGTTATCATTAATTTTTTTTTTTTTTTTAAAACAGCACCTCAGTTAGCACTGGTAATAATTTAAGCACAAGGTACTGAAAACAGTAACAAAACTAACGCTTAATACTGCGGAAAGAAGGATGCTTACCTTCCCAAAGTCTTTGACATGATATATTTCTCTCTGAATTCTCTAGGAAACACCAACTGATCATCCACCATAAGATCAGAAAATACAAACACTAGGAAGATGAGTGGAGATCATTTTCCTGTTATTAACTTTAAAATTTTGTTATAACAAACAACTATGCTTTGTGACCTTTTATAGTCAATGACGTAACTAAGAAAATGCTGCCTGCTAGAAGAAAAACATAAATATCTAAAAAAGTTAGTTGATGCTATCAAAGACATCAGCTATGGGTTAGCAAGGTGATCTTATTAGTGAAAGCTGACATCTTTGGTATTGACTTCACAACAGTGCTTAATTAACACTACATTTAAGGACAAAATAGGCAAGAATTTCTATGTCACAGCAGGGAACAAAGAGAAGTGACAATCAGGAAGACAGCATCTTAGTGGAAGGGCAAAGACAAAGAAATAAACCTCCAATGCTGGAGAGGTTTTTTCTAAAGAGGTTTTTTTAATTATTAGGCAGCATCTGGTAAGTACCTGGTTTTTTTCAACTTCCCTTGAATAGTCCATTTCCCCTGTTCCCACCACCACATACACAGCTAATGAAGCACAGAAGTGTTTCAAAAATAGGAAAATTACGATAAAAGTTTCTACTCTAGTAAGGTGGTTCCTGATGCAGCTTCTTTTAAATTTTCTTTTTTCAGTTTTTTTCTAGGGTTGAGGTGGATACAGATAATTTTTCAGCAAGTACTAAAACATCAATTCATAGCTGTATTTTAACAGCATTTGCGAAGAAGCTCAGCTTGCAAGAAACATTCAAATCACTGCAGAAACGACCCCTTGGTCAACACACGAAGAACCTACTTATGTTATAGTACATTTTACCCTTATTAGTCTGTATAGATAGTGCAATTTCAGAGTTGTGAGTCAGTGGAAGCCTCTTCCCTTTTCCAATGAGCTGTCCATTAACAAAAGTTCCATTTGCACTGTGGTCTTCAATGTAGGCAACATAGGAATTTTTTGGACCCATTTCCTCAAAGAGAAAAAAAAAAACGGGAAAGATAACAGCAGGGAAAAAATTACTTTGCTGTAAAGACATGACAGACTATAAAAATTTACAATCGTTAGCTCAGAAAATCAGATTACTCAGGTTTTTTTCATAAACCAGGTTAATGGAGTATTGCAAAGAATCTTGTTAAAGGAGTCAACACTGAAGATACTTGAACTTTGATTTCTTTAGGATCCACCTCTGCCAAAGTCAACCTTTTTCAATTATGCCAAGACAGAAAAAGACAGTCAACCTTTTCAGCACCTACCCTGAAAATTCGGAAATGCTTCTTGCTATAGTTTTGGTAGAAGCCAGTCTCAGACAGTCCTAGCTTAGAAAAACTATAATCACAGCTTTTGTCTCTTCCAAACCAGTATTCATCATTCACGCAGTCTGTAGAGGAGCAGGAAGTAAAGCAGAGAGAGAACACAAAATTGCAGGAAGTTATTAACTGTGGCACTAAAGAATGATGCCAAATGGTAGTGAGTAGAATAACAAAGACAAGATTCTTCCTATATGATCAAGTTTATTTGTCTTAATTGAGACAAAGCACCAAGCACTATCAACATCTTGTACAGTATTTTAATAATTTTATCCTCTTGAGTAACAGTAGAGTTTTCAGTTCACCTTCAGCAATGCAGAGAGACTCATATGATACACAAACAAAATAAATTATGAAATGGAAAAATGAAGCAAGCAACAAAGAATATGAATACCCCAGAATTCCTCTAAGTCTATGGAAGCTGTGTATCTGGGTACTTAGTATAAACACTGGGACGTAGTACGGAATAATACATTATTGCAAAAGTTGCAAGATTGTACTTAAATTTGCATGTACTTAATTTGAAAATGAAAAGACACTGCTCGCCACCAAGCTGCTCAAAACTTTTCTGAGGTACTACAAATGAACCAAGAGGCTTCTTATAGTATACACATACCACAATTGCTGAAACCTTTTCCAAGTGCAAAGAGTCGACCCCAAGGCTGAAGAACAAGCTCTTCAGATTCCTGGTCCTCAGGGATCGATGGAAGCTCCTGAGTGGGAAGAGTGTCCAAAGAACTGAGGGTCCCAGAACTTGAAGAAGACTGACTAGTACTCTGTGACCCACTGGAAGAGGAACTGGTACCACTCTGTGACTGTTGGGCACCTTGAGACTGCTGTGCTTCACTTCCAGTCTCTCGAGACATGTTGACTTCAATGAGAACATTAGAAAAAAAAACAATTACTACAGCAAAGTAAAATTTACAAACATTCACACACCATACTATTAATGTCCAAGTCTGTTCTCAGTCTTCAAAGAAGTAAAACTTTCAACTGAAACGTGCACACGTGGCTTATATGTAAATCCCCAAGAATTCAAGAATTTTGCAAACCACGGTTTTTCCTTTTAAAAAAGGATGTGGTGCTCCCTCTACTGACTCTAAAACAACAGTTAAATCGTATTCCTAGATTTTTACTTGAGCTCTTCAGGGTTTATACTTTATTTCACACGTGCAGCACTCTCTGACAAAGCATCTCCACACAAAGCAGTAACCATTGCAGCTCCCCAAACACAAAGGGAAAAACTAAAACAGGAAAAATAAGAACTATAAAATTAAGTACTTTTCTTGACACTGGAAGCGCCCAACTGATTTATCACACAGCAAGCCAAATTGGTGTTTTGGCTGAATATTCCTTTAATATAGGTTATAACACACAAATTTTCATATATCTCTTCCACACCAGGTTCTGTTCAGCAATTTTATTTTTGAAATAGCCACACCTATACGTAATGAATGTACAAAACTGCCAGACTCGAAGACACACACCACACCCCTAGCAGCTGCTATCAGACAGCAGCAAGCAAATGCACAAACGGCAGCTACCTGCCCTGTTAAGACAGGGAAATGACAGCACTATTGTGCCTTCCTCCCCACTGAAGAAAAAAACAATCCACCAGCCAACTCATCTTTATAGCTGGCTTTCTCCAACAGCATTGGTGTTCATTGTGCCACGGGGCTACTGTAATGTCCGTGAGCCCTCCCGGGGTCACTGCCATCCTTTGGGATCCCCTGCACTCACCTGCCTGCTGTCTTGGCTTACCAAGGTATCTGGGGTTTTAAGCTGGTTGCCGCCCAGCTCCATGTATAAATACCAGTTTGCTACATTTCATTATCGGCCATAAAAACGTATCAGCGCCCCAGTTACTTCCTGTGTCCCTTTTTTTACAGAGGTGTTCAGAAATGCAGGCAAGGCCCGCAAGCTCCCACAGGCGCAGCCCCCACAGCACGGCGTCGGTCAGGCGGAGAGAGAGCAGGCGGGAAGGGAGGGGAGGGGACGGGAGGGCCGCCGGCAGAGGGGACGGACCTCGCAAAAAAATAGCGCCCGTTTCAGTGGGAGCGGCGCCTGGCGCGGCCCGCCTCCAGCCTTGCCGCCCCGCCGGCCCCGGGAAGGCGAGGAGCCGCTCTCTGAGCCGGCCCCGGGACGCTCAGGCGGCGGGGCCGGGCCGGCGGCAGCCGCTCCACATATGCGGGGAGCGACGCAGCCGAGGCGGGAGCGGAGCGTTGCCGAGCGCGGACGGGACCCCGCCGCGACGGGGAATTCCGGGGCGCGGAACTGCCGAAAGCCCTTTCCGTCAGCGCCCTCCCCGCCGCACCAGGCCCGGGACCAGCGCTGGGGGCAGCAGGGCGGCAACCGAGCGGCTGCAGCGGGCACCGGAGGAGCCCGGAGGGAAGAGGGAAACGCCGCCCCCAGCCCCAGCCTCACCGCCCCCGGGCCCCGCACCGCCCCCGGAGAAGCCGCCCGGCCCGGCCAGGACTTCGTCCCCGCGGTCCCAGCGCCCGGTCCCGCCCGGC
>JAVJGG010000088.1:13032429-13049957 GCA_035590195.1 Aviceda cuculoides | reverse complement strand
CGGCGGCGGGGGAGGTACGGGGCTGCTGCGGTAGGTCTCGAGAGCCTAGCTGCGTGAGACGGCAAAGTTCGGCAGTGCGGATAGCCCCACTCCCTGCTCTTCCCAGCTCCGTTGAAAATCATCTTTCCGTTTTACACACCTGTATTGTTGTGGGAACACTGTTTCTCTGCAGGTAACAAAGCGTAATGTATTTTGCTGCCTGTCATTAACTTGTTGCTATTATTTGTGGTCCTTTTGCAGAAAGAACAGCACTACTCTGAGCAACACTCCTCCTTGATTAATAAGGCCTACCAAACCCTCCTGAACCCTTTGAGCCGTGGCCTCTATCTGGTAAGATGTCTGTTACATATTTCATCAATAATCCTGTGACTAACCATAGGTGGCTGGGGCTGCTGGTGTTAATGTAATCAGTCAGACCTTTGACTCTGTCATTAACGTGGTAATTTGTGTTCCTCTGAAGAAGATAATTGCCAGGGATTAAAGGGAGACCAAGACCAAGCTTGTCTGAAAACTAATCAGCTTTTCCACTATTTTCTTCAACATTTTACTGATTATTATCATCTCATTTGATGCTCATGTTACACTGATTTGTTTCCTGCATCACACATGGTGTTTGGCCACGGCCGTTCCTTTGAAATTTCAGTCTGGCCCTTGGCAGCCTTTGTTACATTTTTTTTCTTTGGTTAACTGCTGATTTTTATGGTCTACCTACAGAGTTAATTTTAAAACAGACTCTGTTCATGCACATTTCGTGGAATAAACCAGAACTTTATCAGATACGCATCTGAGTGAGCCCTACTGAAAGACTTAATATTCAAAAAAATAATTCACATTGAAATAAATGCTAGAATGTGCATTTCCAAATTCCTGTTTTCTTCACCAGCTGGAGCTGAATGGAGTAGAGCCAGCACAAGAGACAGACTGTGACGCAGACTCAGCATTTCTCACGGAAATCATGGAAATTAATGAGAAATTAGCAGAACCTAAAAATGAGGATATCCTTGAAGAAATTGAAACTTTAATTAAAGGTAGGTTATGATTTGAGGGTTTTGTAAAGAACTAATTTACCTTGTGTAATGTGAGAGCCTTTCTAAAGAGTTAACTTTTTCAGTGTATTTCTCTTAGTATCTCTAACCCGTATTAGTCTTGAGTTGACTCACTCCAAGAGCTTCCCCCCCCCAAATGCTGTCTTCACCAATTCATGCCACCTAAGCTTCAAATCTGCTTTGAGAATGTCTGTATAACAGCACCTGTTCTGATGGCAAAATAGGTGTATATATATTGACTATAAAAAGGCACTTATTCAACTTTCAGCAGATCAGGGCAAGTGGACTGTTCTAAAAGAAGGAACCACTCAAAATGAAGTTTAATAAAATGCTTGACTGACCACATTAAGTAATTTCATTTATATGGACATTGTATTTCTTTCACCTTCTTCAACTTAGCAACCATTATATTAAGTGATTATTATCCTTATACAAGCAACTTTCTTGTTTATATCGTTGGTGATACCCAAAACATTGAGTTCATTGGTATATTTAATTCTTTGCAGTAACAGTAGTGTGCCAAAAGCAATTAGAGTAACTAGAATAAAAACTAAGAATAAGAAAATTAACTGTAGCAGGGTAAACTGATACACCAAAAGTACGTTAGATTTCTGGGAAGTTAGTGACCATTGAATTGGATTGGAATTGCTGTCTGTCAACCTGTTTAAACAAAGAAATATATCTGTTTGAAATTACAGTTTAAAAAAAAAAATTGACAACAATGACGAACAGCTCTCAGCTCCCAAAAGACTGTGAGACTAGTAATTAAGTTTCCCACCACAATCAGAACGCAGTGGTATTAAATATACTAAGTATGTAACAAAAAGTGAATTAAATAATTTGTTTTGCAGTTAAACAAGAAGAACTGACCAAAGAGGTGACTGCAGCTTTTGAAAGAGGTAGCTATTTCTATTAAGTATTTAGTTGCCATACATACCAGTTATAAATGCTTAAAAACCCCACGTTCTCTTACTGGCAAGTATTTCCTGAAGTACAGAAGAGAAATACTGCATCAGGTAGTTTTCTTTGTTTGGTATTTAGAATAAATACTTCTGAACTGACTTTTCTGCTGATTCAGGAAATTCAGGGCCTCACATTAAATTTTAAAAAAAAAATCCAATAAAAAAGTTCCAGTTAATTCAATTTGCATCAAAATGATCACTTCAAGTGGGAATGCAGATGCTAAGAAATTTTTAATTTGTTTGTTTCCCAGAATACTGGGAAGAACAGACTCTTTTCTTCATCAAACTTACTACCTATTCTGACATTTCAAATTTTAATTTGGGAGATCTTTCTCTGCAGTCTTGAAGCTGTCAGCAGTGATGAGTGTTGTTCTTTGCAGTGCAAGTCAAGACAGGGACAAATCTGCTGCTTACCAGTGAAGCTGTATGGCAAGAAAAGACCTGATGCCCCATTTAGCCTAAGGTTTTAGGGACTTCCTGTGCAATAATTAACATAACTGTATTCCACAACCAATTGATAGGCAGGAGCTTGAACCATTCCAGACTAGGTTCCTTCCTCTGGGGAGAAACCTTTACATTTCTGTCCTGGGTCTTGCAATGCTTTTGTTGTTAGGTTTCTGTAGTAGTGCATTGTAATTGTAAAACACCAAATGCAAAGTAGTGCTGGCTAGGCCTGCATGTGAAGAATTATAAACTTATAATCTGTCACTCTTTGTACTATGAGAGTTAAGGACTGTGTTGCATCTATCCTTGTCAGTAGGTGATAAACCACTTTTCCCCTCCAGTTGTTTCAGTTTTGGAATTGACACTATCCATACCAGTGTCCTACAAATCTTGTGCATTTTTCAGTGATGGCAGTTGGCCTAATTTAAAAGTTTGTCTTGTCTATATACTTAAAATTCCCCAGTGGCTACACCAATACTACAGCCACTTTACAGAGAAGTCATTAAAGGATATTCATGTCATGTTTCTTTTCTAAATTGTACATTTTTACAGTTGAGGTGTTCCAAAACCATCTGAAATTAAAATAACAGGCAACAGGGTTTTATTAGTGTATGGGTCCTTACAACTTGCAGCTCTCAGTACTGGAACGGATGCTGTCATTGACATTTTGAGATTCATTTTGAAAGAGAAAATTCAGCCAGCCCTCTATAAACTAATAATGTTTTATTTCATTTCAGATGATCTTCAAGAAGCTAAGAAGCTTCTAGCCAAAATGAAATATTTTGCAAACTTAGAGGATAAACTAAAGAATAAGAAGATCCCTTCCTGATACCGCCTCCTTTACTGTTAAGAGTTAATGTTATTTTCAATTAAACAGCTGATTTAGTTACCAAAATCAGAAAAATGGTGTTTGCTTCCATTTTCACTAAAAGCTTTAATTCTGAAGGAAGGAAGATAAACGTAAAAGAAACCCAGTGCTTACTGTGGCACTTACTAAGTTAACAGATGGAATCAAGAAATGCTTACAGCCAAGAAAAGATGTAATAATGCAAGGTAGGACTACCATCGTAGCAGTTACAGGTATGGAAATGAGTATCAGAGAGGCACACGAACACCATATGTAATTAAGATTTCTTACTTTTTGACTACTAAACTATGGAGAATTTAAGTTGAGAAAGAATCCTGGATGAAATATTGGAGATTAAGCAGAAAGCTCATTCAATAGGTCCTTCAAGTTCTCTCTAGTCTCCTTACGTGTGTTCTATCAGACCATGTTGAAAAATCTTTACAGGTGAAAAGTATTTAATTCCTGTCATCTGTCTCTCTGCTACTTAGTGCTTTTTGTGATGTTTATCTCAATCTGCCAAGAACTGACCTTCAAAACTAGAAGAGGTTTTACTCTGTTGCACAGTTTAAAATGTTAAGGTGCTAGGTTAGGGCAAAAAAATAAACTCAAACTCCAGAAACTCTTTTATTAGTGCCGGAAACAAGTCTTTCTAATAAACTTTATTACAAATAACAGTAATTCAGATAGGTGCTGTCCTGTCTTTGTACAGTTACAGTAGTAGGACTAGATGAGGAATGTCCTTAAATCTTTCAAGGAAGTTACTTAAGTGAAAAACAGCAACTAAATTTATGTATGAACTAGAATATTTCAAATATCGGTCTCTCAGCAGGTCAGTTCTTGTTTGGGTTTTAATGCCTCAGAATATTTTATTGAGTAAAGCATTAACATATGCTTGATTACCTGAATCTGAAGAAGGGGCTTAGAAATACAAGAAAAGCTACTGAATTATCTGAAGAAATCTGCTGGGGGGAGGAATTCACTACACACCCTCTCCTTGCATTTCTGTGTCCCTACAACATCAAGTTGTAGTTAAATATCATCTCCTATGTATAATATACTATGTTGTTAATAGCATTTCAGCAATATATGATTTAACAGCATTTCAGAAAGATTAACTTGCCTTTAAACTTCCCCCAAATATACAGGAGGGTTTAATAAGCTACTTGTTCATGGTATTACACTGCTAATTTAGAAGATGCTGTTTGTAATTCTTATTAAAGTTCTATTACAGCTGCGAAATGACACAATTTTTTTTTTAAAATTCATCATGGAGTTGTCGTCTTTCATAAAGCTCTGTTTCCTTTTTTTTTTTATTTCTTCCAAAATTAAGCTTGTGAAATTCCTTTTTGATTTCCAGAAAAGATTTGTTTTTTGTCTCGGGAATTACGAGGAAGATGAAAGCAGCAACTAAGGAGCACTCCAGTAAGAACACCAGAAAACAATACTGCTTCAGTCCATTCTGAAAATAAAATTTATTTCATTGCAGCATATTTCAAGTATAACAGCGGGTTTTGGAAAATGAAAAGCTTCTTGTTTCCATTCACACCTAACATTGCTGCTCAGATATTTTTAATAAAAAGACATTCAACCGACCCTTACTTTACATGGAACTTTTAAATTATTTTTTTTTCTTGATAAAAGACTACCAAATGCTGTGCAATACACTTGGTAGTCTTTTATTAAAAAAAAAAAAACAACTTTTAAACACAAGCTGAACAAGTCACAATGTAATGAAAAGTCAGCATTTGCTACTTGGCTGCCTCATATTTTAAGATTATGTGGTTTACCTTTCTCTGAATGTTTGTTAGTATTTTTCAATGCTATACATTAAAAAAAAATATGTATCTTATTGAGAAGCAGAGGACTGTCAAATCAAGATACCCTGCTGCATGATGTTCCTGCATGTTTTGGTCTCAAGAGTAAGTGCTAAAACTGAAAATACAAAGCCAGAAATGAAAGCCTGTATTGTTTTTCCTACTAGTCTTCTGTATGTAAGTTCAGTGAGCTCTCAGAGGTGTGAACCACTAGTGCCAGGTACTACTTCTACTTTACTTTGACATAAACGTGCAAGGCACTATTAAGAAATGTGTTATTTGAATCTTAGTATATGTTTAAGTTTTTCTAGTTTTGATACCTTCTCCATTTTTTTTAATCTGAACATGAAAATTAACCCCATGCATTCCTTTTAATTTGCATTTATAATGTTTTATTATTTTTTGTTATCTAAAAAACATTTTAAGGGGGACTGAATCTAGTTATACTTGGTTGTGTTTAAGTGTTACTGTATAAGAAAAAGCAAGTTGATGGAACTTAAGATTAAATGGGAGGTGATGCAATTAGGAAAATGTTATGCATACTTACCACTATAAAGGGAAAGAGCATTCCAATTGTGAAGAAACTAATCCAACTAATAGTGCCTCCTATCATGTAGGCAGCAGGACGTGAAGACTGTATAAATAATTCAGCTGTCAGGGTATTTGTTATGCCACCTGGGGGAATGAGTTTCAGAAACAGAATAGGTTATTATGCTAACTGTCCATTTGCGGTATTTCTAATGTCAGAAAAATTGTGTTGCTTTTGAATATGCTACTAGCTGATCTGATTCTATTAAAAAAAAAATTATTATTAACAGCATATTTTTTTAATCTACTGCCCATGTAGTAAAGTGGCCTTAATTTCAGCAGCACTGCTCAGGGAGCAAGGGCCCCTTTAAAAGCGTAACAGGCTTTTCCTTGCTTCTTGTATGACTCAACTGACCTGAAGGCCAGAACTAAGACCCCCACCATGCATAGCTGGCCCAGAGAAACATGCACGGTGAGCCTCAGTTTCAGGCTACGGGAGACTAAACTGTTCTGATGAGATGGGCTCACTTGTGTTCCTTAGCCGAGAGCCTCAGCAGCCTTACAGTAAATACGACCTGGCTTACACAGCAGAGTTGCTGATGTCCCTGCCCTGGCCCCAGACACACATTTCACCATTTTAAAACATTCATCACTCTGTAATACCTGGTCCCAACCCAAAACTCAAGATGAAGGCAAATATAGATGTCATGCTCACATAAGGCACCCATGAGTACAGTTCCTAGACCAGAAGAGAATGATAAGGTTTAGTTCAGATTTTTCACAATCCAGTTTTAAAGTTTGGCTTAACAGTTACATTTCCTTTTGCTATTTTATTGCAACTACAACAAACAGTCATTCATGGCTGTTTACAGCTAATTTATTTAACAGTACTGCCTCAGAGAAATTAAATATTGTTCATTTAATAATTTTTACTAAATGGAGTCTAGTGCTTCTGTCAAGATTTATCATTAGTCCTCAGAGGCTAAAAATTTACACCAATATTGGACATGACAATTATGTGTTGTTACTAGTTTAACATTTTGTCAGTGTTTATTTTGGTGTTTTACGCTGATCCCATGAGTTATCTGTCATCAAGCACCTCCATAGCATGAACAGACCTCTCATCACATTATTATGTATACATAAATTTCAGTAATGCAGTAAAGAAACATTAGGATTACTATATACATATGAAACCAGGTACATTAGAAAGACCAAACCTAAGCTTGAAATCCCATTATTCAAAAGCAAACCAAGAAATTTACAGAAGTTACAATAAAATAATTAAGCCTAGGCCTCTGCCTAATGGCTGGCTCATTCAACTTTTTGCCTGGCCTAGCAGCTTACTTTACTCCAACCACACAGAAATTAGGTGCCTCTTCTGTGGCCTGCTTGCCAATCTGTGCAGCCTTTAACCCTACTGTCCCTCCAAACATTAGACCTGCAACATGACTGCATGTGATCCACCTGTTTAAAGCCAGCGCCAAACACTGATGGTGTGGATAAGGAAAGAATTGCAGCTCTTTAATCCTACTTTTGTCAAATAAGAATTTATCAGGCAACCAAATACTGACTAAATTGAGTTGCTTCACTGTTGGAGCTGCATCATCTTGCTTGGATTACCCGAAGTTAATGATAAATATTTAGTATAGTACGGTCTGCAAATGTAGAGATACATTTCCTCTAAACATTCATTTCAGGAGGTTTGTGGGGCTGCCTTACTTGAGCTGATATGGTATACAGAACAACTTACAATGCATCTCTTCATACTACATCAAAAAGCAAGGCAGGATGTTGTCTTCACATGATAAACTTAAGGCACTGTGAATATGTCTAGTGAGTTACCAACAGTTTTTGTGAATTTACACTTAATGGATTTAAGCATCTTTTGAATTTCAGCATCTTTACAATATTTGTTGTTTGATCATTTGCTTACAATTAAGTGACTGAAGTGGACCCTGATACTTTATATCACTATATAGTATTTTATCCTAAAATTACTTTAAAAGCTACAATAAATGCGGTTTTGTCATTGCTTAGTTTTGTCAGCATTAAATGCAGCTACAGCTTTAAGACAAATACATGGTCAAAGCTTAGCTGAGAGCATTCTCTTATTTTAGGGAAAGATGGCTCCAGAATTGATCAAATCTTTCAATTGCTGTAATTTTTTATGCTGCTGTTTAAACTTGTGCAGCTGGAAGCCCTATCTTCCAGCTATTTTTGAGTGTCACAGATTTTCAATCACTATAGTCATACAATGCAATATAAATGAGTCTTTCTTTACACCTGGTAAGTCAGAGAGAATGTTAAAACAATGCTCCAAAGGGTCATAAGGAGATAACCCCCAATGATGAGGTATCTTCTTCCCACGTAGTCTATCAGTAAACCCTGTGGACAAGACATAATTTTCTGTTACTATATTAATCTCTTATTTACCAATGTTCTTCAAGAAGAAGAATTGTTACTCTTTATGCTAGGAGATAGAATAAATTGTTACTTACACAGGTGAGAGCTGTGAGGCATTCACAAGCTCCAGTGCCAAGTGTCACATACGGGATTTTTTCTGCTGAGATCCCAGCTTGTTCAAAAATGTAAGTTGCATAGAAATAAATCTACAACAGAAAAAAAAATAATAATGGGGTGTTCCCAGTCATTAAATCATTGGCTGGAAACAAAGTCAAGTTCATACTAAACATACAGCTCAATTATTTTCTATTGTGAGTTATTAATTTGACATAAACAGTGAAAAGAATCTGTTAAAATTCATGTCTAGGTAAATATATTGCTATCATAAAAGCAAATATAATTATTCAACTTAATGAATATAATACTTTACATTCTTAAACCAGACACAACGGGATAAGCTGATCCACTTTTATTTACTTTTTCAGAAGAATTCCTTAAAGAAATTTACATACCAGAAACACACAAATGAAAAAAAAATTAAAAAAAGAGAAACACAGAAATAACACAAAGATACTCTTTCCCACTGATCCCATTTCTCTAAGCTTCTCTATGTGAATCCTTTGTGTTAATAAAAGGTTGAAAAAAAGATGGAAATTAAATAATTATTTAAGTTGTTCATATTCATGAAAACTTACGGCATTTATCCCACTGAGCTGTTGGCCCATAGTCATCACAATCACAGTAATGAGCTGCCATCTCACACCACGATCAGTGAATAATTGCCAGGGCTTCTTGGGTTTCTCCCCGTCTAAGGCAAAACATTCCTGCTGTATGTCTTCCATCTCCCTTCGATACTCTGAAGAACCATGAAATCGTTTCAAAGCTAAAAAAAAGAAGAAAATAAATTCTCTTACGTTTACCTACTAACCACAACTTCTGGAAAATCATCTCCTTCCATAATGACCTGGCTTTTGCTAGGATATGAAAACTTTGTGCTTTAGGAAGCTGGGAAAAAAGTAATTTACTTTGTGACTTGTTTTTTGCTTGCTGGTTTTCCAACATCTTTTGCTCTGGTAGATTTGGAGTGTCATTACTTTGCTTTTTTTAGAGGAATACCTGACTCTGAAATATTCACCAAGCAAAGTATTTTGAAGTGGTTTATATCTGAACCACAGACCTCCAAATAGTCTTTTCATTAAAGGACACTGTAAGCACTTTGAAGTATTTTGCTTAAATTCTAGGCAGATATCAAGTCTTTTCTTAGGTCCCTGTCTTTAATTTTGCCAGTGGAATGCATTTAGTGAGCTGGAGTAATGATGGTAAGTAATTCTTCTAAGGCAAGTATTATCAGAAATCATTCGGATGCAAAACTAAAACCTTTATTAATGGTCCTAAAACCTAGAGTACATAACATCAGTTCCCCTAAAATCTTCAATATTAAATATAAGTGACAATTTGTCTTCTTAAGGGCAACAGTAGAACTTTTGATGATTCTGAAAGCAAACTTTCCAATGCTATTGTTATCACTAACAGCGTAACCAGCTTGAAGCTCTAGTCACTCTTCAGTGTCAGTTCAGGAGCAACCACAATTCTTGGAAAAAAAACCCAAACAATCCATGATTATGTTATTTCAGAAAAAAAAAACTGAGAGGGAAGACTTGAATATGGTACAGAGATTGCAAGCTTCACTTATATTTAAAAAATTACATTTAACAAAGCCCAAACTAGATCATAATCTGAAATGGACATTATGGTCATCTTCTCCATGGCTTCCAAATAAGACAGAATGAACTCTGTAAGTCAATTGTAGTTACTGTGCTTTTGCAGTTGTGATGGTCCACGAGCATTTTTGGGCAAGGTAAGCAGAGAGAGAGGTATTTTTATTAGATCAGCTGAAAAACTTGGCAGGAGGAAAGGAGACAGGCCTGCAGGTACAGATGGCTTTATCTAAAAAAGTAACTTTTTTGTCTGTTTGTTTTTTAATTACCCAGTATAATACAAGATTTCACCTCTCTCTGTGAACCCTGCCTCTTTTGTAATTCCTAACAAATTTTACCTTGGCCTAAAAGCTTCCCTGAATTAAGCCTCTTTAACTTCCTTTATGAAGATCTTTCCACAAGATATACTGTTCTACCTATGAATACCTTTTCTAGACAGATACGAATTCATATGCTCATCAACAGCACTTCAAAACAATTAACAGAAGAAAAGAAGAAATGTTTTTCCTTTATTTATGTATACAATGAAAACTGAATTAAATACAACACTATCAAATGGTAACAAGGTAAACTTCCTTTGTTCATTTCTCTCATTTATTTAGCAATTTAAATGGAAGATCCAGGGATCACAAGTGTCATTTTATGACACTGTGAACTATATCAGAATCACTATACCTGGTAGAAGTAGAAACACTGAACACATTTCTGAAAAATATTTGACCAAGTATTTTATTGTCCAGATTTGTACACTGGGATCTCTGATTTTTTTTCTTCTGTCCTCTCAATTTTATTAATTAGTTATTATTTTAGAGAGGGTCTTTTTATATTTATTTAACAGACCTTCAAACTGAAGTAATCAGATGTGCTTACTTATAGTGACTAATACTTTACTGTTCGGAGTATTATTCCACTGGGTCTCTCTGGGAAGTAAAATACCTCACATCCATGATACGTGAGGATACAATGGCTATCTCAATGTCTTCTTTTGGCACTCTATGGTGAAAAAAAATTCTCTTGTAATATTTAGTTTCTTCTTGCAGTATATAAATAGAACTGTGTAATTTCAGGATAAAGAAAATCACAACTAATATGAATTTTTGTCTTTCAAATTCTTCTTGTAGTGTGTGGGCTTCACTTGCTCATTTCTGCAGTACTGCACACCTATCCATTACAGTTATTTCTTGAGTAGGGCTTGAATAAAAGCAGAACAATCATAGATCTCGCAAAGATAAAGTGAAAAGTTTAAGCTGTCATAGTTCTCCCACATGATATAAGCAGGGGGAAAAAGGTATTTAAAAGATAACTAAATATTTAGAAAATGGAGGATAAGGAGTTTCCTGGTCAAATAGCCAATGAATCACTTCTTTAACATCACCTCTTTTTCAGTAAAAAGCTCTCTAATTTTTCGGCTACTTATGCTGTCTCCATTTTATTATATTATTTTTGATTATTTCTTACAGGAGAAGTACAACAGTATCACTGAATGGAAGAAAATATCCACTATAACTTATACTTAATCTGTGACATGACCTGAGAAATGAAAAATCCAGTGAGAGGTTATGTAGTTCAGGTATGTTACTTTGTCCAAGAGAAAAATTATAACACCTTTAGAGATTTCACTCGAGTAACAAAACATGAACATGTATTTGAAACAAAATAATAAACTTTTGTTCAGAATCCGTTATAGACTCCTGAGTTCCACAATCTCTTTTTCCATATAAGCTTACCGGAGGAAAAACATGGGCCAAAAAGCACTAGGTGATGTAACTATGTCATGTTGATAAAAGGAGAATCTGGAACCCAATATATTCATTGTACCGTTCTGAAGACACAGAGAAAGTATGAAAATGCTGTAAATTACCTTTGGCACAGCTCAGCTCATCACCTCTGTCAATAAGAAGATATCTGGGACTTTCAGGAAACCATGGCAGGAATATAAGTTGGGCAAATGCTGGGAAACAGCTGCTGGATAGCAACAGAGGCCAGTATGTTTCTCCACCTAGTAATTCCCTGGGAGAGGTGTGGAAAAAGAAGGAAAAAAACTCCAAGTAATTAGCTACTCATGACTATTCAGAAGACTTTTGGGAGCAAGAAGTTTGTTGTTCGAGAAAAGTTCCCTTGTAACCAGTTACCTACATCTTGTGAACCTCAGCACAAAGAGGTTGGGAAAATATTTTCTTGTCACTCTGAAATCAGGTTTCACTCAGGAAGAGATAAGGAACACTATTTTGTTGCTGCTTATTGCTGAGTTGGTCCTAAGCATTATTTTCAGGTTTGCCAAAGCAGTATTTCCCAGCAATGCAGGAAAGTAGAAGCATACATACTTCACCTTAAGGTCCGCAGCAGTATTTGCTTTTGAGAATCATACAATAATTTAGGATAGAAAGGAACTCAAGAAAATCACCTCATCCCACCTGCCATTCAAATCTGATCTAATGAGAAGGTGTATTACATAGAAAGGAATCATTAAAATTGAAATAGTTAGAATCAGCAGGATGATGTGTTGTGGGCAACATAAAATTCTTAAAATACAAAGTGTATCGCATTTTAAATACTGACCCTAGATTATGCAGTCTGAAGTTTATACTCTACTTACTTTGTAGCACTTCACACCTGAAGTATCTAGCAAAATCAGTTAATTCAGAAGCTAATACTAAGGAAAAAGAGAAAGCCTCAGTGCTTTTGGTAGAGGGACAGAGAAAAAACAGGTAATGTGCTGTTACTCAGGGTACTAGCAGTTGCTCTTAGGGCAGTGGAAAGTTTCTAGCAGACTTAATGAAAGCACCTTTTCATGTTGAGGTTGTGCAGGCTCTGTTCTTGGAACTTTTTAAGCTCCAACTGGATAAAGTCCCTAGCAACTTCATCTGATCTCACAAGGGACAAAACCAGCAGTAGTGCTACAATACAGAAGTTACGAGTCCTTTGCTCTCAAGTCCTGTCTTATGAATGTCCACTGTCTCCAGCAAGAAACTGGCAGAAAATATGAACTTAGCATAAATGTACCTGTTTTACTGATGCTGTTCTGGCTAACCCATCTAAACTGAGAATACAGTTGTAGGAATAATGTGGCAAAAGCAGGGTTTTCTTCTTACAGGTAGACCTTCTGCGTGTCAAAGTTGATTCACTAATGCTACGATGGCCATAATGAATGTTTTGCAGAGAGCTGCAGGGAATTGGAATTCTGTATGTGCGAGTAACACAAGGCAGGAAAAAAAATGCATTTCTAACCTCAAACCAATTATTTGTCCTGTCAGAATCCCTCCAGTCAGAAAGATGGAACTCCCCATGGCCATGCCACCTCTAAGATGTTTTGGGGCAACCTCCCCAATATACAGAGGCTGCACACAGATCCCAATACCTGCAAGTAAATGGAGAAACATTTTCCTGCTAATAGATCTTGCTTTGAAGAGTTACTGAACCAAAACAAGTAGGAAATCGGACCTAGTTACTATCTCCTATTAATTTAGCTGCCTTCAGATTCCAAGTTAGACTACAGAACATCTTTGTCATCATATCTATAAAGCAGCATACAAACACATATCATAATAGCTAAAGAATCAGCAGTAACAATAATTTATCATTCACCATAGTTTATTGAAAGTAGGAATAGGAAATCATTCACCTGAATTTATGCCAATCAAAAACCTTCCAGCAATCAGTAACTCAAACAATCCTGTAGGAAAACTGATCCCCATTAAAATGGAGGCCAGGATTGCTATAATATTATTCATCAAAAGAGCTCCTTTCCTAAAGAGGAGGAAAAAAAAACAAAACGAAACATTTAAGGAAATCTGCAATAACATGTTTTTTAAAAAGATTTCCTTTCTGGTAATAGGGAAAAAAATGGGCTTGATATTGATGAAATGTGCTATCACTGGAAACCCAGATATCTGATACAACTATTTACTCATATTTTTAAAAAGTCTAAACATAAGGATAATGCATAAACATGACAGAAATGCCTGACAAGGTATATGGGTTTTGTTCATTCATGCTATATCCATACAGAATGCATGTGAAATGTTACAAATCACACAGCATGTCGTTACTGGCATGAAGGCTGCAAATGCGTATGGGGGACCTGTGTTTCCTACCATACACTATGTGCATACTCCCACTTAGATTTCAATAAATGTAATGGGAAGACTAGAAAGGAAGGCTATAGTTCAGGGCTCATCTTTTTTTAAAGTCACATTTGAACAAACTGTAAAATTCTACCAGAAAACTCTGCTTTGAAGTGAAAAACATTTATAGTCACCTAAGGTGAGTTTTCTCCCACTCTTTTCCCATTTATTTACTTTATAGTCCAGTGAGAAAGTAGGAAAAGAAAATGTGCTGCTACATGCCTGCTGCTGTAACTCACCTGCCTAGCCGAATCGCCATGCTGCCTCCAATAAGGGCTCCACACAGGCCTCCAAGCGAAAATATAGAAGCAATTACAGACCAAAGAAAAGTCATCAGCTCTGGATTTAGTTCCTTGTGATAACGACTAGTCCAGGTTTCATTTAAGAATTTGTGTATATGCTGCAGTAGAAAACAGTAATGAATGTGTAGCATTATGTGTAGCCCTACAGCACAGCACTATAAATAACTTGCACCTCAATCCTGAAAACCAATTCTGGGAGCTAGCAAAAAAATATAATCTTAGTTGTGTTATATTAAAAACAACCATGACTAGCAGAATCTTCCTTGACCACAATACCGTTTCCTACTCCCCATACAGCTCAAAGACTGCTGATCAGCTTTGCTTTTGTAGTCTACCTCAGGAGAGGCTGTATTCCACCAGAGGAGAAACATAACCTGTCCATATACTGCTGCAAAAGAGCTTTGAGGTCCTTCTGAATGAAAGGGGACGACAGGGTGGATAGGTAGGTCCTACTGGTTTTTTAGGAACATCTCAGAGCACAGAGGTCTTGCATAACCTAAAAAATTTTACTGTCAGAAGACTCATTCTGACACTTGATTTAAATCTTCCTGCCCTAGTGTAATCCAACAATTCACAGTAAAATCCCTTTCTGCAACTCTAATATTCCTCCGCCTTTCTTACAGTGTTCATGTGTCAAAACTTTTAAACTCTTATTCTACATACTTGATTTCCTAAAATTTGTCTTTACAAACTCTAGAACTGACATGTATATGTAATCAGAGGCTTCTGTTCTTGGCCAGCAAACAAAGATTAACAGAAGAACAAACTTCCTGGACTCTCTGTTTCTAGCATATTACATGTTCTTTCACAAATGGCTTATTTTAACCTTTGTAAAAAGCATTGTGGTAACAAATTCAGTCTTCAAAGTGTCACAAGAAAATAAATCAGCTGACAGCAGAAAATTATACCAATCACTTTCACAAGACCATTTGCTCAGATGCTCTTGAGTCATCCACAAAATATGCAAAATCCTCAAGGCCATGGCAATGGAAGCAAAAGTAACAAGCAGGTGAAAACACCTATGAGATACTCAGATGCTACAGATGCAACTTTTTGACGAAGAAGATCTTTCACAGTAAGCTGCCTTGTGATGGACAACTGTAACTATCTTTTCTCCCTATTAGCCAGCAATAGGACACATGGGAATGGTTCAAAGCTGTGTCAGGGGAGGTTTAAACTTGTCATTAGGAGAAACAGTGGTGACATTTTACAGTAAAGGTGATCAAACCCTGGGACAGGCTTCCTAGAGGTGGTCAATGCCCCACGCCTGTCAGTATTTAAGAGGCATTTGGACAATGCCCTTAATAATGTGCTATAACTTTTTGTCAGCCCTGAAGTGGTCAGGCAGTTGGACTAGATGATCCTTGTAGGTCCCTTCCAACTGAAACTGTTATGTTCTATTCAATTCTTTCTATTCTAAATGTTCTGGGCTATTTTAGTCAAAGGTGTAACTGGAGGATGTTACTTATCCACCCAGTTAATCCTTCTAAAACAGACTTTAACAGAGGTATTTATGTGGCATATTTGGCACTTTGACACAGAATACCTCTAATGGGAGGTACTCACAAACAAATTCACATGAAACCATTCTGAAAGTCAACAAGAATCCTTCACACAAGAGGAAGCCTGCTTTGGTTCCTGCTGCGATCACAGAAAAAGTGCATTTGGGCCCTCGGCCAGTTAAGACACGATGCCTCCATCGCTGTAAAACAACTCTGTGTACGAGACAGTATTTTACCTGCGTGGGTGCATTGATAATGGAAACATTATACCCATACTGAAAGGTCCCTCCAATTCCAACAGCACAAACAGCCAGAAACAAGGTCCAGGTGGGGAACTAGAGAACAGAGAGTAATGCACATGAAAAGAGATAGGGTCTTGAACCTATGTGCATATAATATCTAGGAGAAAATCATGCTGAAATATATCGTGTATTTAGTTTTGAACAGTTGAAGTATTTGTTTAGAAAACTAAATAAACTCTCAAACACCTGCAACAGGAAAAACATTTCATGATGACTTTGGCCATGATCACTAACATCTTTTAGAGATGCAACAATTAAAAGTATACAGATTAGGTGTAGGCAACACAACCACTGCACTGCTGACAGCATATTTACTGAACAGTGTAAATGCATTTTGCACAAACCACGCTGCTCATGGTGTCTATTTTTTATGAAAGAATGTTAGGACTGTTTATGTTTGGTGTTAGAGGCACAATGACTCAGTATAAGAATTAACCAAATCCCAATTTCTATGACTCACATTTCAACTGAGATGTGAGAAATAACAGTATTTTATTTCCCTCAGCAAGTCCCTAAGTTGATTACTGGATGTCTGCAAGTTAGCAGGTGCTAAACCTTAGTATCTTAAATCACAACATATTGTTCACTGATAATATTATTCAATCTAAAGTTTATTAGCATGTATTTTTTAATTTTCCAATATTGATTACCTAGTTACATTCCTAAATCAGCATTTAGGAACTAAAATTAATAGATTCACAGACTCATAGGTTTTAAGGTCAATAGAAACCACTATTGTGTTACATTCTAATCTCAAGAGAGTCTAATTGGTCATAAAAACACTATACTTTGGATGAGGCCTCTGGGTCAGAGATCTCTAGAGGTTTACACATTGTCTGGCCTTCTGATGTGATGCTTCTTGACTCTACTTTTTACTGACTACGATAGTACTAAAAATAACATCCAGTTCAAATGTTTAGCAACCATTTCATCAAAAAATAAGTCCTAATTTCAGCTCATATTATCTTTTTGTCTAACTTCAGCTGGCCACAACAATGTCTCCTATATTAAAGGCACTTCTGTGACCAAATTTCCTCTTTCTTCATAAAGACTATACATAATTTGTTTTTATAAGCTTGTGCTCCCTGAATTTCTCATTGTAAGGTATGTAGACTAGTTCGTCATCATTCTCATTCTTGGTCCAGTTCCCAGTAATGTTGAGTTATTCCAGATGCTATACTGTATTCTGAAAGAGCTGTGTCTCTCCTGAAGATAATTCATCAAAACTTCCTTCATTCCGGACTGAAATTCAGAAGAAATTGAAATTGATCTTATTAAAGTAAAATCCAATTAATACCTTGTCCTGGTTTCAGCTAGGATAGAGTTAATTGTCTTCCTAGTAGCTGGTACAGTGATATGTTTTTGAGTTAGGTATGAAAAGAATGTTGATAACACTGATGTTTTCAGTTGTTCCTAAGTAATGTTTAGACTAAAGTCAAGGATTTTTCAGCTTCTGATGCCCAGCCAGCAAGAAAGCTGGAGGGGCACAAGAAGCTGGGAGGGGACACAGCCAGGGCAGCTGACCCAAACTGG
>JAVJGG010000088.1:13019991-13030258 GCA_035590195.1 Aviceda cuculoides | reverse complement strand
CGAGCGGGGGCGGGCAGCCGTTTACCCGCGGTTGCGCCAGGGCAGGGCGGGCCGGGCCGGGCCGGGCCCCGGTGGTGCATGGGACGGCCGGCGGTGGTCACCAGTGCCGTTCAGCGCGGGTCCCCGGGGGGATCGCCTCGGGCCGGGCCGGCGCCAGCTGCGGGAGGGCGGCCTCAGGCCGGGGTCCCAGGCTGTCTCGTAGCAGGGAGGGAGCAGGCCCCGCCCCCCCCCGAGGGGGCCGCCTCAGTCGGTGGCGGGGAGGGGCGGTGTTGATGTTCTCATTCTCCCCGGCAGCAGGAAATGGCAGCGCTGGGCAGATCCTGTCAGGGCATCCCTGCGGGTCCTGCCGTGGAGTTCCCCCAGGCTCCGGCCGCCGCCCCTGACCGACACGGCCCGCTGGCCCTGGCGCGGGACGACCCACAGCCCGGAGCCGTGAGCCGCGACCGTCTCCAGCCCCCCGTGATGATAATGGCAGGGAACGGAAGCGATGGTGCCGATGGCGGCGGTTCTTCCAGCCTCTATCTGCAAAGCAGCTTCGACGTTGCCTCCCTGGCTGCACTTGGAAGTTACAACGAGGGCTTGACGGTCGCCCCAGTGGGCTCTTTCACGAGTGTGGCCCACCCGCAAGGCCTGCACCTGCCACAGGGTCACAGACAGTAAGTGCAAAACCAGGTACTGCAGGAACCGGGAGGAAACGCATTTCTTGGCTGCGCTGGCAGCACGAAATAACTTTTCTTTTCAAGGCGGGTTATAATTTGTTTTCTTCTAGTGGTGTTTTGCTTGCACAGTGTCAGGATTGTATTGTGCTGATCTTATGGCCTTGAAGTTTGTTGGTGGGGGATGAAAGAGCTTTCTAAAAGGAAAGAAATGTGATGAAGTTTACCAACATCTTGACATGCTTTTAAGCTCATGTACTTTTTTTTACTTTTAACTTTTTATATGTGAGCACAGAAAACTTAAATTATTCCATAAAATGTTATTTGGTCGTATTTAATTTGAGTATGTCACTGTGAGACAATGTGTTAAGAGACTGAAGTTGGATCACATGTTGCTTCTTGAAGCATCTGAATTTTAGCAAAAACTGGATTTGCCCTTCGTGGAAAAAATAAATAATGTGAAGGAGGAGAAGGTAGCGTGGAATTCTGCTCAGAGAACCGAGCAATTACGACGCTTCTTTGACTTTCTTTGGAACAAAGTGGTTGTTTGTTGTCCAAAACTTCCATTCCCTTCACAGCTGGTGGCATACTGTGACTGTTACTCTTAGCTGAAGTGAATTTTTAAAAGGGAGGAAAATACCGTTTGAAAATCTCAGTGTCACTGGAAGATATAAGTCGCAGCTAAATAGCCATTTGTTTTTCTTTTACAGTGTCTCTGTTCGCTGTGGAAAGAAGCATAAGCTAGAAGAAGAGGTGGAAGGGTAAATTAAATTTGTTTTTTATAGCCTGAAAAATCTTAATTTGCTTTTTGTTTTCTATAAAGATCTGAGCACACCTCACCTACAACATACACAGGAAGGGAATTCTATCATTGTTTCCATTTGGAACTCTTCCCTTTGAATTGCACATGAGCCCAAATCCATTTCAGTTACCTAATTAATTGTGTAGCACTGATTTTCTTCCATGGGTACCTACATTTTAATAAGAGCAATGTGGATTTATTTTCTTTGTGGAGGTTGTGTTTCCATAGTGTGTCAATCTGTTGAAATGCACATAACTCACTATAACATTTTTTCTTGTAGAATGCCACATTTCTCTTTTGACAAATGTAAACTTATTTTATTTCCTAGTTGTCCTGTGCGGAAGAAGAGACTGACAGCAGACAAAAATTGCCCTTTGAATCCCAACACTGAAGAATGGATTCTCTGTGCAGGTCAGCAGGCAGCTGGGGAGGTAGCAAGTCAGTATGGTGGCAGCTGTCCTGAAACTGCCATGTTAGAAATGTCCTGTGAAGAAATGGATCAGACAATGGGGGAACAGCAATACGAGGTTGCTCGCAGGAAGCTTCAGGAAATTGAGGACAGGTAAATGCAGGGATTAAGTAGACTGGCTTTGCTGAGCTTTCCCTTTTTTTGATGGGCATTAGGGGGTAAATCTAGCACTTAGTGATGCGATAACACTACTGTAAGTCTGAGATGAACCTCCTGCTTAAGTGATTTCGTTTTAGGCTACCTATGGTCCTGTGAGTCTTGGGGCTGATACTGTGATCTGAAATTGAGGGTGCTAGAGCAAGAGATGCTGAATAAATAACCACCTTTTCAGAATCATTACGCAGCATCAGTATACCCTAATGGGGTTTTATGCTCTTTTGTGAGTATCCTGAGCTCAAATTTTAACCGATGTTGCCTGGTCAGACAAACTCAACTTTTTTCAAGCAGCTGCAGCTTGTTCTGTGATTAATACTTCTAAATGCTCAAGATAGATCTGAATTTGTCATTGTAGAGAATAGCATGAACCAGAGAGATCTCTTTGCATATGTGCTATAAGACTGAGGTTCATCTTGCTGTTAAATACCGGATAGCTTGATATTGGGGTAATTGGGTGGCTATGGGCAGTCTGTTGCAATCATTTAATAAATGTACCGTGCATTCTTGCCTTTGAAAGATTTCTGTGAATGTCACGTATATATATCAGTTGTTTGTAGTTGAGCTAGTATTCTGAAATACCCAAAATGACCACTGCAGACAGCTGTTAGAAAAGCCAAAAGTTTTATAATTTATAAAACAAGATATTTTTAAATGATTACTCCATAGATGATGCGTGAAGGGAAGCAAGGTACTGTTAGATTATTTTATTTTTTCATGGGTAAATCAGAGTAGTGATATATGTCTTTATTATCTGGCTATATCTGCATTACAAAGTCTGCTTTGGACCTCTCAGAGGATTGTTCCCCATCCTTCCCAGCTATTCTACTAAATTTTCTTTAAAAGGTTTACCAAAAACAAAGGAGATAACCTCCAGTTTGTTCTAAATGTTTCAACTTTTTGTGCCATTTTAATCTCTGAGAAATTGGTGCAACCTTGTTAAAGCTTAAGAACTGTATTCAGTTGCTTTTCAATAATTCTCAAAGTTAAGATATGGGGAAGTGAGCAGGTGAACCAACTGCATAACTGAGACTCGCCCTTGTAATGTGACTGAATCAGTTTCCCCTGAAGTGAATTTATTTATTTTCTCTTGGTGTACGTCTGCATTGTGCACTGCTGGATGATGCAGGGATAACAAAGCTAGCTCAGGTACCAGAAGTGGCATAGCTGCTCAAGTGCCTTCAATGGTAACAGTCATTCTTAGGGTATATTGGCCCAAGAGAGACTCATGTTAACATGGCCACGCTGCTTCTGGTACTCAGCCTAGGTCAGATGCATTTTACACTGTAAAATGCAGTGCACGTAGACATAACTGTAGTCTGTGGTGGATGTGCCTGTTAACAGTATGCTCAATAGTGTTTATCTCCCTCTTCCCGCTCCGTTCCTAGGATAATTGATGAAGATGAGGAAGTTCATGCTGATGGAAATGTTAGCAATCTGCCCACTCTTATCCTGTCAGATACCCTTAAAAAAGGGATGAAGAGGGATTTTGGTGAAGGCCTGACAAAGAAAATAATAGAATCTATGTAAGTTCTTGAGGAAATCATGGTGCTATGTAGCTAACGCATGCAAATGAAAAGAGAGACCCAGTCTCATGTTTGTGGTGGTGTCCTTAATTACTGCATGATGCAGCCAATGTTGTAAAACAGACCATTCATCTGGTCAGAAATAGGAAAAACTATACTAATGTAAAAGAGAAGTAACTACAGTGGTCATCAAGATGTCTGTTTCACACTCCTCATTTGTACAGAGTGAAATTTGTTGAATAAACCATTATATCTTGATTCTTATGTATGTGTGTTTCCAAAAGAAGAAACGTGACCAACAGTGGTCGTCAAGTTTGGTGCAAAAGAAAATAAAGAAAATACAGGGTTAGAACTAGAAGTAATGGAACTACTTAAGGAAGAGGAAATTTAATGAGGGGGGTGGGCAGGGTAGGTATATGGATTCTGGAATATAGTTCCAGGCTGGCACAAAGGATGAAGATACTCACTGGTCTTCTCCATTTAATAGTTGTGATTGGAGAACTTAAATTTAACTGAGACTCCATCCCTTCTAGGAGCCGTCCTTCTATGGAGCTGGTGCTTTGGAAACCTCTTCCTGAATTTCTCACAGATAAACTGAAGTCTATTTCTGTTAAGAACTTCAAGCAGCAGAGTGCAGAAGGGTGTCAAGCCAAGCAGTCAACACCAAGAGCTGCTTTTGACCCACAGACTGAAACATTCCCTGAATCACAACAGACTGCCATGTCTCCAGATCCGTATGCTAGTTTGGGAATCTCTGGGTGTGCAGAAGAAGAAATGGAGTTGTAAATGCCACATTTTAGACTGGAAATGGTGAGCTTCTGATGTTTTTTGTTGCTGTTTTTTGATTCCCTCTTTCTTTCTGGTTTGATGTGTGAATCTGAAGTTTTATTATTTGTTTTTGTTTTTCTTACTAACAATCATAAGAACATGGATTAGCCGGACACTACTTAAGGAAACTGAAAAAACCCCAAGATTTCTGTATTCCGGTTTATTAAATATTTTTTGTTTTACTGAGAAGGTAATTCAGAGGCCTTTGGAACAAGGAAGTAGCTTTCCATCTTGCTTAATGGTGAAATATCCTCTTAATTGTCCTTGGTAAAGTATAAAATCCAAATATTGAATGTAGCTGTGGCTTGAGCCACAACTTTCACTTTCTGAGCCATTAAGACTTTGGTGTGCATACTATGCTTGGTCGGTTAGTTTAATTTGAATAACAAAAAGGTATGAAAAGGAAGAAATACTCTTGAGTCTAGTCACAGATAGAAAACCAATCCCTGTGGAAATAGAGCTTTTCATACTCTTTCATCTGTGGCTGGTTTGTACTTGATGTAAACTCAAATGTAGAAATTACACGTTCTGCAGTATGGTAGTGAAGGAATGTTATAGTTGAGCATAAGCCTTGTGCTTTGTAGAAAGTAAAATGAGCTACTAACTTGCAAGGTATCTACTAACTTTAGTCATGTTTGGTTCATTGGCTCCTAAATTGTGTTTGTGGGTTTTTGATGCCCCCCTCCCCAAATGATGCAAAGTCTGCAGAAAAGTGGTTCTCAGCCAATAGATTTTCGCATTTTACATTGTGCTGTGATTCTTTGTATGCATCACGTGGGAAAGTCCATTTAAGACAGTGTAACTTTTGATTAAATAAATGGCATTCTTTAATTTTGATAAATATGATAAGTAAACCAGATAACAGGGAGCTGCATTCTGGCATAAAGAGGGTCAGATGCTGATTATAATCTGTAATGAAGTCCCAGACTTTGAGACTGGTATTGGTGGTGAAGTAAAGGAGATGTTTGTCTTCTTCCTGATGGAATCTAGATTTAAAATTTAAGCCAGAACATGTGCCACTAATGTAACGTCACATAGTTTATACAGATGTAAGCCAAAAGAATTTTGTACTCTGCTTAGGGTGTTAAGAAAAGGAATCCTCAATGAGTTATTGCTTGTACCTTTCCTCAATGCACAATAGTTCCATTATGCTTAAAACCCTTAAACAAAGCAGAGAATCTTATCTTCTGTTCTTAGGAGCTTTCTCAGAGATACCTGAATTGAGGCTTTTTGTAAGAAATTCCTTTCCAAGAAATAGGTTCTGTTCAGAGTCTTAGCATCCCAGTCTGTTTTTGACATCTTGCTAACATAAAGAAGCAAGTACACAGTAATGCAGTTGTTTGCGTAAGAAAAGTCTACTCTTCCTTTGCACAGCTACTTGATAATCTTTGTGATTATATTTTTTACTGTTGAATTACCCATAGTCAGTAGTTTAAAGTCAAGCTTCTCTTTTTGCAGTTATCCTTTCTTTTCTTTTGGCTGACAGCAGAAGCTTTGTTCAAAAGATGTTCCTATTTGTTAAATCCTGTCTATCTTGCTGCTCTTGTTGAAGGTTGTGTGAAATTTGCTGTCTCTTGCTAAAACATTTCAGAGCTTCACTAAAAACATTCCAATATTTGAATGGGTATTACTCTGGAAACCGGTGTGTAACTTTACCATTCTGGAACTTTTATTAAATTGGAGAACCTCTGCAGCTTTATCTTGGTATTATGTCTAATTTAATTTTTAATTTCAGGGTCTGCTATAAATCTCTTGCTCTAAAACTCTTGCATGTACTGTGTAAAATTTCTCATGTATTATTAAGCTGCTGAACGTCCTTAAAATCTACAGTCTTTGACATGCTACATTGCTTGAGTATAAAGTAAAGCAACACAGTTTGGAGAAGGCTGTAGTCACTGCAAGTGGAAAATGTAGTATCTCTAAATAATTACCTGTTTTTAAGCTTGCAGAATTATAGTGAAAGTTCAAGGTTGGAAATGTTTTAGCTGATAGCTCTGAATCCTACATAAACTGAAAAGAAAGGATAGAAATTTCAAAAATTTGATGAAACCATCTCAGCAACAGTAAAACTGCAACAGATGTAGAAAACTGTAGGAAGCCTAAATATGTCAAATCTAGATGCAGGTTTTTTTCTCTTAAAAATTACAAATTGCATATCAAATTCGCAGAGGAAGAAATTTTTGTAGATGGCTTTTAAGCATACATTTTTTTCTGTTATGTTTGTACCAAAGGTTGACTTTCAGAGGTGTATTTCCTCTTAATCGTTTGATGCTAATATGGTATCACAGACCCCTGTTATTCTGCCATCTGAAATGAGAATATAGTGATAGACTATTGACAAAGACCATGAGATGGGAAACAAATGGGTCCAAGAAATTTGCTTTGGTAGAGAACTTTTAATTTTTTTCATAATTCATTTCTGCCCTTGTGATAGGAGAGAACAGGGTTGAATCGCTTAAATTGATGGGGGAGGAGAAGAGTGGGGTAGAGCAGGAATCTAGTATCTAGGAGGACTGAACAAGATTCTTCCTATAGCAATCATTTGGAGAGGGTGAGAGAGAATAAGCTACTGGGTGTTTTCACACTTCCGTATTTGTAAGTTTCATTTGTTGTTGGCTTCCTTAAAAGACTTCTATTAACACTGTTTACAAGCAGGATGGCAAATGTGATGTAGTATTAGGAAGAACTTTATTTTGAAATATGGAAGATCTGACTCTGGTCTGTCTTCTCTTGGGACCAAATCACCCTTTGTATGTCAGTTTTCAATAAATTTTCTAAAATATTTTTTAGACGACTGTGTTTCCTTCCTAATAAAAGTGAAAACCTGGAGAGCCTAAGTCCAGTCCTTCAAGTGGAGGGTAAAATACTCTTCTGGCCTAAGGAGATTTTTAGTTTAACTACATAGTCCCAAGGGTATGTCACTTCTTTCTTCCATGGTGTTCAGCAGGACGGGGTGGGACAATGGCAGGGTAGAATAAACCCGAATCTGCCAGAAAGGAAGAGTTGCTGTAAATCTGTCATGACCCAAAGGCCTCTAACAGAGTGAAGGAGTACCAAAAGGTGTTGCTATAGCTTGTGTTTTCAGATCTTTCCTTTTACTTCATACTAAAATTAAGAATGTGTAGCTTGCTTAGTTCTGTATAAAAGCAAGAAATTTTTGAGGAGAGTTTTAAACAAATTCAAATTTTAATAATTATTTTATTGGAATGTAACACTTTTTGCTCTTTTGTTTAACATCATCTGATGGTTTTTCAAGCAGCTGAAGTATAAGGATGGGTGTGCTAGGCCAGTATTACCTTTGCTTTCAAAATGAGGGAAAAATAGCACTTCAGATTTATATTCAAAAATAGTAATCCCCCTTCCCCCCTCCCCCCCCCCGAGGTTTCTGGGCCGAGTCAAACATTGACTTGCTTAAATTGTACTGTAGATTTAGACAAGACTTCTCCAAAGCAAAGTCAGAGAGAGGAAAAAGAGTAGTGTAAAACCCAACCCATTTAGGACTGTGTAAGGCTGTCTTAGCTGGCTGAGAGTGTCCTTGGGCATGTGGCAGAGCCAACCCTGTGGAGAGGGACAGAATTTAGTTTGTCATGGACTTGGAACTGGACTTGTAATTGTCCTGTGCCTGTGCCTTGTATCAGTTAGCTAGAGCAGATGTGTGGCTTTCATGACAGAGGATTTATTTAATCAAATGCAGATGTAACATATGTGTGAACCACTGGGTCTGGATCCATGCTTGTTGTGAGACAAGTAGGACTCCAAAACAGAATTTAGAGCAATCGGAAAGCAGTCATCTTAAGGAAGCATACTGCAGAGGTGAAATCTGCTGCTTTATGCATGTGTTTCTCTTCACTTTGCTGCCCCAGCTTTGCCTGGGTTTAGTTTAACTTGGCATCTCTCATTTACAGGAAGATCTGAGATAAAGATCCTCTGCTGACAGTTTAATTGCTCACACTTTAATCTGTGGATGTTGATGTACTATATAAATATATATATTAAAAAAAAAAAAAAAAAAAAAACAAACTCATCCTGCCTTGGTAGCACCTAAGTGGACTTGATTCTAGTAAAATATATAAGGGCTAATAGAAATTCTGAATGCTATTAGGCTTCCCGATGCCTGACAAGAACTAGTTGTGTGCTTTTAGTGGAAGATATCTTGATAAATATTAGCAGCTTCTCTTGGAACGTAATGCTGCCAATAAGTCAGGATAAAGCATGCCAGAAGGTATAGGTAGCTGTAAAGTTGAAAAAGGGAAGCAAAACAATGTAAATACTACTTCATTGAACACTTTTGTTTGCTGTGCTTAACAAGATTTGCATGTGAATCTATTAACCAGAGTCCATTTCCAAATATGATGGAAATGTGATCATAACAGAATTTTTCTTGAATTTTTTAGATGTGAGGAGTTTGCTGCTCATGGAGGCACAAAAAGCGCGCAGCTGTGAGGTCAGGCAAAGAGAGGCAGCAGCTGCCGGTGCCAGGCCAGGCTGCAGTGCTGCATGGGGTCACGGCGGGGCGGCATTGCCTGCGTTTTAATTGGTAAATCACACTTGGGATGTTACTCGGTAAGCAGAGCAGGGAAACGATTTGCAACAGGCAGTGTTGAAGATTACCTGTTTCACTTCATCTTGCATCACTTTTGCAATTCATCCAGGACATGTTCGCGAGCAGTGCTTCAGTGGCTGAACAGCGCAGGTCTAGTCTTCCAGAGACAGACGGAGCTGAGTGGTGGCTACAGGCACCGATATGAGCTGCTTGGGTAGAAGAGCCACCTCAGGCAGGCAGCTTTGGAGGAAGGCAGAAGGGTGGCAAAATGACAGGTCTTCCAGCCTTTCAGAGCAGCCTGTTGCAGGAGAGAATAGAGGGACAGAGATGCAGCAGCACTGGTGAAGTGCTTCAGTCCCTGCATCGAGGTGTTTCAGGCCACAGGACATAAGAAGGGCTTTTCCTGCCTGCTGGGGCAGCAGCAGGACATGCTGCAGTGGAGTTACTCCTCGAGCAGAAGATGGTAGCTTTCTGCTCTGTATCACTCACGCATCCACTCTTAGCCTCTTGCCTCATTCTGTCTGTGGTAGCACAAGGATGATTCTGAGGATTGCAGTGCTCTACTTCAGTGACAGGTGGCAGCTGCTGCAATTGAAGTGGAGAAAAGGGGATCTATACTACCACTGCTTTCCCCACTGCTGCAGGAGCAGCCTTTACTTCAGAGCACTTGGCTGCTCTCAGGCAGGCTAAGTTGAATTCAGTTTACACGAGATCCAAAAAGTTTACATGTACAGCTATCAAACCATACTTCACTCAAGATGCTGGTTCAAACCACCACTAACTACTTTAATGAATCGAAGCAATTTAAAATCTCAACCTTGTGAGCACTGTTCTTATACCACTGGCTCGGAATAATTACTGGAGCAGAAGCTTGCCTGGCAGCTGAGAACTGTAGTTTGGCTGGCTTAAGAACAAAGGAAAGTAATATGCAGTAGAAGTATATATATATTTTTTTCTGAATGCTGTCTGAAGCAATCCTTTGCAATGTTGAATTGTCTGGTGGTTATCTCCCTGAAGGTTTAAGCACAGGCAAGGCTGATAATTGGTACAGAATTTTGGTTTAGGATGGCCACATCTTGCATGTATTCTTATTTCTCTCAGTGTACCATTTATGTACAGCTGTTCAACTTCAATGTGTCAGACATGGAGCAGGTCCTTCACTTTTTCCACCAACTTTTGTCTTCAAGAAAAACACAACAGCTTAGAGAGTTGCCTACAGCCACTTCCTGCCTAGACAGCTTTTCCAGTTGTTTGGGTTTGTTGTTTTTTTGGTTTTTTTAAGGCAGCTAT
>JAVJGG010000088.1:12995403-13009510 GCA_035590195.1 Aviceda cuculoides | reverse complement strand
AAGCTGAAAAGTCCTTGACTTTAGACTAAACACTACTTAGCAACAACTGAAAACATCAGGGTGTTATCAACATTCTTGGCATACTGAACACAAAACGTAGCACTGTACCAGCTACTAGGAAGACGATTAACTCTATCCCAGCTGAAACCAGGACATTAATATCAAGCAACCTATATAAAGATCTCAGGATGTTCCTAGCATCTACATAGTATCTTATTTTCCCTGAACTTCACTTGCATTGTAATTCCCATCTGCTTCATTTTGTTAGACTCCTCTGAAACTCAAGAATTCTCTGGTGTCGGGCAAGACCAGAAATTAACTAACCTGTATAATTTTGTACCAGTTGCAATTTTTTGCTAGTTTACTACTTTTTCCAGAAAAGTGACATGCATATTAAACAGCAGAGGCCTCAGTGTAGAGGCAGTCTGCTAATCCCCACTCTCATCTGAAAGTTGACTTCCTCCTCCCACTGTCACAGAATGCTGTTCATAAAGGGAAAGCCTACCTGTTTACAAGGACATTCCAGTATTTTGAGATAAAGATGTCTTGATTTGATTTGTTCTGTCAGGCTGAGAACCAAATTTTCTTGCACATTCAGAGACTGGAGCACACCACTTCTGGGAATTCAAAAGAAGACAAGATATCCACACCATGGTAAACAGAAAGGCTTGCTCCCCAGCAACCCTGTGCTACTAGTTCTGTAAAAATTCTGTAAAAAAAAGCATCACTGGAAAGCTTTGCAAACACTGATCATGTAAACAGATCTTTATACATAGTGACTAGATGCCCTTGGGAGGATTTATGTCATCTGCCAGCCCCTGAGACACTCCACCTGGGAATCAAACAGTGTTGGAACAGCTGGCCAGGGAAGCAGGCTCAGGTCAGGGAATCTGTTTGGTGGGTGCCCCAGGTAGCTGATAGGTGAAGGAATCCCATGGGTCAAGGGGAGGTTGTGGTTGTTCAGTGTCTTGCTTTGGGGCTTTGCTTTGTTGTTCTGGCTTCTGTTTGCAACCAACTTGCTTAATGTTGAGCCCATCCCCTTCCCACACCATTCCTCTATCCTTGACTCTACATCACTGCATGGATTCCCTTTCCCTTTAAAAGATCTAACTGTTGGCATCTCTGGTGCTTGGCTATGGTTTGTCTGACTGTAGTACCTATTTCCATGCAGTAGTCCTACTTCATAGCTCTTTGTCAGTTTTCTTTCTAGCTTGGTCCCAAGCAGAGTGTTCCCCTGCAAAGTTCTCTTCTTAGTGCTGGTGGGAAAATGTGGACCAGGGAGTTGTGCAGATTATGCAAGATTTGGAGGTTCTGGAAGATGCCATGCTTTAACATAATTTCCAAATGTGATTAAGGTCTTGGCTAAACTGGAGGATGGAGTTGTATACTGTGAGTTCTGTCTTTAGATGTCCTGTTACTTGAGAGGTATTGTGTCCACCTTTGTACATTGATGCATGGTGATACCTTGGTGGTGATAGTCACAAGTGAAAGAAAAAAGGTAAAGTTAATACACTTAGTTGAGGTGATGTAGCCATTGCATCATTGGGGGTGATGTTGCAGAATGTGCTTGGGCAATACAAGAGAGACTGAGCTTGCTGTTGTGCTGTCCCAGTGAACTGACAGCCTGTGTTCTGGATTCTGTGTAAGTATTTAACATGTTGAGCAAGCTTTCGGAGGAAAACAACCAACTGTTGAAATATCACATGCCTAAAAGCTCCTGTTCCAGTAAGTTTTTCTGTTTGCACATCTTGGTTCAGAACTGAAACCTCTTCTTGGAAAATATTCAGGGAGGTAAACAACTGTACTGAGGAAAACTTACTGACTACTTCCTATTGGCAGAAGCTAGCCCTTCCTTGGAGCAGTGCCAGCTTTTGAAAGGAAATACCTTCTCTTATTTCTTAGTCATTCCCTAGGCTTTGAAATTCCTTTAGAAGCTGAGAGCCCCTGAGAGTCCTGGCAATTTTCTTGTTTCGTAATTTTGAAATTATTCCTCATATTGTTCCATTTGGGTGCCTTCACCTAGTTCTGCCTTTTGTATGCAGAAGCCTGCCTCTAGCTGTTGTAAGAGACCCTGTGTGAAAAGAACCAGAGGAAAGTTACCGGGAAGTGTCAAGTTAGGAGTCAGTTCTGTCTCAGCATAGGTTCAGCTTGACCCAAAATGTGAGGGGTGTTGATTTTGATTGGCTGAATGCTCTGAGGGTGCAGGGTAACAGCTAGTGTTCACAGGACAAGTCTATCATGCTTCCTTTCTGGCAGCCTCTTTTATTTGCTCTGTTAGCACTTGACTTTAATGATAACTCTTATGTAAATGGTCAGGGACAGTTGAAGCACTTTCTATACTAATTAAATAGATCATATGCTAGTACTTGAATGTGGAAAATGCAGTGCTTTAAGGTGATTAATTAAAAGCCAGGCAGATCTTGTAACCTAGGTGAGTCTTTAATATAATAGATAACCTAAGATGAAATAGAGTAAATAGCTGCTTAACTCACCTTCATATGAATGAATCAGTTGTTAATCTAGTAATTCCTTCATTTTAGCCAGTCACATTTTAAAAATGTTTTTTGCTTTTTGTGGTCAGAAGTGGAGAAATCTATTTGTTGGCTTTAATCATAGGAGTTCTTCATATTGCAAGGTTTATCTATTGCAATTAGTATTAGTAGCTAATACATTAGACACTTTAATCATGTGCCTCAAATTTATTTTGTTGTTTACATATTGTTCACTTTAAATAGTGTATTGCTTGAAGTAGGGCCACATGAACAGCAACTTGTACCATATATTTACTCCAGAAACACTAATAACAATGTTGAATTAAAAACAGAAGTGTCAATATTTAGATTGTATGTAAATATGATTTCCAGAAATATGCAGGGTATGTTATTTACATGTTATTTACATTGCATGCTTCTTCAGTATTACACGAGAAGAAACTGCTAAGCACTGACATAACAAACAGATAAAATTAACAGAAATCTAGGATTTAGGAGGGTTGTAACTGGAAGTGAGCAGAGATGATACAGAGAAATCTCAGAGGAGCAAGAGTACAGTGAAAGACATTTGTATGGATGGATTCTGGGTACTTGCAGAATGAATGGATATTGAGAACCTTGGAAAATATGGCTCCAATTTTTTTCCAAATTAATTCTGTTCCCATCTGTCCTTGCAGAGATTTTAGATGATCAAACAGCATTTAGCAACAATTTTCTAAGCTTATTTCTTAGTATTCTTTTTTCTTTCTTTGCTAACACGATCTGCTGTGTCTGCATGCTTGCTGAGGAACCTGAAGGAATGCATCATGTATGTCTGTGCTCTGTCGCAACTCTCATGTAAGCTCGTAATGTATATTGGACAATAGTTTGCAAAAAGAAATGGCTGCAGTTATCTAAATAAGAGTAATTTTAGTGCAATTTAGTGTATTTCAGTTTTACAGGCCTGATTCATTATTATCTTTTCCCTTCAGTAGACAATTACATGTACAGAGAGAGTAAAGGGTTGCCAAATCAGAATGTTTCCCCTTCATACAGCTTTAAAAGACTACACGTTGTTTAAGACACTGGAAACCTTAGCTTTTCAAACATTATCAAGGAATTTTGTTCACAAATAATTTTTGTAATTGAAGTTGTCATGGCTAGTCTCTTGGTTAATTTGGATTGCTTCAATGCTGGTTTACTTAGATAAATTGTGTTTCCAAACTTTAAATAGCAAAAGGCAAAGCCACAGCTGCATGGCACTTTTTCTTAACATAAATGTCCATTGATTTTTCTTTTTTGGTCTTTAATTGAGCTGGCAAGTTACAATACTTTGTTACTTTAATTTAGAATAATTGATGATAACGATGAAAACATGGTTTTCATAAATATAAAAACATTTTATCCATTACAGTTGGCTTTCTCTTCCAAATTGCAATAGTAAAGCTCGACTGCATGAAAATGAAAGGCTATGGGAGACATCTTTAATTCAAACAAGTATTTCTGGAGATACTTTGGTATGTTTTACACCTACCTGGTGTGTTTTGTCAAAGTGCAAAGGAACTCGCCTGACTTTTTGAGTCTGGGAGGTCACCTGCTGGTTGCTCTGCCTTAGTGCATCCCGGCATCTCTTCCAGAAGTGCACAGCGGAAAGGACCTACGGAGTGCTGGATGTAGATCTCCATGTATCAAAAGATTAAACTGTGGATGCTGCTTCAGGAATGGAAGCTCATCAAGCACTCAGACATGTTTGAGTAAAGCTTTCAGTCAATCCTAAGCCTTTGTTTGTGCTGTGCAATCGTGTCTCCAGAGGCATAGAATAACAATTTTACGTGGTGATGAAAAAGGGCAGGCATGCACATGGCCTTGAATTGACTGGAAAAAGGACAGCTCTTGTTTCTATTGCTTATTAGGAGGTACAGCAATTTCATTTGCTTATGAAATAAGCTGTAGTAGTACTGGGCTCTGCAGAGCATGGTGTTAAAACATGTAGGGAACGTGGACAGTAGACAGAGTTACCAGTTACTGACAACAAAATCTAGAAGGGCAGATGTGGGAGTGTGAATGAGGCAAACAGCTCTCCTTATCCTTCCTATGGACACTTTGGTGTGTTGTGAGGATTTCTCAGACACAGTTTGCTGTGAAAAGAAGGACCTCGAGTTTGTTTTAAAAAATGCTTCAAAGAAAAACACTTTGTTCATCAAAACATCATTCTTGTTGTGCAGAACTCTCTGATATGAGGTTACTTCTGACACCCATTTAAAACTAGTGTAGATGTCACCACACTACACTGTGCAATGAATGTCCTGAATCCCTCTACAGTGTTCTTTAATTTGCGCAAGGGGACCTCTGACACACCACCTGCTTCTTAAACTTGAGTCTCATAACAGCCCAGAATTCCAAGGTAAATGCTAAATAAATATCTTTAATGTAAGAGGAAGATGTTGAGTCAAGTAGTTTACAGTTATACAGTGGGCCCCTTTTTCCTTCAGTTTCCCAGTTTGACTGAAGCAAAAGGCAGACACTTCTTCCCGTAGGTGGAACAGATATAAGTAGAACTGTATCTCAACACAAATTGGCTTCAAAGGGAAATTGCTAGTCTTGGTTGAAACAAACATTTATAACACTCATAAACCATTATAAAGAATACTTAGAATACTTTGACTAATTTTTAAACAGGAGTTATCAACAAATCCACTGGTACTATCCAGACTTTCTTATTTTGTTGGTGTTTGAAATGTAATAGTTTATCAAAATTCTTCCATTTTGATCTAGGTGTATTGGCATGTTTCTTCTTGATTAGTCAGTGATGTTTTTCTCAGTTTCTCTTGTGTCTCATCTGGACTCTGAGTTTGAAAGGAAAGACAGTGTCTTAAGCATGGGTGAAAAAATGAATCACTATGATCAAGCTGGCATGAGAATTTATAATGTAGAAGTGTTTGAGGTAACTATGTGTATGTTTCCATCCTCTAGTTAATGTGAAGTAATCTCATACCCACAGTTATGTCATGGTAACTTGCTCATGTGCCCACATTCTCAATCCTTCCCCAAGTTCTTTGGAGCCATAATTTAGGAATTAGCACACCTATGTGCAGTCACTGCGCACAGTCTGATTTTTCCAATTAAATGTGTTTTAGAATTAGTATTTGAGGCCTAATGCAGAAGTGAGATATTATTGTTCCTAACTAGGGGATGAAGGAGGTGATTCTTTAATGGACTTTGTTAGTATAAAATGAATGCACTACATGGGTTACTGATAGGTGCAAGCTGGCACTTAACACAACTGTTCCTAATTGTCAGAGTAGTAAAGTTCCTCAATAATCACAGCAGTGAAGGCAATCCCTTTTAAGGGAGAATTTAATCACTTTAGGAACAGGACTGAAATTTTGTGTCCATAATAACAGAAATCTGGGTTTATTGACCCAGGTTCTTACCAGGCCTAAGCCTCCTTCTCACAGACTTTCTCCCCAGTACTCAAACACTGTGTTATAACACAGGGATTATGTGAACACAGAGCACTATACCTCCATTAGAGGAAGCCCTCAAACTCTGTGGTAAGTATAAAGACCAAAGGGAAGATCTGTCCCCACTTTGCCAGGAGGGCCAGCGCCGGCAGCATGGCAAGGAGCTGGACAGCACTCCCACCCACCCGCAGACCTGCCTGTGGAGTGGTCATGCCTGGGCTCTGTAACACCAGGGTGACTTGGAATTGTGTACTTAAAAGCAGTTTTTCATGGGCTGCAGAACATTATTGCCTGCAGTATAAAATATTTAATGCTGTAGCCTTTCCAGCCTTCTTCTGGCCTTTGGTTGTCATCTGTTCACTTGTAAATAAAGTTTTCATTTTATTCCACTACTCTGTGAGATCACAGAACTGTTTTTCACTGCTAATGTTCTTCTGCTTCGCAGGGATATGTCAAGAACTTTTATGGAAAATAAATCTTAGTCAAATAGTGTGTTTTAATGAGTTTTTTAGTTTGGTTGATTAACTGTATTAACATAAGGAACTAAGATTTCTATACAGTTGTTCTTTCTCTAATTCCTTGCCTAGTCTCAAATACCATAAAATGCTTCAGTGATGTATATCTGTTTACCAAGGAAGTGCAGTAAATAGGAGAATAGAAGGTTAATAGAAATAATGGGATGAAATTTTGATTGTTTCAAAGTTAGCGGAGCAAGGCTTTTGCTCACAGAATGAGGCCAGAAGGAATTTCCTCTGGGTATCTAATCTGAGTTTCTTATAATACAGGTACATATAGTTTCATAAACAAGATTCTTTTCATCAAACCTAAATGTCATGGCTTGAACTAAAAGAAAGTATGGTCTTGCTTGTTTATTAATAACTCAAATGATAAAAAAAACCCCATAATTGCTAGCTAAGCTGCAATAGTAACCTGTTGCCTTGATTTAAAATGGACCCTATCTGCAGCTTGAATTTATAAAGCTTTAGTTTTTAGCAAAATCCATTTGGCTGCTTTTCCTGTATGAAATTTTCTATCTGCTCAGACAATCCATGGGACCATGATCAAATTACTACTTTAGTTTCACTTGAATAAGCTGAGGAGGTTGAGCTCCCTAGACTCAGCTGTTCCTCAGGCCACAGAACTAAAATGCCCCTTGGTGTTAAATATGACTACATCAGTATCCCTTGAATGGCTTGACTACACGCTCTTTCCTAGGGATCTTCTCCTTACCTTGCAATTTTGCAAAGTAAGACTTTTTATTGTTTAAATGACTATTGTGACAAGTGTGATGATCAGATTTTATGAGATTTGCATTTCTAAGCATGGTTATTTTTATGCAGTATTGACTAGCACTATGGATCCACTAATCATGGATTAGATTACTTAGTAATAAGTCAAGACTAAAGTAGTTCCTGGTATGAATCAAAAGTCTGGATTTTATTTTAGTTCTGTTTCTTATTTAAGCTGCCACTATGCTGACTTCTTTTGGATTGCACCTTGTGTTCCTTGGTGTGACGGAGGGAATAATTGATCTTATTGACTCGACAAAGTATGTGGGTACTACATAAAACTGCATCAAGAATTAATTTTCTTAAATCATGAAGCCAGTTTTGTATCAAACAGTCAATTTCCATTGCCCAGAGTTGGGTCAAAATACTATTTCACTCCAGCCCACTATCTTGGAGAAACTTCAGGTCTTCTGTTTTGGAATCACTAAATTTCCTTACAGAAGTGCATCTCTCCTGTGTCATCACAGCATTGCCATGGAAACTAATAATGCACCTCAGCTTTCAGAAAATGCTCTCAGAACTTTAAGATTAACTATCGTTTTAAATGAGATAATTGGGCCGCCTTTGCAAGTTGTTTATGTTGTCATAGTTATAGCAGCAGCTTGGAACCCTGGTTATTGTCTAACTTAACTTGAAGGTGTATCCACTTGTATATAATCCTTTTTATGTTCATTATGTCTGTGCTCAGCTCTTTCAGCATCTTATTTAGTACCATTGGTAGCTCAACACTTTAGCTGGAATGCCCTTGGTGATTTGTCACTTGGTCCTCTGTGTTGGGTGACAGTCCGCCCAGGACATTATGCCTGGTCACCCAGCTACCATCCATACTGGGTAAGATGATAACCTTTATACTGCATATAAAAGCCTGATGATGCTTTTGTGACTATCAAAAGATGAGGGGAAGGTATGAGGTGTTTTGTAGTCATCACCAATTCTTTAATTGCCTTTATAGAATAAATAGGTAGGAGGATGAGAAGCAATTGTGTATGATCTGAATTAATCTGTGAAGTATTGGAGGGATAAACTGCTGTCCCTTTCATCAGCACTTGTACAGTGGTGTGAACTGATGGAAACCACTTTTTCCAGGAATAAAATTTCTGTTCATTGGTCATTGTCAATAAAAGAAGGAAATGAAGACCAGGTTGTTCTACTGAAATATAATCAATTTTTTCACATAGAGCTTATTCTCAGCCACAGTTCCCATTTGCCACTGTATGTTCAGAACACTTATTAATTGGAGACAGCAGTGGTTGTTGGCATTTTTTGTGTTGTTTTTTTTTTTTTTTTAGGGTTTTGTTTGATTTGTTTTGTTTTTTTAAGTGGCAGCTTGTGAAACTTACATTTAATACCTGGTAGTTAAAGCGAAAAACAATCTCAGTACTATCTATGTGGGTACAGTATTACCTGCAAATACTCACAGTCTAAATATGAAAAGGTCATTGCTGACCAGTGCAGGGAGTTAGTCACTGGACTCTGCAACGACAGGTTGCCCTCACCTTTGTAAATGGGTCTCCCACTGAAATGTAGCCACGCTGGGTTATCTAGCATTACCAGATCACTTCTTATGATAAATCATAGGAGTAAGAACCACCATTTCTTACTACTTAACATATCTAAGCAGCCCCTTTAAAAAGATTTTCTTATTTTCTTTACAAAGTGGATGAAAGATGAACTATGCTCCAAACAAGGTCTGGTAGATACAGGAGAAAATCTCAGTCAGATGGAAATTCAAAATTCACAGTAACTGAAATATTTTTAATCCATGCTTATTGGTTAGTTTATTTCTTTGGAAAAGAAGAAATTTTCCTTTGTTATGCTAGAATCTAAGACTATAGGAGGAAAAAATGTTTATTTAAAAATTCACATTATTACTGGCTGAAAGTTTGGTAAGTCTTTTGAGTTCTGATACTGCTGTTCTTATTGCAAACTGGATCGTCAGAGACTAACAGCATTGTAGATTGTCAGGAGGATGGGTTCTGGTAATGTGTCTTAAGAAAACAATCGAAAATGTCATCTGCTCTTGCTACACTAATAACTGATACTAGGTTTCGGGGAGGGTCCCTCAGTACTGGAGGAGAAACAAGTTAGTGCCAAAACAGCAGATGTGAAGATGCTTTGTCTCCAAGATGCTTGTTCTTAATAATAGCTCTGGGCCCCTGCCCTTATCATCTCCCTTCAATAACCTGAGTTCTTCTTACCTTCCTTTCGCACTCCTTAAGCATCCTCATCAAGCAAAAGACAACATATGCTGTGACTAATGTGCCACTGTGCACATACATATTTTCTGGCTACTCCCATGCAGAATGTGTAACAGCTGAACTACACCAACCACTGCCCCCCACCTACTGAGGGACACTGTTCTGTACCATTTACATGCACACACATTTACTTTATGTCCTTTCCTAGCAGTAACCCCTTAAAATGCAAATATAGTTACAAAAGCTTCATATTAATTAAATGGGATACAATAAAAAAAAAAAAAAGTAACATCAACAACAGACTGTTCTTTGGACAGTAGAACTGAAAAAGCTCAGTTTCACAGGTGTTTTCCTAGTGCTCCAGATGCCGCCATGTCCTTTTTGGATACTGCTGCAGTACCCAGAGTCCAGAGCCTCTGATTTTCACAGAATTTGCAAGAATGTACTATCTTAAGACCTCTGTTCTGCCCTTAAGCTTGGCTAAAATTAGCTAATAAGTTCAGAAGAGTGACAAGGCTGACAGGCAGATAGCGTATGTTTAATTTCATTATGAAATGAGGCTAAAAGAGGCTCTAGAGAGGATTCTCCAGTGTGCTGTATTTGTGGTTGACTGCACAGATGTGACAGAAAGCAGCTTTCAGACATCTTCAGCCAAATGTATTTTCAGGTGTATTTACAGGGATGATAGGACCAGGGAAACTGGGTTCCTACCTCATTTAATGGTGAGAATGGCTGATGGACATGTTGCAAGTGGCTAGTCAACCTTGTTTTCTTCTTGCCTGATGTGCAAAGCTATACTTCCTGCATAGTATTCCAGCTCTGCTCTCAGCACAAAATAATTAATTGTGTTTTGGGCTTTTTCTATAACATTCATCACAGTAGTATGTGGGTATTTCACTAACATTGTTTTCTCTCAAGAGGAGCATGGGGAGGAGGGTTCTATAACACTCTATTTCTTTGCAAGGGAAATGAGATGTAGCAAGTTTTGTCTGAAAAGCATCCTCTAGTGTGGATTGCCCTCTTCTGAGATAGAATCATAGAATCATTCAGGTTGGAAAAGACCTTTAAGATCATCGAGTCCAACTGTTAACCAGCACTGCCAAGTCCACCACTAAGCCATGTCTCTAAATGCCACATCTGCACGTCTTTTAAATACCTCCAGGGATGGCGACTCCACCTCTTCCCTGGGCACCCTGTTCCAATGCTTCACAACCCTTTCAGTGAAAAATTTTTTCCTAAGATCCAATCTAAACCTGCCCTGGTGCAACTTGAGGCCATTTCCTCTTGTCTTATCGCTAATTACTTGGGAGAAGAGACGGAGTGCCTAGGGCATGCTTTCTCAGACCATTTGGCATTATATATCATTTCATTATGTTCAAATCACAGCTCTTACTGCCCTCAGTTGCAGTTAGAAATGCTTGAGACTTCTGTGTTTCAGATCCTGGGCCTCAGTTTGTTATGCAGGGAAAAAAAAAGAAAACATATCTGAAGTATTATGGCATAACTGAATTGTGAACTGTATGCTGCCAGCTGGGAAGGAAACCAATTAGAAACACTTGATTGCTTTAATGATAGACAGTCCATTCTCTTCCTGCAACTTCCTGCTTGGATTTCTGCCCAAGCAGAGGGAAGTTGGTGACCTGGGACCTAGTTCCTTATGTCACTCGACTGTGAGGCTACTGCAAAGGCGATTTTGCTGTAGTCCAATGATATGGATAGTTTAGTGGGGTGGATCAGATCTTCAGCAACTTTAATTTTAGGGGTAGAATGCTGTCCACTTGTTACACAGAGCCCCATTCCCATATGTTTCACTAGTTAGTTTCCAGATGTATTTGGCCTGCCATTTCTGCATTCCTAACTCTCAGCCTAACCTGGAGAGGCCCTACTTCTAGGCCACTTCCTAGGGAATATCCAAAAAGTACTGGCGATTCCATTTAATTAACAACAGAGGCAGGGGTCTTATCTATAGCATTTTTCCACTATACCTCATTGATTTTTACCTACAGTGGAAATCTCCTGTGAAGCAAGACCCTGTGGGAAAAACGTACCCATGTAACAGAAGAATTTCACAGTACATGTGGACAGGGGACAAGATTACCGTTGAATTGTCTTATCTGGATAATCCCTACTTTCTTGATATTGAAATTTGAAATCTAATAATATCTCAAGGTATGATGTTTATGTAACTTTTAAAGATTAAATAGAAAAAAAGAGGAAAAGTTAAATACATAGTCTTCAGGGATGCCTCGTGAGGGGCATTTAAGTTTGATGCAATGAATCTTAGACAGTTGCCTAACACCTGAGCCCCTACACTGCTGAAGTAAATTGACATCCACTTTGCTGATGAGCAGGGAAGGACACAGCATTTTTGACTTTTCAGTTTCACAGCTAAGAATCAGGAATCTCAGGTTCTTCCCAGTTTTTGTAGGACTAAAACTGTGTGTTCCACACACACTGAGCTCTTGTTATGGTCTCTTAGAACTCCTAGATTTCCAATTCCCATATCCACTCCTAAAGCTACTCTTCCCAACACCGTTTTAGCTTGCTGATACAGTTTAAAAATAACCTTCTCCACTCCATCCCTGCTCACCCCGCCTCAGGCTGCCTTTATCCCTAGTCTCTTCCCTGATCCAGTTTGCCACACAGCTCCACAGGAGTTACCTTGGCATGATTATGGAGAAGTCATAGAAATGAAACAAGTGGCAAAGGAAGAGCTGTTTAATATAAATACTTCTCCCAAAACAGGCAAACTTCTGCCAAATATGGTGTCATACTCAACAAAAAACTCATCAGTTGGCACATCCAGTGGTACTCATCAGTTGGCACATCCAGTGGTATGGCTGTCCTCAGGCTCCGACTGTGCCTGAGACAGAGGTGGACAAATACCACGATGCTGTGCGGTTCCTCCAAGCTGCGCAATGGTGTCCTACTGGAAGACATTCTGTAAGGGGCACCATTCATTCATTATCTTTCATGTGACAACCTGCGCACACCTCATTGTCCTCTGACACTGAAATTCCAACTCTTCTTACTGCTGCTAACCTGATGACATACCCAATGGTTGCATGACAGTTGGGAGGCCTTGGACCTACAACAACTTATGACATAAGCTGTTTACATTTACTAATACAACATTGAAAAAACTTGATTACAGTGGCTTAAGGACCTCTGCAAGAAGAAGAATACTCAGCGAAAAAAGACATCCTGAATCTGACATGCAGGCATAAAAACCCACCAATGACTGGAAATGACTTGCTGTTGCCTCTTCTGGAAGGGATGAAAAGACAGCGGGTTAAAAAGTCTGGATATCATTTGCCTAAACCACTGAAGTTAGCGAAGAAAGAGAATTAGCTGAATGTCAAGAGACTTTCTCATGACCCATGCACAGTCCAGGTTAACAGCAACCCCTGCATAGATCTCTGCTTTTGCTACAGACTGTGAAATGATTTAGCTGACTCAGCAGGGACAAAACCTCCTAGAGTTCTCAACATTTAACCTGTTTCTATGTTAATTATGATGTAGGAAACCCTGTGTTGTTTAAGTATCAGCCGTTTGTCTCACAGGTGAAGGAAAATCTAGAGGTAGTTTGCACTAAGGGATTAAAATGCTTCTATTTAGTACACTAGATGCTATGCATTTCTGAAATCCTACTGAAACATACCTACAATTTAAAATTCGCACATGTTGACCACATCTAAGTTTGCATAGTGCATTCTCTGTTGTTACCAGGCTAGAACACCACAGCGATGCTCCTTCCAGCTCTTTCTATGCATGCTGTAGTTTTGCAGCCTTTGATCCATTGTACTCAAGTCTTAGGCTTGAGAGGGTATTTTGTGTCTTGCACTAGGAGCCCAGAGTGTACGTTCCTGTGATCCCTTCTTGACACTTCTTCGCCGAAGAAATCGTCAATGATTTGTTAACCTAATGTTGCTCCCTGGGTCACACTAAGGATGCCACTGTCTTGTCTTCAGTGGTAACAAAGTATGTTTAGGGAAAGAGCTGGCAATTTGTAGACAGTGGTGTTATTCCTTCTGCCAGCGGGTTAGGGACTCACTCCAGAGCCGGAGTTTGCTTCCAAACATTGTGCTTCATAACCAACAAGGGACCTTGCATCGGTTTGCCTCATTCCCCTTGTAACTGATTTATAATTTTAGGCCCCGTAACATCTTGTGTTAGAGTTCCACAATTTGGTTGCACATACTTTTTAAAGGAAAACTGCATCACTGGCTGCCATCCAGTTCTTGTAGTGTGAGGCTGAAATAAAAATCATTACCCATACACCTTTTCCACGTCATTCATGGAGGTTTCATAGACTTGCATTAACAGACAAGCCAAAGTGTCAGGGTTACCTAGTCTCCTCTAACAGATGCCATTGTGAGTACCAAGTTCAAGGGGCCAGATCGGCCATTCCTGCCCCACGCACTGGTGAGGAGCCTGTTGTACGTTGGCAGTCTGCTGGAAGCGGCAAGCGTTAGCAGTGAGAGCCCTGCAGATACCACATCGGAGCAGCGTCTCTCCAGAGCGAATTGGTGACTTTGGTACATACATTCGGTTACCGAGGCACTGCTCCTGCCCGCTTGGGGCGCGTCCCGCCGGGGCTGGGTACCGCCGGCAGGGCTGCAGCCGTGCAGCCGTCACGCCCAGGACTTCGTGCCTAACGCACTCGGGCATTCCCCAGCGCCGGC
>JAVJGG010000088.1:12973940-12993863 GCA_035590195.1 Aviceda cuculoides | reverse complement strand
GCCCCCCGCGAGGGGGCCCAGCGTAGGAATCCCGCGGAAGTAACGCGCTGCGAGACGCGCTTGGGCTGCTGCTGCCGCCGCCGCGCGTCCTCGCTCTCCGTCCGTGCCTCCTGGCCGTGGGGTTTTGCGTGGACCGCTCGCCGCGTTTCGTGTACCTGTTACGGCTGCTCTCGGAGCTGGTTTTAAGGGATTCTTTCAGAACATGAAATTTCTTGCAGAGCTGCACTCTAAGTAAAGAAAAATTGCTTAAAAGGTGTTTTAGTAAGTTTGATTGTGAAGCAATTGCCAATAGCAATCCTTGTATCTCATTAACAGCTGTGGAATTTGTTTGCTTGAGTTCCCTATGTGTACACATACATACACACCTAAATACCTATATGAAAGTTTAAAAAATCTGACCAGTGGCAAGTAAGCTCTCAAAATGACTGGTTAAGGTCTACAAGCACAAATACGTTACTTTCAAAATAACCTTTTTTTCTTCTTTTAAAGTGAAGAATATTGCTTTTGACTGCTTGTTATTTCAAAACAGTTTCAGCTGGGAGGGTTTCTTACAAAAATTCTCTTGGAGGCAGAAGAGTTGCGAGGTCAAGCTCCTGATATAAGGAGTTTTATTTATTCTTTCAGAGAAATGAATTGGTCCATCCCTCTTTTATATTTATGAGATTTTTTAAAAAGGTGGTGCTAGTAGGGGCTGAAACAGACACTGACGTTTTCTAACTTTTTGGTGCATTATCAAACAATACATGTAAGACTTAACACTGTGTCTTTGGGGATAACAAGAGACTCTAAAGTTTCTGTGTTGGGTATTAAGAACAGAGTAGAGGCCATTTGCTGAGGTCATACTTTCCTTGAGATTGTAAGTGAAAGTAGAGAAAAAACATACTGTTTTGTTAAGACTCAGATTTGTGTAACTTGAAACAAACGTATTAACTGGACTTTTGTAGGCCTTATTATGTATTACATCAGCTGCCTGCTTCCTCTTGACACCTGAATAGATAGCCCTCCCAATAGGAGAGACTACAGTGAAAGCCAAATTATGTGGCAAACCTTTTACAGTCATTTATCACTCAAACGCTGTTTGGCTTATTTATCATCTACTAGATAACATCATATACATGATGAACAGGCAATTTTTTTTTTCCTGAGCCACTGTGTGTGCTATTTTTTTTTTCAGAGAAGAGAATATGGCAGACATTGTTACAGGCTAGACTGAATGCTATCAGTCATATTTTCATTCCTGAGATTTTATATTATATATAACATCTCTTGTCAGTGTCATGCTTCCTTCATCTGCTCCTGGAAGTGAGTTTTTTCAGAGCCAAAATTTATAAAGATTTTCACAGCATTGTCTTGCCTCCCTTTTTCAGCTAGGCTGTATATTCATGGAACTGTATGAATCTGCTGTTCTGGATCATCATTTAAAGCTCACTGTGAGATTTAGGAAAGAATCATGAAGCTAATGCTGCTAAGAACCTCTTCAATGGTAGCTGGTGGTACATCAGTCAGTGAAGCAAGCTGTTCTTGGCGCCAACCACTTTGTCAGTACGTACAGCTCTTTCAAGATCAAGATGCATTTTTCTTTGAAATGAAATATTAGAAATTCTTGAAAATCAGGAACACATTAAAGAATGGATCAAAGGAATTGTGGTTTTGGGACTACACAAAGACTTACTTTTGTTTATGTTAATTGCATCAATTACTCATTGGTCTTGAAAGTCTGAACAAAAAAAAAACAAACCCAAAATGCACTTTCAGTTTTTGATAGGTCATACATTCACTCCTAAACTTGTTGTTGGTCAGATTCCTATCCAGCAGTGGTATGCTATTATATTGTTTCTCATGTTATTGTGAACAAGTCTTATTAGGTTCAAGTGTCTACCAGAATAACTCTTCAGAGAGATGAAATGTTCGTATGTCTTCTTTCATGTGGCCACAGTTTGTACTCAGCAAACTCATCCTTGGGTTGCTGTGTCAGCTGGTCCTTAAACTGCTTGAAGGTCTAACCATCTCAGTAGTATCTGGCATACTGGAATATTATGTGTTTCTTGGGGCAATATCCTGGCCATTAGTATGGTTGAGATTGGAAATTGAAAATGTCTGATTAGAGAGTGATTGTGAAAACAAGACTGTTGAAACCTCTAAAATTACATTTGCTTTAGAACAAATTAAGACTGATGAACTCCTCTCCTTATGCTTGAAACTTCTAGCATTCAGACCAAAAGCTGAGATGTAGTTCTGTGTCAAACTAGATTCTACATGGCCACAGACTTACACTGCTAGGGCAATAAGCATCACTGATTTGGTTTGACTAGCAGTGGCTTTTTTTCTCAGAGTGGGATTATGTAGTTTAATTCTGCTTGCAATTGGCAAGTTTCTGGTCCAGTTGCTTATTCTGCTTCATAGCTAAGGTGTGGAGCATCAAATGCTGTGTTTCTTACAAAGTTGTGGTGGTGAGGTACTGGGAAAAGAGGATCAAATTTAATGTTTGTTTTATATTGCATTAAAAACTCTGACTTGAAAAACTCTAAATGATACACAGCCATCATTGTCAATTCTCACACTTAGTTTATTTGCTACTCCTGCCTTAGATACACTGCTAAATACAGTAATATAGGTGGATTACCAATACACACTATTTTGAAGAGAAGCAGCATGGAGGAGAAATTTAAGAATATTCTGACAGGTTTTTCTTGTGTGGTAAAAGGATGGGTTTTAGTTGGTTTGTTGCTGCTTGGAAACCTCAGCAGGGGAATAATGAAATTTATATAGTCATTGAACTGGGGTGATGTGTAGATTACATAAAAATCTCCAGTTGCATGTATTTTTTGTGCTCAAAAGGTTTGGGGAGAACAAGCATAACTCAGTGCTTTAAGCTTCAGGAACAAAACGGAAGTGGGACACTTCCCAACTTGCACGGCAGTTCCTTGTAGCAGTGCTATTGCCCATCTTCTTTCTGTTGCAGAAGATGGAGAGGCTTAGAACTGGAGTGCAAGACTGTGTGCCTGCGTGTTCCTTCCTTCTGTTTCCCTCCAGCCCCTTATTTACTTGAATAGCTTTGAACCTTTCCTCTATTTTCTCAAAATGCAAAAGTTGCTAAAGACTGTAAACTTCTGTCAGGTAGGCTTCGCACTCTGAAGGATTGGCAGAGCTTTTAATGGTGTTGAAAGCAGTGACTTGAAATAACTGTGCAGGTATATAGATGTCTGGCAATGATCAGAGGAGGCTGAGTCAAAGAAATGTTTGTGTCCTTTGAGAATGGAAAACAAAAATGTGTATTTTCTTTTTTTATTGTTGTTGTTTTTTGAACAGGCAGGTTAAGTTTCTTCTTGCTTGAGTTGAGTGCCTGAAGGCCATTCGAACTGAGGAAGTGGAATTATTTGTGGCTTCGAGTCACTGTCTTGTTGAATGTTTTCCATGCTCATGATCCTCTTAGAATATGAAGACAACTGTGATTGGGTTTTTGTCAGTTTCCATACCTTAACTGTAAAGCTGTAGCTTACAGTAATGATCTTGAGGACATCAAGGATAGTAAATTTCTCTGGTAAAACCAAGTTCCTAGTACCAGTTTTTGGGGCTTCAGGTTTGCTTCATCATCGTGTCCTTGGAGTGAAGTATCTTGGAGTTGAGCTGTCATTGGAATGTGGCACTTTCATTCTGGTGGAAAACAAAGACCTGACACCCTGTGGATGCTGAGAATGAGATGGGAAGAAGGGCTGTTCACCATTTGCTGTTTCTCTGTTTTGGTACAAGGACAGGAGACCTGGAATGTATCTGTTGTGTCACGTATGAGAAGTGGGGCGAGGTTATAGGTTTTATCCTCTCTGGTCTTCAGTCTTTAATGGTATGAACAGATGCTCACAATCGGCAAATATTGTGAGGCAAGTGAGAATAGTCATCTTTGAGATGTCCATCTTCAGCTGTTGAATCTAAGTACTGTCCTGCTTGACCTTCTCATCTGAACTTATGTCAGACAGAACTGTGAGTCCCATCACCATTCTGAAGGCCTGCTGAAAGTTAAGGAGTTTGTGTTAAATAGATAACAAGGCTGAGTCATGAATGGAAGAGAATTAATTGCTGCTGTCTAAAAAAAAAAAATAAAAATCTGACTTTCATAGTGCTTATTTCCAGTTTAAAGTAAAAAACAATATTTAATTTATTTTAATAACGGCAAGTCACGGCTCCTTTTTGGTTTTAACAGCATCAGGTGTGTGTCTGTAGTTATGTAGTCAGAGCAGTGAATAATTTCTATGCTTGTTCCTTTGCTGCTTTGTGGATCAGAAATCTTGTCTAATCTAAGTTTTGTGTTCTGGTTATCATTGTATTAAGACTTGACTGTCCAGCTGGTAGGAACAAGAATCTTCTATACTACAGCCTCGATATATGCATGGAATAGCAAAATATTTTACAAGTTTTGGTTGTGCATTTTCCGATATCTCATTCTTTAAAACTTACGTGCAGGTTTTAAAGCCTGAACTGAAGGTTTCAGTTCGTTTTGTGAGTTGGCAGGGCTCGTCAATCCTCTCTGTTATGGGAGAGAGTTGATAGCTTAAGAAAAAGATGAAAAATGCAAGTTTAGTCCTGTGGACAGCAGGCTCCTCTTCTGTAGTTTCTGTGGTGTGCTCTGCCTCATCTGAGCTTGACTGGTGCTTATTCTTCAGTAGTTTCTGACAGAAGAATGAAGGTTGCCCATGCCTAGAGTTGCCTGGCTTCTATCAGGGCTGAGGTCCCTGACTTTACTGTGGCCGGTTGAGTTTTTTGTGCTGCGAAAGGAAGGTGTTTTTCATGGGAGTGCAACAGGTGACTACAGGTCTGGGTCCTCTGCAGGAGAAGGCCAAGATTATAAAGGAAGCGTAATTCACTTTGAAAATAAGAGATTGTTGACGTAAAGACTTGCACAGTTATTGTACCTGGACAGCCTTTGTAGAGTGTGTAAGCCACAAGCAGCTTGCTTGCTGCAGAGGCATTGTCCTGGGTTTGATCTCAGATTAGATTAATCTAGCTGTTTCCCAGTTTCCATCCCTCCCTCTGTTCCTCCCCTCCTTTTTTTTTAAGTTTCAGTCATGCTTTAGTCTATCGTGTACTGTGGTGTGGGGTAATACACGGGAAGGGTTGAAGACAGCCGATCAAAGTGTTTTGCATAGGTCATTCTTGTACTGTTTTGTCTTGACACTGGGCACTGTCGTCACACTCCAGCCCAGCCACATCATTGCTGCTTTAGTTCACGAGAAGTTGCCTGTTCTCATTGGCTTCTGAATGCAGTATTGTAAATATGGATCCTTATTTTTTATTACTTCTTCAGTATTGCAATATCCAAGATGTCTCTTAGAATGGTGGTGAAAGGACGTGGTAACTCCTTCTGTGGCAGCTACCGGCTGTTGTGTGATGTCTACTTGCAGCTGTAGTTCTCTGCTTTGAGAATCCTGCACTTGTGCCATCCTGTTAAGGTGCACTGCAACACTGTAAGAGAATTTAAGAGCGTGGTGTCAAAGATCGTGGTGAGAAGGGGCACTTGGCTGCTTAAACCTTCTGTGAGAGCATCTGTCTCTCTCCTTCAGTTGGATGGTCTCATGCCTTCTTTCATATCTTCTGGAAAAAGAAACGCCTTATGAAAGCAGTTAATATAAACCCAAAATTATCGTGGAATTTTAAGGGCTAGTAAATCATATTTACCTAGTTAAAAACTTTGGATTTTGAAGCTTTAGACTACTACAATACATTATAATGCATTAATGGAGAGTTAAGGGCACCTGTGCAAACTGTTTCTAAATGAGTCTAAGGCAATAATAAACAAATGTTTCTAGGCATTACTACAGGGGAGAGGGCTGTTCAAAAGATAAGGTACCAATTTCAGTGATGAGTTTCTGGTTTTGGAGAAAGCTCCAGTGTCTGTGGTATTTGCACAGAGTCGCAGCAATACCAGAATCCTTCTACCAGAGCCTCATCAGCGCACAGGACTGAGACAGTCCCTTGAGGAGAAGGTGGGAGGCACAGTATAAGAAAATGAGGTAAAAGATATCTCAGTATGGAGGAGAAGGTACAATGGAAAGAGCAAAAAAATGCTAACGTGACCTATTTAGAGGAATAAGAATAAAGGAGGTTAAGAAAGTAAACAGAAGCAGAAAGCTTACAGCACTGGGTCTTGTACTCAGGGCAACCAGTGCAATTTCTGTTCACTTCCAAATAAAGGTAGGGAATCAAGTGGGGAAAAAATAGTTTGTGGGAGTTCAGGTAACTTTTCCACATAGTCCGTAAGTTTAGTTAAGCCTCTGCACAGACATTTCAGATCTGTACTGTTGAAAATCCTCATTGGCAGGATGCTGACCACTTCCTTTTCCATGTACTCCTATTGCTTATACTGGAGGTGGAACCAGGAAAAAATCATGGAGAGGAGTGGCCCTCAAAAATTGTTAAACATGGAGCCACTTGGAGAACTTTTTTTCATTTATATATATTTATGTTGAGACTGGATCTATATGACTATAATGGTTTAGGTATAATAACAGCCTGCTTCATAGTGTTACCAGTGCTTGTGGCCAGTGATGCCCTACGGATAGAATTGGCATTTGTTCGCCCAGAGCACTCCGCTGGTGGATGTGATTATGGGACAGGGTAACTATGTTTTAATTGCTTTGCCTAGTGAAGGACTTCTGAAATGACTCCAGGTGAAGCATGTAGAGGTCATGATTTGGTGTGGCATAACTTGGTGAGAAAGAAATGCAGGCAGCTTTGCTGCAAGCAGATCTTATAGGAAACTCTTGGGTAGTTGTATAAAACCATTGATTAGCATACATAGTAATTTTCTTCCAGTTTATACTATCTTGTGGTAAAACGTGTATTTAAAAATGCTCCCTCTTTTTTTTTTTTTATTACAGTCTTCTAGTCCTTGTTTTGGAATTTCAAAGTGAGGCCCTTCTGGACCAAAATAACTTTCATAAACATAGTTTTTCTAAGTGTAAATGCTTTCAAGAGGCCAGCATCTTACTGGTTAAGGAAAGGTGAGATCCGGAGGCAATAATCTGCCGTATGTTCTACGCAGTTATGTAAGAGGTACATGTATTTGCATTAATACACTTAGTACATTAGAAGCACTCAATTTAGGAAGTGTTAAATATTAACTTGTACATACTATCTCTTCTTTCAGGCATCTGCACTTCAGTGTTCAAGTGTGGTCAGAACAGAGCTTGTCGTGCCTCCATATGAAAACAGAATGAATGCAAGTTGAATGCTTGGCCTTATTTCTCATGTTTCCTGGCTTGAAGGGAGAACCCTTCACATTAAAGGAGATTGGCAAAGGAAAAAGAGATTGTTTTTAAACAAAGACATGTTTTGAAATTGTTACAACAGCAACAGAAGATTCATGTAAAAAAAAAAAATTTCCCCACATTTTTCTTGACTGCTTGACAGTTGAACCAGAGATGACCAGGGGAGTGTGATCTTGTGGATACCCAGTAGAGACTGCCAAAACCTGCAGTTTACTGCACTTATGTTAGGATTGAGTAGTGGTGCTCAGGAAAATAGGGTTCTGGTGGCTTAGGGTGTCCTCTTCACAGTGATGAATTGCTTTCAATAATTTTTTTTTTATTTCCTTTTCATGCTGCTTTAAATGACTTTTGTTGTTTCACTTGGCTCTAAGATGAAAAACCAGTTTACAAAGGTTGATTAGGTGCCTGTTGTGTGCCAGACACAAGTACACCCTTAAATATGTAGCTTAATATATGCAGACTCTCTAGGCTTCCCAGACCCGTATTACTCACTCCGTGCATTAAGGTAAAGATTTTAGTTGTTTCTAAAGCTGCTGGCCTGCTTAAGCTTTCTGTTGGTTTTCTTGAGCTTAAGCTGTTTTATTATTTTGCATCATTTTCAGTAGTAAAGCAAACTGAAGAATCAGTGAGGAGGTGACTGGCCTGACGAAGAGCTAAGGAGCATATTTTAGAGTCCGCAGTAATGGTTTGAGTACAACTGTTTAATTAGCTGTACAGGCATGCATGTTGCAAGTACGTGCCTCCTACTGTGAATTTATTGCATGTGCTTGGTAAGCAAATTTCAAATGCTTCTTCTGATTGTAGTGTTGGAAAAATCGCTTTTAATTCAGGAAAGACCCTAGTTTGTGCCAAGATCTGTTTTCTTACTTTGAGGCTTTTGATGTTTGCCTGCTTTAAAAAAAAAAAGAACAATAAAAAGTGTATTAAGTGTGGGTGGGAAAAATCATTCCCCTCTATTTCTCTCTTTATCCATTCTGCCCACCCCTCCCAGTTCCCCACCTCCCGCCCCAAGCAGAAGAGACTCTAACCAAACTTTCCATTGAGTTCACCTTTGGAACTGAAAGCTTCCAGCCTTAAACAGTCCACTTTGATGACAGATTAAGAAAAGTGGATTTGAAGGACTGACTTGGAATTGTAGAAAGTATTCTGTTTGGTTTTATACACTGATGGGTCAGTTCTGAAACTCTGTAGTTCATGGAGAAGAACCTCTTTTAAAACCTGTGATTGATTGATTGATTTTCCCTGCAGAGACTGCCCTTGAAGATTTATGGACTTCTTGTTTGGGCCTGGCTAAATGGTGGCACTCGCAATTGAGCCTTGATAGGTTTTACCTTAATAACAACGACAATAATAATATCTGTATGTCATAGATAAAACATTGATATTATATATATAGCATGCCAGTTGCACACACTAATGCTGTCTCTTCTTGCTGCACTGAAGTTTTAGCTGTCCTTGCTGGCTTTGGAGATGAGGACAGCGGTTAGGATAGGCAGTGTAGCAGTTGCTGCTCTTTTCTTATGCCAATTGGGACTTCTCCTAAGGCAGTCTCTAAAGGGCATGTATACTATAACAGGAAAATGTATCGGTTCCCACTGCAGTGTTGTATTTTGGAAGGGTCCAGCATACTTTCTCATACCTGTTTTGTGTTTATTTAGAAGCCCTTTAGAGCAATACTGTCTTGCATGCTGTGAGGATGCAGGGGAGATGAACACTTTATGGTCTGGATGCCAAGCTGGCAGTTGTCCTGAATGATGTGTAGCAAGGCTGGTAGCAAGAAATAAACACATGAAACAGGAGATGCTACTGCGTTCAGTATTTAATAGGAGCCAAGGGCTGGAGACCTCTTTTTGCTCAGAGGCAAGGTATCCCCTATCTGCTAGCTGGCAGTGTTTTGCCTGTTTAAAAGATTCTGCCTTTTGCATCCCAAAACTGTGTCTGAGGAAAAGACATTGCAGAGCAGTTAATGCAAAAGAATTCCCAAGGTGTGATCTTAATTGTTTTTTTTGGTATTTTACTTGAGAAAGCTGTGCTGCCAGAGTTCATCCTCCCCCACCACTTTCAGTAACTTTCATTAATAATCTTTGTAGGTTTTGACACTGGGAACTTATGGAGATTTTTCTGTAGTGAAATAACAGGGTTGTAGTTGCAGATAGGGATAAATTTCTCAACCATGCATATTTTGTTTATATTCAGTTGCCACCAAGAGCTGAATCTCCTCACATAACAGAAGTCAAACAAAGTGATCTGGTCTCCTTTTGTCTACCCCTCTTGTTATCTTCAGGCAACTGTGGGAAGATGAAGGAGATTTGAAATCTCCTGGGACAGCTTTAGTATTAAACATAGATCCCTGATGTGGAATATGGAATAGTCAGCCAAAATATATGCACATGTGTGTGTGATGTATGCAATATGATTAAATGAAAGTTAAACTAAGATGAAACCAATAAAATCTTCACTGTTTCTGAAGACTGCATAAGTGTTTGTTTTGGGGGCTTGGATAGGAAGCCTGGAGACATCCCGGCTGTGGAAGTAATATGGGAAGAAACTACCATCCTTGTCAGTAAAAGGGCTGAAGTGTCCTGAAAGAGTTAAGCTCTAATTAGCTCACTCTTAAGGTATTTAATATCCTTATTAAACTCAACTGCTGGTTTGCTTTTCTTTTTCTTTCTTATGGTGAATAAAATTTCTTGAAGAGCTGTGCCTTTGCCTCTGAGATCAGAGGCTCACATGTTGAAGCTGGCAGTGCTAGAGGCTAGTTCCTATCTGTGTGACAGCGTTTTTAATTTAACAGGACTGGCTTTGATGTTCTCGAATATTTATAGGCAGCTTCAGATCACTACAGTATGTATTCTTTTTAACTGCAGCAGAAGTTCCTCCTCACACAGCAGAATTTCTTTCCCTCTGTTTACTCTTGGGTCCCTTTTAGATTTGCAGTCATCAGAGTGGTTTTATGTTACAAAAACACTGCTTAAATACTTACTTGCGGGAGGAACCACTTGATTTCCTTTCTAGTTTCTGCAGTGTGGGGGTAGTCCAGTTACTGCATCTTACCTCCTTGTTTGAGCCTCACTACAGACATTTAAGTTGTAGAAGAGACAGATGCAGTGAAATAGAATTTGAGCAACTGCCACTACCGTGAAGCCTTTTCCTGCTGTCTTGGGGAGCTCAGGTGTGCCTGCAGTGGATCAGACCAGAAGTCTGCTTGGGTCGGAGCTGTCATGCCCCCCCCCCCCCCTCAGGAAGACACAGAAATGTCTCTCAGACACCCTAGATAAAGAGCAGGTTATAGTCATGGTTTGTGGTTTAAAGAGGAACTGAAAACTTGAGGTTAGGCTCTTAGTGGGAGCTGATCAGAAATTACGGAAAAAAGTTTTAGCTGGAATTTGCTAGTGCATTAAAATGAATTGTTCCACTCGGATGGTTTGACTTGCATGAAACTCTGACCAAACTCAGGCAGGAATCTTAAAGAAGATACCTGATGGGTCAGCTATCAGCTAATTTTTTAACGTCCTCTCGGCTTTCATTGCCTCAGCAGCTCACCAGACACAGCATCTCTGACTCTTGCAGCCCAGGAGGTGGGCTGTCTCAGAGCTGGCACTGTGTGTCCTTTCAAAAACAGAGATGAGGGGGGTTGCCACTTTAAATTCACTGGTTTTGGTGTCTTAGAAAGGTGTCTGGTTTGAATCTTTGCCTTGATTGTGCCACAGGAGGAAGTGTGTATGTCATATGAAAGTGTTTCCTCAGACTAGCTTTTGCCATAGACATCCCTTTTCCTCCTTTCTCTGCCATGTTTCTCTTCTGCGTTATCCTCTCAGCCCTCTGTTGTGGATCTCACATGGTCTACTTTATCACTGATGTTCCATCCCAGAGAAGCCTTGTCATGGCCAAGTGGGACAGCAAAACTATGGGTTTTTTTTTCCTAGAACTTTTCCATGTGGATGCTGATAGTTCAGGCAGATTTCTGTGTCCTGCGCTGCTTTGCTTAGTTTTTGTTCTGAAGTTCTGTACGCTTTGCGTTACATGATGATCTCCTAACTAGAATTCCCTTCTTGTAGGCTTATTTGGAACTCCGTTATCAAAGTAGCAGATTTTTCATGTAATAATTTGAGTGGTTTCACTTGATAAAAATTCCATCTTTCAGTGATGGTAATTTGTTTTAATGCATGGCCTACCTACAGTGGAAAAGGTTTGTGGGTTTAGACATTCCTGCTGTATATGCACTTCTTTGTTGGTACAGCCTTTTCTAGTTCAGCAAGTGAAATCAATTATGTCACTGCCTACATAGCCAAATAGTGCCAGGAAGCAACCACAGGAGGAAAGTGCTTGATTGTGTGTTTGATGTAAATAGTTTGCTCAAAGAGTAAGGCTTCTCTTGCTATGGAAATTCAGCAGGGAAATAAGAGACCTGTAACTTACAGGTTAGCAGTGTAGCAGTGAGAGTTTCTGAAATATGCCAGTAAAGAGAACTTTACTGACTTAAAAAAAGTAGGGAAAGATCTTGATACTGCTTCTTCCAGGTGGAAAAAAAAAAAATTTAAGGGAAGACCTATATAGAACTATTTAGACCTATGGAGAAGCTGTGTGGTATCTTCAGGAATTTGGTGTTCGTAGGCATTCTGCTTAGTGCTGATGTGAAGTCTGAACTATGTGGCTCCTGGAGTGCAATTGCAGTGCTTGCATCTAGGGATGGGTGGATGTGATTGTGACTTCATTTTTCTTTAGTTCCCTCCTCCAAATCATTGTTAACAAAGGAGTTTTCCTTCTCCCTACATATCCTGCAACATCCTTGTGAGAGAAAGGAAAATTTATGTAGTATGGAAATACTTAATGCTTTTGTCTCTGGGAGGGACTTATCCAACAATCACAGTTTAATTTTTGTTTGGGTTTGGTAGAGCTGTAATAGAAACCTGGTCCTAATGATCTAAGGTGGTGCTTTAATAAATTTCCCTCTGTCCCAGCTCTGACATGTGGTACTATTGCTAGTCCAAAAGAGTTACAGAAACCGGAAGAAATTAAATACAAGCAGTGTGTGGTACAGGAGTGAGATTTTTAACCAGCTCTTCAATCTTTTAGGGGTGTCAAGGGGGAAGTTCCCCCAAGTGTTTGTTTTTTTTTCAGACTTTACTGTTCATGTAGAATTCACATCTTACTTTGAGTTTAGGTTCAGTAACTTCTGGAAACATTATGGGATGTTTGCACAACCTAGATGGAAAGTATATCAGCAAAACCTCTTATTAAGATTAAAGAACCAGCTCTAAACTTGTCACTTAGGAGTGTGCAGTAAGTAGGACCAAGGTTGTGGCTCCAACAAGAAGGTCATCACAATCTGAAATTTAACATTAAAATATCTTGGTCAACAGAAAGCGTGTTGTAATTTGAAAACTGGTGTACTTCTTCAAGGCTGGGAGTACAGCTTCCTTTGAAATAAGGTCCTCAAGAAGTTTTGAAGTATGCCCTTTCCCATTCCAAATTACCCAGTACTGAAAATTTCAGTTAAAAGCATAATAGACAGAAAGGAGGGATTAATTTTGCTCCTTATCACTGCTTAGCATGGAAGTTAATAACAGTCGGTATGCAATACTAATGATGCAGATGAAACTGCAAGTCAAATTAAAAAACCCCAACAAAACAACTTCCTGATTTTTTGGCTTTGTATAGCAAGGTTTCTAATTTCTATAATATCTTTACTGTTGCTGGTTTCTAAGATCAGTTTTACAGGTCTGGTGGCTGCTGTTGACACGTGCCTGCACTTAACAGCTGCTTCTACTTTGAAGGCTTTCACATGGATAAACTGTTGCATTATGACCAACCACTTAAATGAAACAGTGTGAGCTACTGTGCACTGAGTTGCCATCCATGAACTGGAAAGTTAGCATGTCACACGTTCACTCTTCCCCTTGCCCAGTTGCAAAGTAAAATGTCATCTTGAAGCCACTGCATTTTTTTTTCCCTAGTATTTACTTGGTTACTTGAGCTCACATCTCTGGAAAGGGGTTTGGGATTGTAAAATGTGGTTTTGTGGCAGTAACTCTGATTGCACTGACACCTCTTTTGCAAATGAGTGAGGCCTTCTCATAGAGATTGCTTCCTCTGCACGTGGTCAGGTGTCACAGCAGCATCATTGTTAATGCTGTGTAACTGAGATGGATGTCTCCTCATCCTTGTTCAGGTGCTTGCTGGTCCCTCCTTGCTGCTGAGTAATCTTGCCTGAAGTCATCAAAACCAAATTGCTAAATGGACCCAAATACTCTTTAGGGCTTCTGGTAGGTGATAGGCCACGATACAAAGGAGGGGAGAAGGGATAGGTTTCTGTGTGTAGAAAATCTTGTTTTTCCTTGCTCCTTTCCTGCCCTTTTTGAAAGTGGTTTGAAATAGTATCAAGAGTTTGAGGGTTGGATGGGCTTAAATGAATTAATGCACTAACAGGATGTTCTGTAGAGGGGTGTTGTGATTGTGCCCATATTGTCTCAAGGTGAAGCTTTCATGGTCCAGAGTTGTGCTGGGGAAGAATCATGTTTGTGCTAGTAGCAGAGACTTTGGTCCTGTCAGCATCCATATTTAGTTACTGGCACAAAATGAGAACTTTGTGTTCTTGCCCTTTAATTGTTCTTACAGCTTCCAAATCTGTTTCTCTAGTGAGTATGTTTTTCAGTGACATTTAATGGTCTGAAGTCATTGATAAACATATATGCAAGCATTAGCTGGAGCCATTGTGGTTGAATCTACAGCTTTGTAGTCTTCTCTCAGGTTACCTACATGGTTGTACCCTTTAAGTGAACTAAACAGCATGTGCTGTGCTTGACGAATATGGACTTTGCAAAATTCTTCTACTTTGGAAGGGGTTTCTTCCATCTGATGAAGGCTATGGAGCATCTCCTATGATTAGAGAAAAGTTAGTTTGGAAAGCGTAATGTTTCTGTATTTTTGAGATTTTTTTGTTTTGCTGGGCTTTAAACTTACTAAACTTTGAACTGTTTTAAAGTATGATTGTATGGGCCTTTTGACATAGGGGATAGAACTGTGTGTTTTCTGATGCAATGCATTTGGTCAGCTCTGCTTAGACTATTCTCTTCATATTTAGTGTGATTTTGTTTTCACGTAATTATCTCCTTCCACCTTTTCCCCTGCTGTGTCATTGTCATGCATAGGTCAAAAGGCTATCAAACACTTGCTGCCTTGGTGTTTTCTAATTTGCTACCTTAGATTAGAGGCTTAAAACTTTTTAATTTAAGATTTATAGATTCCCTAACACTTTTTCCACTGAGGGTATGGGCTCCAGTGTGTCAATCTTAAGCTTAGTGACAATAGGCCTCCTTTTATTAATTAATTTTTATACATCCTTTTTAAGTAATCCACAAGCTGCAGGTTAATGCCTTCCCTTGAGGATGTTCTGTGCCACCTGTGTGAGGGGGGACAACACTGATACCTATTTCTGGGTCTGGCTAGGATTTTAGAAATGCTTATGCCAACACTGACGTGTGCTGTTGTGGCCCTGGGAGGACCCAAAACTAGAACATTTTGAGATGTGGGTCTGGACTGATGGTGTAGATCCTAGTATTCTCAAGTAGTCTTAAGTAGGCTCTGCAAACACTATTTCCATCTCTCATTGTGCTTTTGTATTAGGAGGAAGTAGCAGACAGTAGCATACATCTAATTCAGTCCTATTGCAAAGAGAATTTTTGCAAATCAAATACAAATTATTTTCAATCCTTAACTTGCAGCTGATTTCTTTGAATTGGAATTGATGAAGCTGGGAAAGTATTTGCTCCCTGTGTAAGCGACACAACATACTGTTGCTGATAAGGATATTGCTAGCAAATAACCTCCTAGATAAAGGTCTTTGTCAGACTAGGTAGCACTGCCTAGGAAGCTGAATTATATTTTTTTAGCAGTTGTACTGTCCAGGTACTGCTGAATCTTGAAATCTCATCTTTATAGACGTATTCCAGACAAAATGGACATTGCAGTCTTCAAAACAGAATACACAAACTGATGGAATCTGTTCTGGAGATTAATGCCAAACATATTCTTAAGGCAGCAGAATTCTGACCTAGGTTAGGGCTAGTTCAGTTAGGAAAGGCTGAGAAAAGTAGTACGAGTCCTGAATATCTATCAAGGGAAGGTTGTGGGGCAAAGAACTTTACTTTTTTTATAGCATTCTTGACAGAAAGAAAATAATAAAAGATGCTCAGAAGAAGAGAGACAAGTTGAACAAGCCTTAGAAGAGAGCCATCCTACAGCAGTCGCTGGGTGTATAACAAACTGGAAAAACTGAACAGCTGGAGAATACCCTTTAGCATTTTTTCTGCCTTCAGAGGCGTGGTAGTTATGCTACCCTGCTTTATAGAATGGTTCATGAACTGTGTGATAGAAGAATTTAATCTTTGTATCAGTACAATAATGTGGCCTATCCATGTCCAAATGTAGTGCTCTGTTTCTTAGTGCAGAATAGCATTTCGTGGTCTGAAAGAGAATCTGCAAGTGAATTCACAGGTTTTTGCTGTTCATGTTATACGGAATTAACACCACAAACGGTGCCTCTGGGAGGAGGAGTTGTTTTTATTTACCTTTTCAAACTGCTACTGCTGCTAGAAGAATACAGCGATTTTTTTTTTTTCTTTAAAACAGCTCTTTAGAAATAAAGTATGTTATATTTCCATTAAAAATATAGTTATTTTTCAGAACAATTGCAGGCATTTTCGCTGCTTCTCCTTAAGCTTCTGACTTCTTAAGAACACAGAATACCTTGATAAGTGTATAGTCATTTCGAAAGCAATTAAGATTGTGCCATTCGACTGGGACTTTGTTAGTAACCTGTGTTTTGGGTTTTTTTGGTTTTGGTTTGGTTTTTCTACTGTCCATCTAGAAACCTGTCAGTGAAATGTCCTTGCAGATGCTGAGGGGTGACTGTTAACAGTGAACAAGGTGAATTATTGGAAGGATGAACGAAACAGGTTAGAACAAAATGTATGCTCTGCTTTGCTACAGGTGAGCATATGCTGCCTATCTGAAGTGCTAGAAAGGATAGCTTTTAAATCATACATGTTTTGGGAAAATATTTATGTCTTCTGATGTTGGCCTGTTCCTGTCTCTTGTTAGCTGGTAGGGAATTGCATCTCTGATGTTAGAACTCTAGGATCATATTTCTATTACTGAGGCAGGTAGTGGGTGAATAAACTTCATTCACACTGTTTAAAACTTGGCAGGTAATCCTAGCAAAGCAGCAGCGCTCCACTGCTGTCCTCCAGAGATCCAGATTGCTTTTCCAAGCCCATGTTCCTGCTCTCCAGGGTGGAAGTGGTGGCACTGCTGGGGGAGAAGGAGGGGGGAGCAGCTTTCTGAAGAGGGGCTCGTTGCTGGTTTTAGGCTGGGATGTGTTGTTTCTGGGGCTGGCAGCATGGTTACAAGAGCCCTAATGGATAAGGAGTGAGTGGTGTTAAATGTGGATGGGTGAACAAGGGATAAAAAAGTCTAGGCTTGACCTCTGATTTCTTTCCTGGTGTCTTTTTCTTGCCTTTGATTTCTCACTTTCCGATTCCTTCTTGTTCCTGTGTGAATTCTCAGTGCATTGCTGTGGACACATGCTACTGTCTTTGAACTCTGAGGTGAAACTGATTTGCAAGGTAGAAAATTAATTAAAAGTTCGTGATCCTAACATTTCGACCCCGTACTTCTATCATGCAGATTGCTATTCTGCCTTTGCAGTAGTCTCAGTTAGTTGAATTACTAAATAATCAAAGATATTAAGAGCCAAGACTGCCCTTATAAGGAATGTGATAAAGGGGAGAGGGAGGATAAGCAACAGTGTGTAGGATGAGCTCTGCCATAGCATGACTCCTAGAGTTTTTCATCCTGTGTCTGATTTGGACATCGATGAAAAACTAGGAATAGATAAGAAAAGCTCTTCAGCCATCTAAGTTGAGGAGTGGAAATTGGCACCACTGTGCAGTGAAAACGGGCTGAGAGAGGGATGAGGGTTGTTTCTTGCTGTCCAGAAAGGGTGGTGATACTAAACGTGGAACAATGGAGAATGGCTGAGGAACAAAGAAGGAGGTATGAATTTCTGTATCTGAGGTGAAAGTATTAAGACCAAAGTTTTCTCTTCGCTTACATGTTGGAAAGGGACACAAGACTGACTCTGACTTGGCAACTGCTGGGTATCAGTAGACTACTGGGTATGAGGAAGAGTGTTACCTTAGCTGAAGACATGGGGTAAGTACAAGAATTGTACCCTGAGTTACCTTATTTCAGCCGCGGTTCTCGTTACACGCGTGATGTAGATATACTGGCAAGGATGGGCCTTAAGGTGATAACGTGATGTAATGGGTCCTCGGTCTGTGTTCTGTGAACTGTACATGCATGATTAGCAGCTTGAAGGGAATCAGGGAAAAATACAGAATACTGGTAAACTGAAGGATGATGAAAACCTATCTTAACTTTTCCCCTTTTCAAGGGGTTGTTAGACTGTGTCTAAGTGACAGCACGCTTGGTATGACAGCAGTATGCAGAACTAAATCCTGTCATATGAGTGAAGAACATAACTTCCTAAATAAAGCTTCTGCTCATATGTATGTGGTGCGTGATTTGTTTAGATTGTGGGAGTATTCTAACCTTAGGCTTCTTGTGATTGTGAGGTGGTGTGAAAATAAAGCTTATATTAATAAATCAAAACAAAGCCCTTCCAAATGATTTGTCTTAACATTTGCACTGGTGTGGAAAGCTGGAGAAGATGAAAACTTGGAGTTTTCAAGCAATCTGCTTCTAAAAATACACTTTAAAATGGACTATGTGAAGGAGAAAGTCCATGTCAGAGGTCTTTCTTGAACAGGTCCATGGTGGAGGTCTTTGCCCTAATTTAAAGAGGACTCTATGGTTTCAGTATCTGTCATGCAGTAATGATTATGGATTAGTATGTGCTATGGTATGTAGGGGAATGCTGTGAAGGAATGTTCCAGTGCTCAGCTTTCCAGGGGGTGAATAAGTACTGGGTCTTTTGTCTTCCATTGGAGCCATAGCACTGAAATAGTACATTAAATTTTTGTAGATCTGAGATAAGAGTAATTTCTGATCTAAGATGACAGGTGTTATATGCTTCACGTGTGAGAGAGTAAGCAGGCAGCATAAATGTATTATTTCTTCAGTATATGTTCTTCAGATTTATGTATATCTTCCATATACATGTGGATATTTTTATATAGAAGGTTCTGTTTACTTGAAAGAATCAAAGCTGTAAATCACAAATGTATTAGAGCAGGCAATAGTTCTACGGCAAGGAAGAGTATCAAGGAGTCAGGTACCTTATACTCTTCATTTAAATTTGTGCTTCTGTAGAACAATATTTGCAAGTGTTTCCCTTGAACAGTGGAGTAAAAGACAGGAAAAAATGATAATAACCTCTAACTAATTCAGAGTTAATCTTCATGTAGTTGAATTTCTCTTCCCCTTTGTTTTTGAGGGTAGAGAAGGAAGCTTTGGTTTGTTTTGAAATGTGATGCTTTTAATCCTATGTAGTTGGAGGTATCTGATGAAAGCTAGTTGCCTTTGTTATATCTAGGCACAGATGTGCAGTGAAAGAGAATTAAGAAGAGAGAGAATTTCTTATATGTGATGCTTGTTAAGTGGCATTTTTAGTACAGCGTCTTATCTCTGGTCCTTTGACATGGACCAGGTCTCAAAGGACATTGAAGGTAAATGTCAGGGTGGTGTAGAATCTTGGCATTCTCAGCCCAGCCTTGCAGGGCCTGTTAGAATAATCACTGGTGCCTAAGTCATGGTTATCCTTCATAATGATTTTATAGGTTGGACTATTTCTGTCATGTTTTGATATTTCATGATGAAGTTACTTCCAGAGGGGTTGCAGGCAGAGAAACTAGGGTTGGTGTTTCTCATATCAAGAGACCTTACCTTTCTTGATTAAAGCTAATTAGTAGTGCTTTGGAAATCAGTTCTGTCCCCTTCATAAAGTCAAAATCAGGGATTTGACAGAGAGAATTAAAGTTCAAATAAAGCAGATCTGAAAGTTAGCTACTCGGGCATGCATGTCTCAAAGTTACAGCAGGATTTATGGTTTTTGCTCTAGTATTGCACAAAGGAGGGGTCTTTACGCATAAATAGCTGCATCAGTGTGCTAGTCTGTTAGGTTAATATACTACTTTTGTAGTCCGTATCATAGAATCCTGTGCTGAAATTCTGTCATCAACTTGCATTTTATTGCAAATTTTGTGATATGAAGGGTTTGCCTGCTCCCTTTCCCCAGCCTATTTGCCCAAACCAAGTTTCCGAAATTGTAGTATGAGATTTTAAGCTGCTCCTCGGATTGAAGGCATTTGTAGAATGAAATAGACAAAGTCAGAGCTTCATTTTCCCACAATTAAATATTAAAACAGTCTTTAACTTTCAAAATATGACTTAATGGCTCTTTTGGCCCTTGCTTCAGTCACCCATGCAAAACTGTTATTCTGCGTTGCTTCTGTTCATAACGACAGTAAGTGTAGACTTAATACTGCTTCCAGGTAGTCACAGAATCATAGAATGGTTTGGTTTGGAAGGGACCTTAAAGATTATCTAGTTGCAACCCCCCAGCCATGGGCAGGGACACCTTCCACTAGACCAGGTTGCTCAAAGCCCCATCCAACCTGGCCTTGAACACTTCCAGGGA
>JAVJGG010000088.1:12954287-12967165 GCA_035590195.1 Aviceda cuculoides | reverse complement strand
CGCCAAAGTGGCGCCAAACGGCCCCCGCAAGAAGCAAGAACTATTTACACATCTTTTTGTTTCCTCTAAGCTTGTGGCTATACAAGGACAGACAGAATGGTTAAAGAATACATATACAGAGAGGGTCACACCTCACCATGTAGTCCTAGCATGGCTCCATATTGACACGAATCAAGTTATTACATTTCACAGTCTGCATGCATGTGCTCTTGGTATAGATGTAGGGTATGTCTGAGTGACAGAGGGAGGCCCTGCAGGAGGCAGAGCTGTGGCCGTTAGTCTCTGAGAAGCTGTTAACTCCCAAACTGAAAAACAACTTCACCATTCTGCATTGTTTCACTTACTGATTGTTTTAGAAGAAAGATCTAATGGGATTATCTCAGTTCCAAAATGTGTTCCAGGATGCCAGAAACCACAGTGGTTATTTCTGTCTGACAAAATCTCCAGCCTTCCTTCCCCCATAGCCATGAGACTGTTTGCAGTGCAGTTCAGGTTAGTACCCCAAATTGTGGCACTTTGAAGTCTGAAAATCTATCATAAGGGAAAGGTGACTGCATATATTGTTAACTTTCATGCTTCATTCTGGGGTCGAAGCTACATTTATAGTCTGCTAGATCAGTGTATTACCTTAATAAGAGGTCCCTGCTCAAAAGGGGATGCATCATCTTTATTGTGGAGTATGTGGGATGATACCGGCATTCCTATGTTGTCTCATGTGGAAATCTCTCCATTTTGCTGGTCAGGATCAAAACTTCTTCTCTCCACCCCCCTGAATCTCTCTTCTGCCATGCTCCTTCCACAGATGTGTCTTATTTGATACTTGACACTAGTAGAAAGAGCTTCAGTACACTTGAAATACTCCGATTTTGGTTTCTAGTTACGAAACCTTCAGGCACCAGAAAATTTGCACATCTTACAGAGCTCTTGAGATGGGCTCTGACATGTATTTTTGTTACTGCTGCAGGCACTTTCCCCTCATGATATGGAAAGGCTATAGGAAAATTCTGGGTAAGAATCCTAGCAGTTACCATGACTTTCTGGGAACTTACACATCTGCTTTAAAGTATTTACTTTTTGGGAATCCCACCCAGATATGTGGGGGACAGGCTGTTCCAGTCTATTGTAGTAGACAGCAGTTAATAAAGCATAGGTTTCTCTACCCATAGAAGAAGATGAATTGGAGGGTTCTGCCATCGGTATGGCATCCCCATGCTTTTACTTCTGGTGAGCAAGAGAATGAAAAAAAAGAGGTTTTAACTGATTTCCTGTATGCTCTGCTGGGTTTGTGCGGCCACTTCTGTCAGCAGTATCCATGGCCTTTTGATTCATGCAACCAAGTGAATTAACACAACTGCCATGCCAAGTTAACAAAAAAAATTCCTCTGCTCCAGTGACTCTCTGGCAGAAGCCAATAGCAGATACTTGTGAAGGAATGTAGGATTAGAGTAAGCACATGGTGAGAATTCTGTACTACGTGCTTCCAGGCTTTACCAGCTTGTGGAACTTGTTAGAACTACCTGTAGCATCAACTAATACATGAGAGCCCTTGACAGCTTTTTCTTCCACATTTTTTTCCAGTCCATTACTTTGCGTGTAGCTTTTTTTGTCTGAATTTGAGAGAGCATAGGGAAGATCTGTTTTGATTTTGAGGGCCTTGTAAGTGTTGCTGCATACTGTGACATTGTACTTATTTTTGGAGGGCAAAGGAGCCCGAGTTGGTGCATGTAGTTCAGGAGGTCTAGAACAACAGTTTTGTTGGCATGTCTGGTAGGTACCTAGTTAAATTGCTCACTAACAGGAATGGAGGGAAGACGACTAAATCTCCAGAATTTTTCTCATTCTTTTACTGTTCAGCATAAGTTCTGTAAAGGTTTTTTTTTTGAGCTGCAGGGGAAAAAACGTTGCCAGGAAGTAATTGTTCTTTCTGTCTCTTTCTAATTCTGTGCAGCAGCTGCCTCGTCTTTAGCTGCTATTAATGTTCAGAGCTCTTTGAACAAAGGAGCGTTAGGCTGATGTAACTTCTTCCTCTGTCAGACAATCCCTCTGAAGCCATCTTTTGTCTCGATGGCCCTATTGTAACCATTCATATATTGATGAATGAACAGGAAGCTGATGATGATAGTAAGCAGATGAGTTTGATCTTGAACAGGTTTTACTCAGACTCCAGCTTGAAGGCGTTATATAGGAACTGAGCTGTACCGCTGTCAACTACAGTGTCTGATTTGTTCATTCAAATTTACTTTTCTTTAAGTTAACTGGAAAAGATTATTAATCTAGGAGAAAATGCGCTAACTTCTTTATTGAACGACAATATTGCAGATACAAATCCAGTAATTCTGTCTGTCACCTCTTCATGCAGAGAGAAGTTTACTTGAATGGCTGTATTTTTATTTTTGGGATTGTGAGTTCTGTCATGTTTGATTAGGGGTGATGGTCTCTCATTTGTTGTCCTGTTTGTGACAAACCAAATTCAAATATGTCCTAAAGATGCTGGGGAAGATAAATTACAGTGCCTTGGGTGACAGTGATTGGTGGGGAGGAAGAGAGGGAGAACTTCCCGCAGCTCTTCCTCCACACACATGTTTTAAAGCATGCTACTTTAGACTGATAAAATGCGTCCTTACAGCCTAACATGAATGGCACTAGATGTGGTGGAGGTCTTGGCCTTTTCCTTCTGGACTGGGAGAGGGTACAAGAGGAGCTTATCAGCTGCAGTACCAGCAAACACGTGTCCACAGTGCACAGTATTTCCAGCATAGCAAACTAGTTTATAAAGTTAGTTACTGAAAGGTGATGTGATTCTGCACAGAAAACTTTTGTTAGCTTGGGTGAATGTATTAAACAGGGAGTTGAATGCTAGTACCAGGCTGACCTCCCTCCAGGAAGGATGCCACGTGGGGGTAAGGGGCTGACTCCTTAATGTCAGGAAAACTTTACTCACTTGAGGCTCCTGGGCCTGAAATTACTCCTACTCTGGCAGTAAGAGGCAGATTTGAAGTCAGTAATACATTATTTTAGTACTATACTAGCTATGATGGTTTGAGGCACTCTGAAAAAAAAGGCAGTGCTATTTTGTGATATTAGGTACTAGAAAGAAGCCAAAATATGGTAGAGGATGTTTCAGCCAGATTGTTTGTCTGAAGGCTGATGATAAATACTTTTGTCTACTATTAGCTACCTCACAGAGGCCATACATGGTATGACAGTCACCAAAGCATCCTAACCACAGCTCTTCTAACACAGCTGTTTTTTTCATGTGCCCTTTGGTGCTCGCAATATATATTAGCTTTCTATAGATATATAACTAATTATTTTCAAAATGCCTGATGAGATGAAGGGACTTTTACATGTATTTTTAAAAGTGAGCACCAACAGTTATTTAAATATCGTGGACAAAATTAGCAGTTCTGTAGCAGAGGAGTACAGAGATGTGTTTGTGAGTGTGGTTGTTCTTTTCACAACACCTAGCCTTTTCTGTTTATTTTTGTGATTGGGCATAGGTTCCATTGACCTTGTTTTTATGTTTGCATATGTCACATTTTCTGCAGACTCTGCTCTAGCTCTATGTTTATCTCTGGCTGAACGTGCCATGTAAGGACCTTGGTTAAAGGGATTCTCCCCAACAGGTCACAGCTGTATATACAGTGGGTTATGTATCTGTGCTGATCTTGGGAAGGATCTTGGTTAATTGTAATGCAAGCTGGAGGCATGTACCGGGAAGAACAAAGAGGTATGGTAAAAGGTTTCTCAAAGCTCTGGCTAAGATTTCTTTTCCTTCTTAAGAATAAAGTGTATTCTGAAAACCTTACACTAGTAGAAGTAACACTGAAAATTTCATGAGACTGTTGCAATTACTAGGAAAGGACCAGAGAGCAAAGCAGTAGACCTTGTGGGCACCATTGGGCTCCAAGAGCTTGAATGTTGTGTGCAGTTCAAGTCAGTGCATCGTAAAACTGGAAGGGGAGACTAGAAAAAGGAACAGGTAGATCACAAGCTGTGGATCAGCCTCATCCTGTCATGGAGTGATGCTTACTGAAAAAGGCTGAATTTTATCAGCTTAGAAAAGAGGCAACAGACAAGAAACTTTGAGTAAAGTCTGTAGAGACAGTGACTAAGGAACAACTATTGGCTATTCTTTGCAATACAAAGACTATCAGAGCGTACCCAGTGAAATTCACATAAGAGCTTTAAAGTTAGCAAAAGACCGTATATTTTTAAAACAGTAAGTTATGTTACTTGCTGTAGGATGGTGTAAAAGCCAGAAGTATGGGTGTCATCTAAAAGGGATTAGGCAAAATCATGGAATGTAGGTGCATCGCATACTACTAAACACAATGTTTGGGTGAAGTCTGAGCTCTAGATGTCTTTTAATGACTTACAGCCTAAGTTAAGAGGCTTTATCAAAAGAAGAATCATTCTATTCTGTATTTATTCTGCTTTTCCTATTCTTCAAAATTCTGCAGCTGGCCACTGTTGGAGATAGGATACTGTGCTGGTTGGATTTTTGGTCACACCCTGTATCGCTGTTTTTAAGACTTGCCCAACATTGCATAGGAACTCTGCAGAGGAAGCAATCCAGTCTCTTGGGAAGCATTCAGCTGCTTTAACCACAATGCTATATTTTCTTTTCTCATAGTATCTTACCTCATTCACTACACTGTCCAATTTTTCTAACATGTGAGGGAAATGTCCTGCAGACAGTGCTTATTTGGCCCACACTGCTGAATTCTTGGAGTACAGTTTACACCATTAATTTCCCAATCAGTGAGGCATACCTCAGTGGTGAGGTGTGCCAACAGTAGATACACAGCACTAAACCCAAGCCAATAAGCTTTGCTGGACTTACTAAGCACGGGCTGTATGCCAGTGCTACAGGAGTTGGTTCAAAAAAAGGAAAAAAAAAAAGAAAAAAGGAAAAAAGAGAGGTGGAGTAGAAGAGCAGAAGTGAAGGGGTAGTCTGAAAGAGAAAAGAGATAAGGCAATAGATTAGTGGTGGTAGGAAGGAGGAATCTGGGAGAAGGAGTGAAAACTGTTGTTGCATCCTGAAATACAGCTCAAGTATCTAAAATCAAGGCTGAACTGGGCTACCTTAAATCTCACACTTAAAGTATGAGACACTTGCTACTCCAGCCTTAGCATTCCTGTACAATTTAGATAAAAATGAACATGTAGAACAGCAATGTCAGAGAAAATTATTTGGACAAAACTGCTTAGCTAAATTTTAAATTTTAGAAACTTTAGAACTTTTTTTTCCCCCACATATATAGGGTGCTGTAGTACGATAAGCATGGACATTAATGTGTCAGAGAAGAAGCTGAGGAAAGCTGTTTTGGTTTACAGTTCTGTAAAACAGTTCAGTTTTGCAGTTCTGTATTCAAAGTGAAGTTGAGTTTTGCTCTTAGATCAGGGAATTAACCTTTTTGTAATGAAAGGGGAGTGCCTTAGTTTTCCAGAATTTCAGAAACTTTCATTGTTGTTAGTTTGACTTTAAATAATATACAATGAATCCCTTCAGGCACCAAGTGCTGAGTTTCTACAAATGCCTTTGAAACACGGAAAAGAACGAAGGACTGATAATTTCTTGAGTGCAGAATAGTGTTCTGGTTCAAGATGTCAAAGCATAGACTGTGAGCAGTGAGTGAAACTGCATCAGTCAGCCTTGTATACTGACAAAGTGTTTTGAATAGTGCACTGGACTGAGTTGTGGAGACCAGTTTACATCTAAGTTGGTTATTTGCTGTGCAAAGTAAAACAAATGGAGGCTGACAGAGGGAAGAATTTCACAGTGTGTTAAATGGGAATATTTGCAGTGACTATTTCAGCAATATGCTATGTTAGAATTAAGAATAGCTTTTTATTTTGAAGTCATTCTCCCTACTACAGAACATTCTTCAGTGGTGACTCAGTGTAGAGCTAATCTCACTCAAAATGGTTGCCATTTGCCACTTGGAACAATAGGACTGAAGCCACAGGCTGCCATCAGGTGGCTGTTTTTAAGAAGGGCATTTTTTCTCCAGGGGATTTGAGTGTTTCTTCCCATCTGATAACATAGAAGGTCTCAATATTCACTGAATTCTTGTAATAAAAGACTTCGAAAACAGTGCAGTTACTCATTACTTTATCTGAAATGGAGAACCCATTGCACCAGATAATTTATTTTATGGAAAAAAAAAAAAATTAAACCTTAATCTGTTTTCAGGAACAACTCTTTGCACATGATTTATATGCCATAATACTGGCCAGTGCTTTTTTCTTGAAGTATTCAATTCCCCTCTGGGCAGGGCCATCTTTTCCCTATAGTGTGAAGGAGGAAGTTAAGCAGAGGGAGAAAGGAATGATTTCCGTACCATCATAAAGGGAAGTGATTTCACTGGAACAGAACTCCAGCCATCTCTATCCTCTGTTAGGGTGAGATCCAGCGAGCAGACTGGTCCACTCTCTCCACAGTGTTATAGTGCAGCAGTGTAACAGAAGTCTGCCTGTGTGCTCCTGGGTGCACCTGGGCTCAGGAGCCATCAAGTGAGTAGACTGGCCGTAATAGAGTATGGCCAGTGTCTCCCTAAGAGCTGTGTTGCTTATGCCGGGGCTCAGAAGTGGAATGAATGGCTTTGATAGAATCCTGGACCTGTGGGGCTTGGGGGGATGTCAGACGAAATGGGGGAATGCATCCAGTTCCTGCTGTCAGATAAGCTGAAGTACGACGAGAAAGTTGCCTCGCCTTTCAATAAAGGAGGTCATGTTCCTTTGCATACAGCCTATTCTAGAGCCTTGTCTCATGTAGTTGCAGGCTTTGGCTTCACCTGTATTTGCATTTTAAATAGGTTAGAGAGATTGTGCTGGTATCTGTTATGACATTGGACCTGACAAAAGAAGTGTATGTAAAACTAGATGTGATGTTTGGATTTTGCCCAGTGAATGAGAGTGCAAAGCAGGGGCAGAGTGTGAAGGAGGCTGTGAGAATTTCATGAGAACTTGATGTTGAAGGAAAAGGAGGCAATCTAGAAACAAATGGGAGGCTGTATGTGTTTGGAGACCTGTGCTTTCAGAATCAGTTGGCTCCTTTCCCTCTAAAATGTCCCTAACACCTTAAAATGTTTTCACATGGGCAGAAGTCATATGTTGGAAACAAATCCGTTGAAGTATACTAGGTGTCAAATTGAAAAAGGGGTCAAGTGATAGGTCTGGGAGAGGACAGTTAAGGAAAATTGAAGCACAAAGTGGGGAAACTGGGATATGAGAAGGCATGTGGCAGCTGCAGTTTGAAACAGAACTTCTGTAAACTTTAGCTGTTTGTATATTGCTCCAGGATGGCTTATAAAATATAAACACAAATCTGACCAAAAGGTAAACTTTGAAAAATGTTTTAAGATGGAACTCTCTATCTTCAGATTGTAAAAAACGTCCCAGGTATTTTCTTGAGCATTTTTTGCTTGCTGCAATGTAAGCTAAAGTTAAATGTAGAGAGCGGGGGAGTGCTTTGTAATTTATGATAAAATTCAATACAAGAATATGATGGTTATCTTCAAGTCACCTATTTATGAATCTAGAAAACTTGAAACTAGGTATGAAGTAAGGGGAGGTGTCCAAAATAGTCTAACTCTGTAGCAGCATAACGAAGGAAAGTTTGTAGTTAAGGCGTGGAATTCCCATAGCTAATTTTAGTATTTTTCTTCCTCTTATGTTGTAAGAGAGATGTGTGAAGGGATTTGCAGTAGACTGGGTCTGAACATGGGGCTAGGGTGTGGTTTGTGGCAGAGGAGTGAGGAAAGACTGGACAGAGTATGCAGTGCATGTAGTTTCATATCAAGACAGAGGAAAAAATAAGATTCTTTAGAAATAATGCAACATAGGGAGATCAACTGAGAGTGGAGGAGAAGATTGGGTGCTGGAAAGTCTAGTCTGGGTGGTGAAAGGAGCAGATGCAAGAATCTGACCTCCATTGGGCCTGTGCTTCAGGGACATGCTACTCATTACTCCCTCCACGGAGCTGAGAGCATACCTCTGAAGCACAATCTCAAAGAGATGGTGATTTTTTTTTTTTTTTTCCAGAGAGTAAGCTATGCTAGGATTGCTCACAGAAGGAAACAAAGCTGGTATACAGTGCTTCAGTTCTCAAGGAAGTTCTTCTCTGGGGTACTCAGTATGTTGAAGAATGTGGTGACAAACGTCCAGGTAAGCACCACAACTCCACGTTTGGTCATCGCATTGTGTGGGATAGGTGGAGGTCAGTTCTGCTGTGTGTGCACACTCAAACTCCTTACTCTCTGCTCCGCTCTCAGAGATACAAAACTCTGAATAAATGTCCAGTATGTAGGGTTTTCAACATGTCCTTGGTTTCAGTCTCTTAAAATCTCTGGTGGTGATGCAGACACTTCTGTACTGAATTTAAGTCTGCCAACAACAGGCTGATTTTTAATCCGCTTTAGCACATCACTTTGAAAGAGTCAATATTCTGGTTTAGGCTGTTTAGCGTGCCTTGCCGTAGTGGAAGACATCAGTATTTTCGTCATATTCAAATACTTCTGAGAGCATCTTCTGAGGCACAGGCTGAAGGAATTTCTGTTAGCCAGAGATTGTATGGTTTAAAGAATCTTGAAAGAGTCTTTATGTAAATATTGAAAGATTAGTTCACATGCTGACCTAAGAAATAAGGTACATCTTGAGAGTATGAACTATTATTTATGTTTCAGCCTTGAAAAACTTTTTTTTGTCCTGACCAACAGGAATGCAGGCCTAATACTGTATGATTGATGTGTCTTTTGCTTCCTTGGTGGTGCTTCCAGACTGACTTTCAGTCAAGGTGGTAATCAAGAACTTTCTAAATATTAAACCTTCCTTACTGTTGACCTTTCTATTGCAACCCAGAGGATTTATTCAGACCATATAACTGCGCCGTTTGAATTTTCACTCAAGCTACCGTTGTCTCCTGACATCAACTGAAACTTCATGCTCCAAAATAAAATGCATGCTAAAGAAGTGTCTCTGTTCATCGTTAGCAAGTGCCAGCTGCTTCCCTTCTTTGTGTGTTTTGGGGAAGATTCTAGGCATGAGGTGGGAGGTAAATATGAAATTATTTCTATCCTGCCGTTACCTGATAATTCAACAGCTGTATTTTGAAGTTCTGTCGGCCTATTAAGCCACTTATCAGGGGAGGCTGGCAATCATTTTTCTAAACCAGGCTAGCCCCTAGCTTCTGGGAACTACAAAAGTCAGAAATTTAATTTTTAATTTTTTGTTCATAATAGAGAAATTTTGATCTGATTTCACTTAATCTGTTAGATTTCACTGCTTGCATTTGCAGCTTCTTTTCCTGTATTTGAGGACTAGAGTTTAATTTCTGCATGCAATCATCATGTATTCATTTAATACAAAGAGCTGAAGTTCTGAGAATTCTGAGAACCGGAATATGTGGTTGTTTGTACATTGGCTTCTCATTTTTTTATGCAAATGTTGCAGGTAGCTAGGAGTCAATGTTATTATCTTGTACTTTCCCTGAGAAAAATGATACATACTTTGTTAGGTAATATTTGCAGACAGTTTTTATTGTGGGACAGTCTCCCAGGCTCCAACTGTGAAGATGTATTTGTATTTTGTGTGGGAAATAAACTACAGCTGATTGTGCATTATCTGCTGTACCTTTTCCATCTCTGTTCTGTGTGTAGTTGCTGAGCCAAAGTTTTCATTTTGAGCTGAGCAGGAAGTTGGTGCTGCCTTCTGTGTACTGCTACAGAGATTCTGCAGGTTGTATCTTGATGAGTTTAAACAGTAGTTCAAGTATCTGAAGTGCAAAAATGGGTGGAGAGAAGGATTAAAGTATCATAACCCTTCTCTCTTGTGCTTTCTGTGTTGCAAAGTGCAAAGCTACCCATTTTATGTTGCTGGCTAGAGCAGCTCCAGCACTACCCTCCATCTCTGAATTTCATTGCAGCCCCAGGGGAAGCCGCACCTCTGTGGCTCTCTGACAGCTGCTGGACTTTGATGGGGACATGCCTTCACTCTTTCCAGTGGCCTCCCTTGGCAACCAGCCCTTTGAAGATGACCTCTTGTTGTTTGCCTGTTGTCTCTCTTGTGTTGGATTATAGATGAGAGACTGGCATGAGGGGAGGGGGATGGGATGGAGTGTCGTGCATTTTAAGCCTCATTTCTTTCTGTGTTCTCAACTTTTTTTTTACTCTGTGACGTTTACCTCTCTATATGGATAAAATGTTGTCTTGCATATGGAAAATGGTTTCTGGCAGAAATGCACAGTTTCTGCTTGGCATTTGTATATAGAACAAAGGAAGTTTGCTTAGTTTTGTGGTGAGGACATTGCATTCTTCCTGCAACAATCTACTTGCATTAGTTCCCTTCCCCCATCCCTCTTAAGGACAATATTGTTCTTAGTTGTAGGGCAGCCTTTCTCTGTGTGCATGTTCTGTGTTCCTCTTCCCTCCCTCTGGCCCCAGTGAACGGACCCTCTTGGAGACAGCAAAAAATATATCATCTTGTTAACGAAGGCTATGGTGAAAGGGACACACTAGAGCTCCGTGTCTGGGTTGCATTTTGTGTGGACACTGACTACTTTTGGAAATTCAAATACAACCAGGCTTTGCTAAATACTGACAAAATCCTTCATGACAGTCTTATAGTGAAACAGTAGCTGCAGGGTAAGAAGTAAGGTATTATCAGAGATCAAACAAAGCATAGGAATAAATGTCCAATTTTCACTACAGTGAAAGGTGAACAGTTGAGGTGTTTTAGTACAGAGCATTGTAAATAACAGTGTTTACACACTTTTACAGATTTTGCCATCTCCTTTCTCACTTTTTTCTCAATGATGAAATCACATTGATCGACCTGTGTCAGCACTCAATCTGTCTGAGGTTTCTTCAGGCTTTATTAAAGTCTGGGTGTGGAGACGAGAATAGCAGTTGGCATTGATGGTGAATATTGATGAGTAAAGTCAGGAGTTACACATGTTACCAGGTATTTTACAGCAAACATGAAGAAGAGAACTTGGATGTGCCTGTGTGTGCAGCTGGAACGCCTCAGTGCAGCATGGCATGCAAAATGAGAAGAACAGGATGTGGGAGGTATCTGTGATCTCTCCATGTAACTAGTTCATCCTTATCTGGAATATTGCTTTTTAATTGGATCTCCTAATATTATCTTCTCTTTGGAAAACAACCAGGAAACCCAGCCTCTTTCCTTTCACCCCAGCTAGAAACAGTAAACAAAGACGTAAGCTAGTAAAAGTAATAGATTATTCCCTTGGAAATAAGAGACTTCATGGAAAAAGAGCAGGGATAAGTTTGTGTTCCCTCTGCTACTTCTTTAAAGGAAATCCAATATAAATTTGTCTTTTCAGTACCTACCTTCTTCATGTAATATCTTTATTCTTATGCAACCTGAGCAAAAGTAGGCCATGCAGATTATAACTCTGTGCCTTGTATTCTAGGAGCTACTAATGTGGGTGGTGTAGTCTAATCCATTTTGGCAATTGCTGTTTACCTAAGCTTTCCTCTGAAGTAAAAGTATGATATTTACTGGATTTCATTTTGTAGTCTTCCTTCAGCCCATGCAAGAATATTTCCCTACTCCTCCTTGTGTGGGCAAGCTTACTATAGCTACATCTGTTGCATCAGGACTGATAATTTGTCTTCCTGTCAGGACAGATGCACTTGGACTTTGGTTAGCAGATAGTGTAACTTGGGTCTTGGGTGTGAAGTGTGTAGTAAGGGAGATTGTGGTAGTTTTCCAGATGTTTTGACCAGGATATAGATTGATATGCAGAAGGATTTTGCTTCTGGGCAGGCAGTTAGAATGTGCAGATGAATAACTAAATAATGTTGGAGTTTAACTAATGTTTTTTTTGACTGAAGCAAAATGAAACTAACCAGCAGGCTTGCTGCGGAAAAGCCAGGATTGCCTGAACAAGCACGTTTAGCTTTAGCCTCTTGTCACATGGACAGACTAGAAAAGGAGAGAGAAGGAAAGAAGCGATTGTGCAGACTGAAATATTTATTGAGGTGCTTTGCAGCATAAGCAATCCCCTGCGCTCTGTTCTAGAGGAAAATTATGGCTGTGTTCTGGTTTTGTAGACAGTACCATAATCAAAATGGAATTTATGTAACAACCTTTGCTCTAGTGCATTTTCACTGCATACACATGGAGTATTCCTCTGGAGCAGTCTCTTCACTGCTAAAATGCAGACTTTGAAGTAGGTCTCCTTGTATGAATGACACTTAAACTGCTGCTGTAAATATAATGAACTATTAACAGCTAGTGAAACTGCATACCCTTTTGTTCCAGTTACCTTTCTAGTCCATAGATGAGCTGAAAGCCTCCCTCGAACCAAAACAACTGTAGCTTCTAAAGAAATTCTTAGCACCTTTAGATTAAATCATCATGCATATATTCCACAAGTTCTTTGCCTTTGTGGCAATTAACCTGCCTTATTGCGCATGTCTGGAGAAGACGCAATTCTTGGAGCGGACTTCAGTGTTTACCTCTGTTGGCACATATCACCAGAAACAGAAGTCACGGAAGATAGGATTGCTGGATAATGCAAGATTTCACCACCAAACAGTGCAGATCACAAATGGATAAGAAAATACAAAATATTTTTCCTCTTAGATTTTACCCCACCAAACTGCCCATTTAATCTTTCCTTATTCCCCAGGAGTCTGGTTGGCAAAAGCAGTAGACTGAAATTTCACACAAATGGTTTACCTTAATTTCCTAGTATAACTTGTCTCTTTTAAGCGACCTGATTTTTGTCTAGGCATAGAATGGTTTGGTTTGGAAGGGACCTTAAAGATCATCTAGTTGCAACCCCCCAGCCATGGGCAGGGACACCTTCCACTAGACCAGGTTGCTCAAAGCCCCATCCAACCTGG
>JAVJGG010000088.1:12937407-12954187 GCA_035590195.1 Aviceda cuculoides | reverse complement strand
TGAACTTCATACAATTGGCCTCGGCCCATCGATCCAGCCTGTCCAGATCCCTCTGCAGAGCCTCCCTACCCTCAAGCGGATCCACCCTGCCTCCCAACTTGGTGTCATCTGCAAACTTGCTGAGGGTGCACTCAATCCCCATATCCAAATCATCAATAAAGATATTAAACAGAACGGGGCCCAGCACTGAGCCCTGGAGAACACCACTTGTGACCCGCCGCCAACTGGATTTCACCCCATTCACCACAATCTAAATCTGCCCTCTTTCAGTTTAAAGGCATTACACCCCTTGTCCTATCAGTCCTTGTAAAAAGTCCCTCTCCGGCTTTCCTGTAGGCCCCCTTTAAGTACTGGAAGGCTGCTCTAAGGTCTGCCCGGAGCCTTCTCTTCTCCAGGCCGAACAACCCCAACTCTCTCAGCCTGTCTTCACAGGAGAGGTGCTCCAGCCCCCTGAGCATCTTTGTGGCCCTCCTCTGGACCAGCTTGCACAGGTCCACGTCCTTCTTATGCTGGGGGCCCCAGAGCTGGACACAGTACTGCAGCTGGGGTCTCACGAGAGAGGAGTAGAGGGGGAGAATCACCTCCCTCGACCTGCTGGCCACGCTTCTCTTGATGCAGCCCAGGATGCGGTTGGCTTTCTGGGCTGCAAACACACATTGCCAGGTCATAGTCTGTTCTTCATCAATCAGAACCCCCAAGTGCTTCTTCACAGGGCTGCTCTCAATCCCCTCATTCACCAGCCTGTGTTCATGTTTGGGATTGCTATGACCCATGTGCAGGACCTTGTGTTTGGCCTTGTTGAACTTCATGAGGTTTGCACAGGCCCACCTCTCTAGCCTGTCCAGGTCCCTCTGGATGGCATCGCTTCCCTCCGGTGTGTTGACCGCACCACACAGCTTGGTGTCATCGGCAAACTTGCTGAGGGTGCACTCAATCCCACTGTCCACGTCGCCGACAAAGATGTTAAACAGCGCCGGTCCCAATACCGACCCCTAAGGAACACCACTCTTCACTGGTCTCCACTCGGACATCGAGCTGTTGACAACAATGGAGTGTGACCATCCAGCCAATTCCTTATCCACCGAGTGGTCCATCCATCAAGTCCATGTCTCTCCATTTTGGAGAGAAGGATGTCGTACCGGACAGTATCAAATGCTTTGCACAAGTCCAGGTAGATGACCTCAGTCGCATTTAGTATTTCTGCAAGTTGTGTTGTATGCATGTTGTTTTGATGCATGGTGTTTATTGAGGTTACTTTGTTTCTTTCTTTAAAACTTAAAGGATGCCTCAGAAATAATTTGTGTTGTTTTTAACTTGTCTTTCTCTTCTTCTTCCCTACCCTTCTCCATTCATCTAGCTCAGTTCCCCACAATTCAGTGCAAGCAAACCAACTATGCTTATTAGCAGCTTACTGCAAAATACACAGAAGAATGTCTTCTCTTGCCAGGGGTCCTAGAGGAAGTCAGCTCTTAAACTCCATGTAACATCAAGCACTTCCTGGAAAGCCAGGGTCTAGACCAGATTATGTGTCAGAAAAATGAACTGTACTGAGTTTGGAAATCGGTCACAAATCAGTCTTTGCCTATAAAGAACAATTACTGTTGGTCTGGAGACTTACAGTACTGTGAAATTTTGGGTCAGCATGAGATCTGTCAATTTATTTGCGAAGTAAGTGTTCCTGCTAAAATACAGTCTGCAAATGAGTAGCTCAGAGATTTTTCACAGAGCTGTGTGCTTTTGTAAAATAAAATACTACATTCTCTGGTGCGCACATATGTGTGTGTTGTCTTTTAATTCCCTCCTAACACTCTTGGAATTTTCACCGCAGCCAAATTCATTCCTTTTCTAAGTGCGCATCGTGTGTGCTTTTGGCAAGGGAATGGAAATGGAATTTCTTATAGGGTTCCTTATATTCCTCATATGAACAGTTTCAATCAACTGTGGGTTTTTTGGCTGTTGAATAGTTACACACATTCTTTCTGGGGCCCAAACATACCCTGGGGTTGAACAAATAGACCCAATTATGTTGTACGATGTTTGTCAGGGTCTCCTCATACTTCCTACTCCATTTTCTGCTAGAAAACTTAGTTGCAAAATACTTGTAACTCCATATGAGGCCTTTAACATATGCCAAGGAGATTATATGGCACTGACCTGATACTTGCAGTTTCAAGTCCCCACTTGAGTGCTGTGGGACAAACGTAGTTGTTCATGAGATGTAGGGTAGTCCTGTTTTTCCCAGCCAGTTATGATTATGTCTAAAGTTCTGGCCATTAGTGCATTTTTGGGGCCTTTCTTGTTCTATATAGGGCCAAAACTCTTTGGTTTTACTATATAGCTATTGGCAGCCTTCTTCTGCCAAAGTAATCTACAAAGGTATCATTTTACTTCTAATTTTCCCTCCAGTTTCCCCCATCCTTAGTGGCATTGTGCCTGCATCTTTTGCCAGCATCTTTCCACCCATTTAAAGAGGAAAAAACCACAACTATAAACATGACTTTGTTCCCCTTTGGTCTGTCAATACTGTGGTAGGAGAATTCAGTGTAATCAAAGCATTTAAATTCTTGAGAGAAGAAATTTGCCCTCAAATTATCTCGGGTATGCACATCTTTTCATGGAGTTTTGCTTTTGAGACCCTTTGAAGGAAGGAGAGGCCAGTTTTCTGTTTGAATGGGCTGGAAGGTTCCCTTGCAAAGTGTTTGCAATAATTAATGTCCAGTTTCTTTGTTGCAGTAGATTGCTCAGCTGCCTAGCGTGGGCAGTACACTTGATCTCTGCCTGTGCAGTAAATCTGATGCAGATGTGCTGAATTTACGGTTTTGTACACATCTGTTACTGTGCATGTGCTGTGGGTATCTGTAGCATCTCTGTGACTTGGGGCAATCCTAGCAGGAGGATGTCTGAGAGCAGGCTACTGCCAGGTATGTCTTTCAGCTGGCAGTTTTCTTCCTCTCCTGAGGGGTTTGAAGCTGGGCCATGGCACAGTTGAATTGCTTACAAGCACTTCACATAACTCTGTGAGTCACAGGTTGGGTATCACTGTGTCAAAGGAGTAAGGGAATGATGCTGCTACTTGCTTCAGGTGATGAGTGTGCTGATCAACCAGATCAGCACCAAGGTCTGGTTCCCTAGTTAACAAAACCTACTCTGGCTGCTCTTCAAAGTTTACTGCTCCTTTTCACATGATCTGGTGGACTGTCTGTACTGGCCTGTCTGCATTGTAGAATATTACTGCCCTTTTCTGCATGGTGGATGTGTTCAACTGCATATCTCTGTTTTTACATTTAATTACAACATAGACTGGATTTCTCATCATCCCTTTTGGCATACTTCCTGGAGTAAAGTGGACTGTGAGAGGATTTCAGGAATGCTTGATGCTCTGGCTATAGAGGAAGTTCGGTGGAAGCCACTTGTGGGTTCAATGCTAACCGCTGGATCGAACCACACAGTCACAGCTGATAGCCAAGAAAAGCACACTGCTGAAATGCTCAGGTCCTATAATGTTACATTTTGTGGTGACTTGGTTTTTGGCAGGATGTTCTTCAAAACAGAAAAAAAAGTCTGAAAGCAAAAAGAAACTGTGTTTTAATGGAGTTTTGTACTTGCGCTGGAGGCCGAATGTTCTTCTCTGCACAGCAAAGCTGCATGGTCTAGGGGAGCAGAGGGTGATGAGGAAATGCTTCTGGCTTTCACCTATTTTAGAAAGGCTGCTGTGTTCCATCTGCAGCCAGCATAATAACCTCATGTTTTATCAGGCTGCAGAGACAATAATAACTCCTAACTTTTTTTAAAAAATACTGCTTTTCAGTTCTTGAAAGATTTTTTTTTTCCCCATTTGTATGGTTTTGGATTGCTTATCTGTAATGGCACATTCTAGTGATGCCTTTTCCAAAAAGCACTGATCCAGAGAAGCTACAACCTGAGCCTTTTCTTTCTGGTGGGGTCTGAGTAATGCTGGGTTGGAATATTGCAGTCAAGAACCTTAAATCCCTTTTTTGGCAACAGCTTGCTTTGCCAATTCAGAAGAGTAAACAGAGACGGAAGAGTTAAGTTCTTCATTCCACAGTATTTGTAAGTAGTAGGAACAAATACAGTCTTGTGGTGATGCAGTTGTATTAGTAGCTGCATTATGTCAAAGATCAAAATCACAGCAGTGGCAACAATCAGTGGGAAATCTCTGTCAGCTGGGATGACTCAAAGCTATCCTGGAGAATGAGTGCAAAGTAATTTTTGTAGTCCTTAAGAAGCAGTTTCTCTTTTAATAAGTAAGAAGGTAAAATTTCAGAGGAAATGCAAAAAATGAGTGTTGCTGACACTAACTTGACTGTTTTGCAGCCTTCTGGGTCTCATATTAATGATTTGAATATATAAGCTCTACTGGAATACTTTACACAATTAGTCCAGTCACTGTTCTCTAGTACTAGAGAGTGTTAACCATGTATCTTGCCTTTGCTCTAAAGAGGCTTATTTTGTGCCCAGGTGGAAACCTCTCTAGATTACTGCTTTTTTCCTCTCTACCCGGTGCCACTTTTTGGCCCTGTGCTTTGTTCCTTGTCACAGCTGAATTTCTTCTCACATGAATAAAGTGGAGACTTATTCCTACGTTCTTTCTGTGTTCTGATGCTGATGGAAAGTAAGCTTGAGAGACAACGGACAAGTTAAGTGTTTTTCACTGGAGTTAATGAATGCATGGGTAATCACTCCATGTCATAGATCTATCAAATCTGTAGTTCCTGCTGGGACAAAGCACAGACTTTATTGCACAGAATTGGGCCAGTTTCCAGGCTGTCTTGGTGCAAGGCAACGCATGTGATGAGCTGAGCTCTCATCATTGCTCTGACAGAAATTTTCCATGTTTCTCGCTGAGTATGAGCTAGTACTCTGTGGTTGGGTGTTGGGTTTTTTTTCTCCTTTGGTTAGTTGTCACTTTTGAGTAGAAGAATCAATAACTTTGTTCTGACCTGTACCGCTATAGTGAAAACACATCTCCCATAACATCATTCATTTTCTAATGTTTGTTTGACTGGGAATCTGATAACTTGCCACAAGCTCCTACTTCATTTCTACTTCAAGCATCACTACATGCATGATATCCCACAGACTCCTCATCTGATGGCACTGAAAGATTCAGATGAGAGCCAAGTACTAAACAAAAAACGTTACATAAACCCAAGTAATTTGGAGCAACCTGGTTTGGAAGAAAGGTCTTCTTCAGAAGAGGTCTAGTTCTGTAGGAATAGAAACAAGGACAAAGTGAATGCATTGTCATAACTTTGTTTGCTCGGGCAATTGTTTTTGATACAGTTTCATAATGTCTGCCTTTTTGGCAAGCCAGTATTCCAGAGTTTGCCTTTACTGATGTGTCTGGTTCTGTTAGGGTTAGTCCTTTCTTTTGGGCTATCAGAAATATTTTTGTTGCAGATGAATAATTGCTGGCAATCTTAAACACACATCTAGTACATCCAAGACAATAGATGAGGAAAATTAGAGAAGAGATTAGCTGTTCTGTTAGGTGTAGAGAGAAGCTGTTTTAGCAGTATTACACCCAGTACAGTAATTTGCTGTTGATGCTAAGAAATGATTATCCCTCCAGCAAAATGTAAAATCTAGAGCATAATCTTCCAAGGAAACTTGAAATCCATCACTTTCATTCCAGAGTTCTTGTATGTGTCCTGTGGAAATAAGCTTTGCAGATAACTTTCCAATCTGAGTGTATGTTATTTCAGTTCATTGTGACAGCTGTATCAATAGTGTGAATGAACCAACCCTATTGTTTTCCCACCCCCACCTGCAATGCATGCGAACAGCTGTGCAGAGTTGGACAATTGGTTTTGCAGTCCAGTATGTGGTCTGAAATTGGCTAGCACCAGCCAGCTTGGAGGTGCAGACATCAGATAGTGGCAATTTTGCTCTCCAAGATTTTCTTTTCCCTGCCTTTACAATTTGGTTGTTGTTGAAGCTGAATTTAATATTTAAACTTTGTTACTCAGTCTCACTTCTGCCCCATCACTTATATGATCCTTTATTTATTCCTTCCCATTGACAGTGAATGAGGATTGAAGCTCTGCAGAGAATTGGAAATTTTAACCCTACTGAGTTTTCCTTCTATATGCTGTTTAGTCTGGTAGTCCAACAAGTCCAACTTTAATACAAATAAAATTTTATTTAATGGGATGCTTATTCATAAAACAATTGCATGTCTGACAGGCTATGTATATTGAACCATTTTAGGTACCCAGCAATAGCTTGCTGAAGTTGCAGCATGGCACATCTGTAGCTTTTGCGAATTATTTTTACCTTGATTTAGAGGATGGAACTTAGTATCAAAAAATGATAGAAAAGTCTAGGCTGAAAGGGATTTCTGGAGATCATCTGATCCAGCTTTCCATTGAAAGCATCCTTGTTATCCAGGGCCTTGTCAAGCTGAATCTTGAATATTTCCAGTGGGGGATGTTCCACCACTTCTTGAGGCAACCTGTTCCACTGTGTAATTGTTCTTACAGTGAAGAATTGTTTCCATGTATCCAAACAGAATTTTCCCTGAAGTATCCTTGTTGCCTTTTGCCTGGTCATCATGCACCCTCATGAAAAGACTCTCATCTTGGTGGCCTTTTGCTGGACCTCCAACCAAAACTGGACACTTTATTCCAGGTGTGGTCTAACAGGTGCCAAGTACAGTGGAATAATCACATTCCTTGATCTGCGGGCTATACATGTGCTCCAGGTGCAGCCTTAGCTGTTGACTCGCATTCAGTTTGCTGTCCATCAGAAGCCCCACGTCTTTTTCAGCAGAGGTATACTGCAGCCAGTCAGGCCATATGCAGTCTGTGCTGCTGCTCAGTATTACTCTATCCCACATGCAGGACTTAAAATTTATCTTCATTAAACGTAATGCAATTTTTGGTGGCTCAGTCTTCCAGCCTGCCACAGTGACTTGTGTCTTGTGGCCCTTCCTCCTGGCATAACTACCACCCCTCCCAGTTTCTTATCATCTGCAGACTTCACTGAGAATGCATTTGGTCCTCTCATCTGGGTTGTTATAGTGATATGCCGTGGTTTAACCCCAGCCAGTAACTAAGCACCACGTAGCTGCTCGCTCACTGCCCCCACCCTGCCACCCCCCTCAGTGGGGTGGGGGAGAGAACCAGGAAAAAAAAAGTAAAACTCATGGATTGAGATAAGAACAGTTTAATAGAACAGAAAGGAAGAAACTAATAATTATAATAATAACAATAATAAAATGACAATGATAATAGAAGGATTGGAATATACAAAACAAGTGGTGCACAGTGCAATTGTTAGTGACCAGTGCCCAGTTACTCCCCAAGCAGCGATCCCCCCAGGCCAACTCCCCCCAGTTTATATACTGGACATGATGTCACATGGTATGGAATATCCCTTTGGCCAATTTGGATCACTGTCCCGGCTGTGTCCCCTCCCAGCTCCTTGTGCCCCTCCAGCCTTCTTGCTGGCTGGGCATGAGAATCTGGAAAATCCTTGACTTGGTGTAAACACTACTTAGCAACCACTGAAAACATCAGTGTGTTATCAACATTCTTCTCATACTAAATCCAAAACACAGCACTATACCAGCTACTAGGAAGATGATTAACTCTATCCTAGCTGGAACCAGGACATGATATTAAATAGTATCAGACCTAGTATCGGCTCCAGAGGAACTCCGCTTGTGACCAGCTGCCACTTCAACTTTGAGCCATTAACCACCACCCTTTGTGACAACTGCAAAGGCTTTGAGCCAGTTTAGCCAGTTTTCTACCATCTTGTGGTCCAGCTGTCTAGTCCATATCTTAGCAGCTTGTCAGCAAGGATGTTGAAGGAGAGAGATGTCAAATGCCTTGCTAAAGTCCGGGTAGATGACGTCCACAGCTCTCCTCTCATCCCATCCACAGACCAAGTTGCTTCATCAGAAAAGGTGTTGAGATTGATCAAGCATGATTTGTCCTTGGTAAATCCAAACTGGCTTTTTCAGTCATCATCTTGTCCTTCATGTACCTGGAAATAGCTTCCATAAGGATCTGTTCCATAATTTTCTCAGGTACTGAAGTAAGACTGACTGCTCTGGGATTTCCCTGATTTGTATTTTTGCATTTTTGCAGATGAGGGTAATATTTGCCCTTTTTCAGTCATCAGGGGCCTTCCCTTGATCTCCATAACCTTTGAAAGATAACAGAGAATGGCTCTGCAGTTATGAGCCAGCTCTCGTAGGACACTTAGATGCATCCTCTCAGATCCCATAGACACCTATATGTCTGGTTTGCATTGGTGATCCCTAACTTGACCGTCCTTTATTATCAGCTGTTTCTTGCTTGCTTTGTTATTGCTTTGTGCCAACCCCATTCAGTAGCAGACATATATTGCTTATAATTCCTCTTGCTGTTAATATACTTACTAGTCTTGACATCTGTTGCCAGTTTGAGCTCCAGCTGAACTTAATACTTTCTTAACTGAATCTCTGCATTTCCGAGCAATATTTCTATATTTGTCTTTGAGATTGTGCCCCTTTTTCCATCTCTCCTTTCCATCCAACTTCTGGAGATTCTAGCAACAAAATACTAGATTGTCTCTGAATTAGACACTCTGAGTCCTCTATTAGTTTAATGGTGAATGAAGTTGTTGTTTGTTCAAAATCTGTTTGGTGACTTATTTTTATTGCATTTGGAAGAAAACATGCACACTCAGTCCACTTTTTGTGTTTAGTAAGACTGGTTTGACAGGGGAGATATTTACTATAGAAGTCGCAGCAGAAGTGTACTCATGTTTTTTTCTCCTCCCTGTAAAACACTTAGGTTGTTTGGTTGCCTTATTTCACTCGAGCCATGATATACCCCTGACTTTGGATTGGTCCCTTAGAAGAAGCTTCCATGGGGCATGGAGTTGGAGGAAGGAAATGAGACCTAGAGCTTAAAAGTGGTGGCTGGACACCGAGGGGCTGGGTAACTAAAAGTATCTGAAGTTTGCACTGAGTTAACTGGCTGTACTTGCATACACCTGGGGGAAGCTAGGAAGGGAGCTTACTTGCCTTCAGTTACCAGATGCTGCTTCCACACATACCTAGTTTGGAGGAAAGCTTTGAGAAGAAACTGTATTTCCCTGATGATAGGCTTCCCATTCAGGTTGGTTTGGGTTTTGGATTTTGGGTTTTTTTTAAACACTGCAAATGCTCATAAATTTTATTTCCAAAGCCTGTCTGGTGAAGGAATGTGAATTCATGTGGAGGGAGATGAATCCATGCCAGGTGCATTCTGGGTGAGGAAGCTATATGGTGTATCTGTTGTTTCAGGCCCTAGAGCAATAAGGAATTCAAGTCTTCACAAAAAAGCTTGGTAGTTCGGCTCCATTTTAGAGACTTGTGCAGTGTAGTGTTTAGAATTTGCTTTTTACTGCAACTAGTTGAAACAACTGATAATTTTCCTCCTCATAGAAAATAATTGGCTTTATTGTTGCCTTTGTAGTTTGTCCATGATATCTTTTCTTTAGTGTGTCTAAAGTGAAATATGACTGTGATCCAGAAACACTGTGGTTCCTCCCTGAGCCTGAATTTTTGTCTAGATATTTTCATTCAGCCTTACCCTTTTGTGTCCTGTGGTCCGCTTAGGCTTTAAAGCGGAAAGAAGCCTTAATCTGTGCCACATCCTGGCTCCCATGCCCCAGACCCTTGGCTTTCTCATCTAAAGGGCAAAGCAAGATGTCTGCAGCTGAGGTGCTTCAGCAGAGACATGTCTGGGGCTCAAAGTGAAGTGGGATGGAGAGGTGCTTACCCAGATTTTTTGAAGAAGCCAGTGTACCTTCACTTTGTTTGTCTTGCAAAAGAGAAAATGAATTCAGTGCCTTTTCTTTCAACTTTGTTGTGATTTGTAAAGTGGTGCCTCCAGCACGTATCTGCTGCAGGAGTTCAGAGAAGGAGCGGTCCTTTTTCTCTGTAGCAGATTGCTCCCTTGATGAGAAAGATCGTGTTGCCTTACTGTCCCTATCTGTCACACCATAGCCCCTGTGCTGGTTTGGGCTGGGATAGAGTTAATTTTCTTCCCAGTAGCTGGTATGGGGCTATGTTTTGGATTTGTGCTGAAAACAGTGTCGACAACACAGGGATGTGTTAGTTATTGCTGAGCAGTGCTTGCACAGAGTCAAGGGCTGTTCTGCTTCTCACCCCACCCCACCAGCGAGAAGGCTGGGGGGGGGCACAAGGAGTTGGGAGAGGACGCACCGGGGACAGCTGACCCTAACTGACCAACGGGATATTCCATATGCTCAGCATATAAAGCTGGGGGAAGAAGGAGGAAGAGGGTGACGTTCGGAGTGATGGTGTTTCATCTTCCCGAGTCACTGTTACGTGTGATGGAGTCCTGCTTCCCTGGAGATGGCTGAACACCTGCCTGCTGATGGGAAGCAGTAAATGAAGTCCTGGTTTTGCTTTTCTTGTGCACGTGGCTTTTGCTTTACCTATTAAACTGTCTTCATCTCAACCCACCAGTTTTCTCACTTTTACTCTTTTGATTCTTTCTTCCATCGCACTATGGGGGGAAGTGAGCAAGCAGCTGTGTGGTATGCAGTTGCCAGCTGGGGTTAAACCGTGACAGCCACCTATGGACAGTGCAGGGGAGGGAATTCTCTGACCTCTTGTATGTGAGGGGACAGGGAACCATTTAAGCTGGAAGGGATGGATTTTTAATAATTTCTTACAGCAAGATTGACACTTGGAACTGGCACTAAAGTTGGTATTTGCAGAGCTCAACTTCCCAACTGGAGCTCAACTTTACTAGTGAGCTTGGCAGAGCTTGACTTTTCCAGTGAGCTAACCAAGGAAATAGGCTATTGGCAAGATAGAAGTCAGGGGTCCTTATAACCTTAAGTTTCCTGGGTTATGGAAAGGCCCCCTGGGAAATGACTCTCTTCTCTGCTCAGGTCCTTCCTAATCTTTTATTAAAGTAATATATTGATCTCCATAAAAATTCTTTGGCTTTAAAACAGAATAAGCAAACAAATGGATTGCATGTGTAGGTCGGTAAGGACGAAAATGAGCTTTGATAGTCAAATGATGTTGGCAGAGGAGGGGTCAGATCTGCTGTTTCTATTTGAAAATTGTAACTTTTTATTTGTAAGTTTGGTACATATTTCAGGGAGCGCTTAAGTATAGCCCAATACAGACCCTTGAGCAAGGTCTCATTTTCCTCTTTTCCTAGCACACTAATGCACTGCTTGCGTCTTCTGCTACTGGAGAACTGCTACAGAATTGTGTCCAATGTTTAAGGTGCAGTTAAGAGCTAGAGCTGTGGGGTTCTTTTGCATGTTGTGAATGATCCTATTGGTGTTTATTGTGCAAACATCCCCAAGACAGAGAGTATGAAAACTGCTGCTTCATCTGAGAATCAGGGTTAATTCACTTGTAAACCAGAGATGAGAATGTGGCAGGCACTTGCACTGCATGAGTCCTGTTGTAAGCACCATCTGCCACAGTGTGTGGTGTTTTGCCACATCTAGGCACCTCTTCAGTGGAAGTAACACAGTGTTCTAAGCTGGAATTCTTAAATTCCTTAGCTCATGTTGCACTTTTAGTTGATATTCCTGTTTTGGAAACTTGCAATATATTGTCTGTCGTAATCTGCTGAGACTACTACAATGTAAGCCTGTGGAGTCCGAGCCGAATCCACTGACTACTTCTGGCTTGATGTGGTGGAGTGCTTTTGTGGACAGAAAGTTTTTTGTCAATGCAGGCCATGTCTTACTGGCCTTGGTGTTGACTCTCTGGATTTTTCTTTATCTTAAATAAATGTTTTTCAGAATTGTGCTACTGGGTTGACATTTCTGATATGCACCTTAAACATAACATTGTTTTTATTTGAGAGTGCAGATAAAAACATGCTATGCCTGCCTTCTCATCGTCTCTTTTATGGTCTTTAGGACAGGGGTAGGTCCTCAGAGCCCTTCTGTGTTATTTTGTGGTCCTAGGTGGTCTGGAATTTGTACTAACTTTACCACTATGAAAGTATATTTCACTCTTCTCTGCTCCCAGCATGGATCTGTGAGCCATGTTTAAATGTCTCTTTTGTTGCTTTTGCTCTTTCTTCTCCTGCCTTGTAAATTTTCACTTCTGTGAGTAAATCAGTTCTGTGCTCTTGGAGGCATGGTAGTTGCCCAGAGGATGGGAAGTGGGTGCTCAGGGTAATGTTAGTCACTCAGCCAATCCCTGCCCCTGCAGCAGTGTCATTTCTGGTTACTGTTGCTAAACCATGAGATTTTGTTATATGTGGGTTATCCAAATCTTTCTGTCAAATACATGGCTAAACAAAGGGGAAAATACTTCAATTTTGTATTTCAAAATGGGCTGGTACTTCAGAGGCAAGAGAGAACCTTAAAAGAACAGAGATACTTACCAAGGTGGGATGTAACTTTAGTTCAGACAGGCAATATCGAGTCTGTTTCTGCTAGCATATACTTCAGAATTTTATAGCACATACTCCTTCCTTCATGACCACGAGGAAATCATAATTCAGTTTTTTGGAAAACGATGCCTTGGTACCCTGGCCTTTGTTCTATGTACTGGGAACTATATGTAATATTTCTCTGCCCATTGATCCTCTGCCACAGAAAGTATGAAAGTCCTTATGGTAGTGTTACCAACTGAAGTTCCAGATTGATGCAGAGTTACTTAGGGCCCTCTGACATATATGTAAATCTTTACCTGGCTTCACAGAGGTACGTTTATTTATTATATGATGAATTACCAATAAAAATCAGCCACAGATTCTGTTGGTGCACATTGTGTGTGAGTAGGTAGGACCACCTTTTGTGGTACACTCAATGGAACAATGAGAATAACCAAAAGGTGAATAGGTATCCAGGAGACTTATTAAATCTGAGAGATGCTTTGTTTTTAAAAAAAATAAAATCAGGTCGACCTGAAATATGGGGTCAAAACCCAAAAATGAATGAAAAATATCTACACCTTGTATCTCTTCCCCTATTATCTGTCAGGAGATAAAACACCTGATTAGTTTATAGGGGATTAAGAGGAAGACTTAATTAAGAAAAGAATGGGAAGAATAAATAGGTATTTTTAGTGAAGAGGTTGTTGTTTAATTTGACTGTTACTGATCTTGTGTTGCTGTGACCAGAGCACACATTCTAAACGTTGTGTGTGCCTTGCTGTGTTTCCATACTACCGTATCACAGGAAGCCTTTCAAGAGGGGAGCAGAGCTCATGTCACTAAAGCTACACAGCTGCTCAGTGAAGGCATGCATGTAACATGGGTAATCTTTCAGCTGTTTTTTTGCCCAAAGGGTGGAAGAGAAAGAACGATGTTTTGTGGCTTGTGGGATTTAAAGAATTGAATTTATAATGAAGAATTCAACCAGAAGAAAGTTTTGGAAGGTAATGCTGAGTCTCAAAAGGCGTGTTATTGAATCTTTAAAGACTGTCCACATCTTGTTATCCAGACCTGGCTTGTATTTAGTAGAACTGATGTCTTGCCAGGAAAGGAGAAGAGGTGGGATCTGTTAGGGTCATGTGTTTTGTTTTCAGTGGAACTGAAATTAGAGAATATGTTTACAGTGTTGACATGCTTTGTGTCTCTGCAAACTACTGGAACTATGTAAGACACAGAAATGCCAGCCTGGTTTTATCCAAGCTAGCACAGGCCCCAAAGCAATATAATGGGATCACCCTGATGCATGTGGACATGACTGTCCTGCTTTCATACCCAAGCTAATAAATATTTGGTGGCATGATATATACAATGTGGATTTAATGGCTTGAAGGTTGAAGCTCACTTGTGATCTTCACATGATGTGAATGTACCCTTTGTCTTGTTGTTGTTTAGGCCCTTTGGGATCCTTAATTGTAGTGTGAACTGCAAAGAAACCACCAGCCCAACCCTATGAATGAACCACTGAAGCTGGCTTTTCCTGTTAGCCGTTGGAGTCTCAATATGAAGTGTGAATGAAATACTGTTGGCTGGGATGTGAAGCCAGAGAGAAGTTTACGCAGAGAAGAGATTTCTGGGTGGAAATTGCATGCTTAGAGTGGTGCACCACAAACATGATTCTAACAATGCTGGTCAGAAAGGTTACTATAGAGCTTGGTGTCTTTAGGGAGAAGGAGCTTGCAGTAGGTATGGTGGAAATTGGTGGGTTGATGTATAAAGAAGAGGTGTGCATTCCCTGCAGAAACAAACACAATAAGAGATTTTTGGAAGTGTTGTAAAAAAGTTATGCGAAAACCCAAATGTTTTTCTGAGGTGGGGGAAGTGAGTGTCTTCTCTTGGCAGGTGGGGTAGGGACAGAATTTTGAGGAAGGTGATCAGATTGCCATTTGTAATTTATCCACGAGGCGTGAGATCAGGATGAGGTTGATGGAGAAGCTTGTCTGAGTGGGGGTTTAAATGATCTGCATTAAAAACATGAAATCTGAACAATGAGAACAGATGAGAGCACCCAGAGAGAAGATGAGAAGTGTGGTGTCACAGAAATCTGTAAGGAGCCCAGAGGAAGAGGTACTGGAGGGCGGGGACAGAGGTCATGCTCCCAAGTTCTGGTCATGATAAGATTAGCAAACTGGTAGATTGTACAATCTGTCATTGACTTCATAATGCCATTTTATTAAAAGAGCTGACACTAGGTACTTGAATATGAGTCCCCTCAATGTGTTAATGGTTACACAGAGTTGATGACTAATGTGTCCGACTTATACCTTAGCTAAGTATTTGTGTTGGTCCTGTAGATCTTCAGATTCACTGGAACAAATAGTCTAGGAACAGTTTGGCTTTGCAATGCACATGTTTTCAATTGAATGGTGCAATGTTTTTGTCAGTTGTCCCTTCCTGAAACATACAGAATTTGAGGGAGCACTGCTGGCATAATGTAATTTGTTTTGTTAATTACTCTGGTGAGATTCCACTGTGATGCAACAAAATCCTCTGGAGTTTGTAGCCTGCAGATTTGCCAGCATGGAGCCTGCGGCACCCTATTAGTTTTGCTTACTGCTTACGCTGTGTTTTGCATTTAGGTTTGAGGTTTCTCATGTGCAAGATCATTTTGCCATTGTGTGGTGGTTTAATAAATTTCAGTCTTCTCCCTGCTTCAGTCTTCTATGCACTGGTAGGAAATGTAAGGTAGGCATTCTGTGCCTGGGTCGTTGGACTACAAAATGGAATCCACTTGCTGTGGTCACATTTGTGCTTGCACAGCAATGGTAGTAGCCAGCATGGCCATGTTGGAGGAGAACTCTTCTGTGACAGCTGTTTGTTTTTGTTTGCTAGCCAGAGCACAGCTTTCTTCTAGTACCTAGTTCATAGTACAAACTTGCTATAGTCTGTGAGTAAAAGTGTGTGTTCTAAATGGGTTCAACTCATGGGTTTGGACAAGAATTTGAAAATTTCTTTCCCTCAGGGTGAATACAACTGTGTGAATGGCATGAGTCCTGCACTGAGGAGATGAGTTCCTGCTTAATTTTTCCCCTTTATTGACAAACATGCCAAGGATTCCTTTTTTAGGTTCTTGCATTAGGATAGAGTTCAGAAACTTCCTAGGAAACGCATTTCTTTGGACTAGGTTCAAGAAGCAGGGGCTGTTGGTATTTGGAAAAGGAGTTTCTGAATGCCGTATAGTGGTCAGTAAATGCTGAGCAAAAGTCACCTCTTGCCAGAAGAATCATTGATATTTCTCAGATCTCATACAGTTCTTCATTTTTGTTCTGCAGTTTGGCTTATATTCTGAACATTCATATTCCACATTTGATTTGAAGTCTTGTACAGTTTTTCAAAGAGACAGCTCATTTAGTTACACATATTGGTCTTGGGTTTAGCGTGTGTTCCAAAATTCAGTCTCTGGATTTCAGACTTTGTGCCTGGTACCTACCGCATGGCACACATACCTCAGATGATACTAGCTAACATTGTCACACATATTTTGCCCAAGGCAGCTGTAAGCACATGATGGTCTCTGAGTCCTACTTAATGCATGCAGTTTCTTAGAGTCTTATTTCTTGGCTGACCTGGTAAAGTGAGATGAGAGGGTTTTCCCCTTAAGATTTTCCTCTAGTCTTTGGACAATGTATACCTCTGCTGGACGGGAGAACGTACTGGATATGCTGCTTGATGTCTGTTCCTACCTTCTTCTGACTGGAAGGTAGGAGCTCTGCAAAGTATACTACAGGAGTGGCCATCCTTTATGATCTTGGAAGCTGCATATACATTTTTTCATACAACAGGACACAAGAATCCTGCATTTCTATCATGGAGAACCATAGAGAAAATGAATGTGGTTAGCAGTTTGTCAGAAAGAGATGAGTGCCTTTTTAGGGGTCTCATTATTTCATTTGGGTTGAAGCTAGAGTCAAAATGATCTGGTAATTTCAGCTTCAGTAGCTTCTGCTAGCTTATGGTCTGCTGGAGGCAGGAATCAAATGATGTGGCAGTCTCCATTTCAGAAAAACTCTGCTGTTGGTGTATGATATGAAACTGGAATGAGACTTAAAGGAGCCATAGGCTGGTTGGTACCTTATTGTGTCCAGGATTGCTCTGTATTTTCGCTGCCATTCATAGAATCACAGAATCATTAAATCGTTTGGGTTGGAAGGGACCTTAAAGATAACCTGCCTTATTCCACATGTCTGGAGAAGATGCAATTCTTGGAGCGAACTTCAGTGTTTACCTCTGTTGGCACATATCACCAGAAACAGAAGTCATGGAAGATAGGATTGCTGGATAATGCAAGATTTCACCACCAAACAGTGCAGATCACAAATGGATAAGAAAATACAAAA
>JAVJGG010000088.1:12904208-12936193 GCA_035590195.1 Aviceda cuculoides | reverse complement strand
ATGTGCCTTATCCTAGTTTTGAGAAGGATCTGCTCCATGATCTTGCCGGGCACAGAGGTGAGACTGATTGGCCTGTAGTTTTCCATGTCTTCCTTTTTTCCCCCTTTTTAAAAATGGGGGTTATGTTTCTCCCATGTTATGTTTTCCTATCTTCCTCTCTGACTAATTCTCATGTTTTTTTCTTCTGGTTGTGCCTCTTACTACAGGAAAGAGAATTTATTCTGGACAGTTTCACTCTTTCCATGGGCATCTAACCATGAAGCTCACCTGAGCACTATAAACATTAGTTTGCTGATAACTAATTTGGTGTGCTAAATCCTGTGCCTTACCCTTACCTTCCCACAAAGCATCAAGTTAATATTCCTATCATGGTTGAAAAGCTTTTTTTTTTTTCCTCTATTTAGTAAAGGCTAAATTCATAAGGAATTGTTAGCTGTGGCACACCAAAGGCCTAGCAAAGCTTTTTAAGTGATTCGTCAGTTCTTGGTAGATGTATGGAGGTTATTTGAGTTTTGAGGGCTCTGCTGCTTCCAGGCCTATGATTTTTGTCTACTAAACTGTGCATAGATCCTTTTCGAGGGCACCTAGCTTTGTGAAGAAGACGGGAGTGTTCAGAAATGCAACTCTGATTTTGCTAAATGCCTGGGTGCTCTGTAGCACATAGGATACATGCCTTGTGTGTGAAGGTGAGATGCTTGAGCTAGGATATGCCAAGTGCTTGACTGTTGCAAGTTCCTTACTGTCTTGGAAACCCTTTTCAGAGGCCTTTAATATTCTACACTGCAAATATTTAATTACCTTTGGAATTGTGTGTAATTTGCAGCTTTTTTGCCTCTAATTAGGAAGGCTGTCTTCTCAGGTCTTTGGGGCATTGTTGGAGACAGGGTGTCAGCCAGTATTGTCATTGATGTCTCAATTGGGGGGGGGGGGGGGGGTTGGGCCGGGCCCCCCCCCCCCCGCCGCGCCGGCACGACAGGACGGGGGACATGGGGACAACAAAATCACCAATTTCTTTTTAAAGGTAAGGAAACACAGGCTTTGTAAAAAGAAGATTCTCTTTTAAGTTTGGGCTTATCCGGATTTCCAGGTACATAACTGCAGAATGTGCTTGTTGACTATGATCTAAAGGCCTATTCACACTTGGAAGCTGTTACAGAATAACAGTATTCTGGAGGAAAGCGGCTGCAGAAAAAATTTTCTATTGTTCTTGGCCTTCTTCCAAGATGTTTTCTGGACAGAGGTGGGTAGAGACAGTATTTTTTGTATGGCTGGGAAAAAAAGACCAAGACTTGCCATCTCATGACAGTGTATAGAAAGATCTTGAGCTATTCATATGGTGGTTTATAACACTGTAATGCCTTATCCTGGCAGACAGAAAAAAAAGGACAAAAGCATGGAAGTTTTCTTTTAATCATCAGGACTTTTTTTAGGTGATAGAGTTACAGAGTAAAATGTTCCTCCTCTGTTGGTTTACTGTTTGTTTGCTCTGTAACACTAACCCACTTAAAATTTGTGCGGCTCTTTTTGAAGTTATTTTAAACCCTCAGCAATGTGTACAGATTTTGTAACCTTGGATAAAAGCACCTGAGTCGTGGTTTCAGTTTCGCCCTTTCAGGCATGTGGAAAGTTCCCCAGCACATTTCGAGTGTTTTGAGCTAGAAACTTCTTAGATATGGGTTATGGTTTCAAAGCTCAATTGATACAGAGTACGTCAAGGGCATTACATCAAGGGAATAGTTCTCTGTTTCTTTAGATATTTAATATAGATTAAAGCTTTGTGTTTACTTAAAGGATCCCATGGACTCCTTTTGGGGTTAATTATGTTGGAATATATGGCCTGGCAATTTTGGAGAGAGCGCTCTCTGGCTGACTCCCTTCTCTGTTTTTATGTCTGTGCTGAATAGTTTATCCATCAGATGCTGAGTTTAAGGAGTGGTTCATCTTCCAGTGATAGTACCTGTCCCAAGCTTTTAAACAAAGTGAGTTGAATTGCTCATCCATGTGAGACTGTAGACAGCTCAGTAGTGTGTAACAGTAACTCAACAAAAAAAAGAGGAAGGGTGAATGAGGAGATGGGCAGAGGATTCTACTCTTGTCTGTCTAGTATTGTGGTCGTTTGGTTTTTTTGCTCAAAATACAGATGGATTGGTGATGAATCTGGGAAAATAATGAGTGGTAGGAAAACTTCTGTATTGTGTCAGATCACCATCATGTTTCCCATATTTCGCAGTAATCACTAAAGTTACTCTGAAAGTCAGGGTGCCACAAGTTAATATAAATAGCTCTCCTTGTATTGAATCACTTGCAAAATGAAAGTCAAGGTACAAGACATGGGAGAAAGGACAAAATGACAAGCTGGTGATGCAGAAGAGATGGCAGGATTAGTGACCTACATGGTGCTACTTTGCATGGATTAGTGAGAAGAATATATATGTAAATTATTGAGCAGTATAATCTCCTCCCATTATAATCAGACACCAGGAAAACAAAATTGTCACAGTCTTGATACCAGTTTGTTGTTTTCTTCAGCTCATTTGGCAAAGGTGAGATTTAAGGAAAGGCATGAAGCTGAATAAAGTACAGACTTTTTTTGTAAAGAAATTTTTCTGCATATGTATTAAAGCCTGGGCAACTCTTAGGTAAGGGTCTGTGAAAAATCTGAGATTTTAGTTGAGGGAAAAAGAGGACAAGGAGAACATAGTAAATAGTGTAAGAAGTTAAATGTTTCACACCCTTATTTATACACAAAGATATTATCCTAATGAAGGACAACAAACTTGGAAAAGACAAAGAAAGTTAAAAAAATTGATGCATAGGAAGCTCCTTGCCATAGTAAAATTAGAGTAACTACATAGTGTTGGAAGGTGGAGGAAGAGATTGAATATCTGAAATTAAAGCAAATATGTTTTGTTGGCTTGTGTAAGAAACATAAATATCTAAAAGGAGACTGAAGTTTCTCACTCCATGGTATCTCCCCCTCATTTGGGTTCAGAAAAAACTAGAGACTGTTCCACAATAGTTAGGAAGTTTCTTGTACCTTACTTTGAACTACATGATTGTCTGTCATCCTTTGGAACGTGCCTGTTAATATTGTGCAAATATTAAAAAAAAAAAAGTGGTAATGCCTCTCAAACATCGGTTCTGGATCTTATGACATATAAAGCTTTTATGAGTGACTCTGCAAAATAGTTTCTATGATTTTTGTTGGTTTGCAAGGAAAGGTGGTTTGCAATACAAAGGGGAGCTTTGTATTTAATTATTTTATATCTGAGAAAAGGACTTATAATCACATTTAACTGTGAGCCTTAAATGATTTTTTGTAAGCAAGATTACATTGAGCTCACGTAACATTCCAAGATTTTGTACTCATAGCATGCTTCAGAAACGTACTGAATTCTTCATATATGCAGCCTTATGTTTCAGTTTTTCTGGTGTACCTTAGTAAATGAAAGTGTATTTGTTATAAACTAAGGTATTCAAAAGCAATCTGTATGTTTTTTGAATTCTACTGATAGGCTAAAGGTTTCTTTCTGATTCTATTTCAGATGCATCCACTCGGACTGTGTAATAGCAATGATGAGGAAGACCTATATGAATATGGCTGGGTAGGAGTGGTAAAACTGGAACAGCCAGAGTTGGAGCCTAAGCCATGCCTTACTGTCTTAGGAAAGGTAAGGGGATAGACTGGGGTAAATGTTACATGTAACTGTTTCTCAGAAGGGTTAGTTCCTTTTTGAGAAAAATCAGCAAGAAATAAAGCAAGAGAAAACTTACTTTACTCCACGAAACATTCCCGTTTTGCCCATTTTCACACTAGATGCTTCAGGGAAAGATAACGTCATAACTCAGTTGATAGAGTTGGTGATGGGGAGCTGAATGCATACGTTCCCTTTTTGAACTCTGTAGGAACCTAACAAAGACTTCTGCAAAAATGGCTGTTTAGCAGAAGCAGTATTGGAGTAGAAATAGGGTGAACTGCAAGTGTGATGCTAACTTGATCAAAGGAAACTTCTTATCAAAAGCAGTCAAAATTAAAGCATTTCCTTACGTACATTTTTTTCAGAAGACATACATTAATTTCCTTTTTGGGGGTGAGAGGAGTCTTCAGCCCTAGAAAATATTTCTTTGCTTTAATTGCAGGATAGATATCTCTAATAACAAGTGAATCTTACAGTCAAAGAAATAAAAATTTTCATCCTGCTGGAATCTCTCTGTGGAATACAGCCTCTGGAATCTAAATTCCTTGCAAAACATCTCCCTTTGTTTTATGGGGTGAAATCAGTAAGATACCGTTACTGTTGCTGGATATGTTAAAAAGAAAAGCATAAAGCTATCATTTTTTTGTTCTCAGCTTAGAATTTTTGAGGATTGAGGTTATTATATGTTGACATTTGAAGTCTAGAGTAGTTGGAAGTGGGTGAAAGAGTGCAGGCTGCAAGTTCTTCCAGTAACTGAGTTGTTGAAAATGCATAAAATCTGGGGTTCATCCTAAAATCCAACTGGCTCAAGTTGCTGAGTCTTCAGTAGTATAGTGTTGGTGACTTCAGGTAAGCAGTGAAAATGTAGTATATGAGGCAGAAAATAAAATCCTAGGTTGACATTTTATAGGTAAAACTTGTCTCTGTATATTTATAAACAAAACTTCTAAACCCCCCACATTTCGAAGGAAATGGGAAACGATCTGCTTGTCTAAAATTTGCTGCAGGTTTAGCTTGTGTACATGATGAGAAACATCTCTTTAAGAAGTGACTGCCCTTTCTATTGAATTTCAGCATAATACAACTGTTTTTCCTAAGTTGGAGTAGTGTTTCTGTATCACAGAAATTCCAGCTGATGCTTCTTTGTTCTTAGGAGGATAAAATCTGAGGATAAGGTCTCATGAGGATGGAAATTAGAGAAGTTTGGGTACTGAAAGATGCATAGTAGTCCATAATTAAACTCCGTGAGTAAGCTGAGTCTTGGGGAAAGGCATTTAAGGAAGGAATCTGTTCATTTCCTCCTGTCAGGCTCTTGAAAAGCACGTGAGGAAGTAGGTGGGCAAAGTGGATGAAGAAAGTGGAAACCATAGATATCCTATAGAAACATTGTTATAAATATTTTCTGACATAGTGGCATTGCTTGCCTGGCCCACTGCTATGTACCCAAATCCTGCCATGTCCTTTATGTTCCTCATGTCCCCAAAGCCACACCGACCTCTAGAATGAGGACACCTCGGTATCTGCTGATACTAGCTTCCTGAAGCTTGGCCTGCTGAACAGCAGACCCTGGCTTTGCTTCAGGAGCCCTGTAGCATCTACTTTGATGGATAATGATGGTGATGTGAGTCCTGCGTCCTGCATCCTGCACAGGGTGTGTCCAGAGAATTTGGGCACAATGTTTCCTGTGTTTCCAGTTTACGTGCAGTAATTTTAACAGGTGAAAAAAGAGTGGCCAAGGTTCTAGGCAATACTTGCTTCTCAGTAACTGTAATGCAGCTCCTTGTTCTCTATTTTCATGTTGTCATTTATCCTTCTCTTGCTGAAATATTTGTTCCCTATTTCATGCTTGCTGCTGTAGTTTCTCCTCTCCGTCTTTTCTCTGCAACCCTTCTGCTCAGTCCTCCCTATGCTCAAGTTATGTCCTGATTTAGAAGGACTTCTCAGAATTCTTTAAATATTGTTGAGTGCAGATAGCAGCAGGAGCATCAGCCGTGAGCTTCCTGCAGGTCTGTCAATTAAGTCAGCCTGGTTATCTTACCAGTGGGAACAAATTGCATTGTGATTGTCTGGGTCTCTGAAAAGTTCAGTTTCCATGCAATTTGGTGCATATGGCTACATGAGAATTCAGTTTGGCCTCTAAACTGTTTTGCCTGGGTAAGTATCAAACTTGCTGCATGTGTCTAGGTGTCTTCTTCCAGTTGTTTTTAGGATTTGGCAGCTGTTTGACTTCAAAGGGAAGGGGAAGGAAGGGAGAGAGGGAGAGGAGGATGAGGGAGGGGAAGGGGGGAGGGAAGAGGAGAGAGGGCAGGGGAGGGAAGAGAAAAAATGGAATGAAAACAAAAAAAGGAAAGACAAGGAAAGGGGAAAGGCAAGGAGAGGGGAAAGAAAATAAAAATAAAAATAAAATAAAATTGGGGAGGGGTGGCCTTGAACAGAAAAGGGGATTGGGACTTCTTCCATTTAGAAAAGGAGGAAGAAATCAAGGAGTGCAAGCCTACTGTTTGTTCCTCATTTAGTTTGATTTATCCTGCCCCCAAGGTGGCTTGTCCTGCACTGTTTGACTTTGCAGGCAAATACGGTGTTTGCCTTTCAGTAGAGTTGTGGTAAGCTCTTGCTTTTCCAAAGTTCTGTGAAGTTGGCCTGCCCAACTGCAACATGTATTGCGGAGATAATGTGGATGTTACAAGATGCAGGGCTGAAGCAACATTTCAGAAACATACTGGACTCTTGGATATATGAAGTGTTGCATTTCAGCTTCTCTGGTGTTGCTGATATCCAGATATTAAGCAAGTGAGATAAATGGCAAAGCAACCCTTTGTTACACACATATCTGCATGAAAGACTCAGGTGGGTAACAGTGAGACTTCACTGAATGCGAATATTCTTACCTCCTTAAGAGATGTAGTAGAGTGCATAAAATTGAGTATATAAGGCATTTGAACTTCTAGACCACAGGAATTCTGCTTTTCTAGTGAAGTCTGACTGTGTGATCAATTAATTATACCTCCTGCTGGAAGCAGATATATCTCCCTTTTCAGTTCCCATTTATTTCCTAATGCTGGAATTGACATTGGGATCTTCTAGTACCTATTCTTAGATCTTAATTCCATTAGAAGCCATTCTGTGAAATGAAAGCCAAATCTTGTATGTTGGGAAAGTGATGTGGTTGGATCAATTTGACCTACTGATTTGACAGTAGGAATAAAGTTCATGCCAGGAAGGTGAGAGAAGTTAAGGACTTGCTTTCTTTTAAAACTGTCATGGGCATAATTGAAAATCTGCCTCAACAATTTAGGGCAAAATAAAACTGATAGGGCAGTTGTCTGTGTATACGCTTCCCTTTCCAGCTTGTGGCACGTGTGTGCAATTCTCTTTCATTTGGACACTCTTCACTAAGAAAGCTAGTTTGGATATCCTAATCTTTGCTATGAACTAAGAGGATGCATATGGAGAGTTATCCTGGCTCAGCTGACAATTACTTTGCCTATCTTACATACATAAGAAATGGATAACCTTGTCAGTTTAAGCCTATCATAAATGAATGTGTTTAAAAACTCAGACTAATTCAAACCATGAAAGAATTTGCAAGTCCTGTGTTAAGGGAGACAATTTAAACTCGTTTCACTAAAACTGGTGAACACTTGTGTTGAGCAATATAGTAGTAGAAGCAAAAAGGTTAATGCTTGTGTCTGTATGGTGGAATGCATGCATATATAAAGGAATAAATGACGAGGTTTTGTTTTGTTTAATAGTAAAGGAAAAGAAAAATATAGAGATGATATTGTGGAAAGTTTGGAATATTGTGAAGTAGAATGTAGAGACTACTTAAAAGCAGTTTGTAGAGCTAAATTCCATGACACGCAAATCTGGTACGAAGATGCATGGTTTTATTCTTATTGTTGGTTTTGGTTGCTGTGGTTTTTTTTGATTTGGGCTGTTTGGGGTTTGTTGTGGGTTTTTTTTGTTTGTTTGTTTGTTTTTTGGTTTGGTTTGGGGTTTTTTTGGTTTGGTTTTTGTAAAACCCTGGTCTGTGTTTTCAGAAGTTTCACTCCACTTGTTTATCCATGTGCTAAATGGGATTGGTAGCAGTATAGAATTTAATGTGTCCATTTCCATATAGATTTTTGAATTGCTCATCCTTCTTAGTCAGATTTATATGGTCTAATGGAAATGAAAGATTTTTTTTTTTAAATTTATCTCCTGTTAGAGCGTCCGTGAAAACTGGACCCTGATTAGGAAAGGGGTGTGTGTGGCAGCTTTGATTTAACATTGCCTTTGATCACAGTGCAGCCCTGTTTGAGGCAATGCTGCATGCAGGCAAAGCAAAGGCCGGGGTTTTACTGATCTCATGAGCTCCTGAATAGGGCCAGAAGGGGAATGACAGAGGAAGAAGAAAGCTTTGGAAATTAAAAGGAAACCCCATGAACCCGACCAGCATTATTGGCTGGATTTGCCTACCAGGGAGCCGCTCAGTTTCTGCCAGGCTAATTCTGCTCCAACTTCTCTCCCCCTCACCCCCGACCCCACCTCCCTCTCTCTCTTTCCTTCTTTCAGACTTTTTTTGTTTTTGAGACATGCCTGCAGTAACTTGGTTCTCAGGCTGGGAACCCACTGAGCTGTTGCCATGGTCACTGGGAAGCTCTTCGTGCCATGTGCTTCAAAGGGAACCTTTCCCCTCCTGGAATTCCTGCCTTCTCTGCCTACAGCACAATGAGACTCCTTCTCCTTTGCCTGTCAGCGCACGTGCTCCGGCAGGGTAGCTTTGCTCTGAAGGAAGGGAAAAGCAGTGTTGCCTACCATACCTGTTGCATGCCTGCATCCGCTGTATTGTGATGGCAGTACCTGCATGTGTCCTGCGCATTCTAATATGTGGCCCTGGTGTTCCTCCCCTTCCCCAGTCATTTTTGAAGCAAATGACATCTGTCAAGTGAAATACAGCCCAGCAACATGATTGTTTTTTTTTTTTTTTTCCAGTACATAATAGATAGTGAGAAAATGCTGAAGATTTGCGTAGAAGTCACACTTCTTCCCTTTCTGCAGGCTTGAAGGTCCACAGGGAAGGATTTTGTTCTGTTTCTTTTCCAGGGACTGCTGAAGGGACTCTTGTTCTGTATTAATACGATGTGTATATTTGAGGATGTGCATCTGAGTAGAACCTAACAAAGAGAGGATGTCTCTGCTACTACAGCTTCCTGTTTTCTTCAGATCAAAGGCATCTGTAATATGAGGAAATTCTTAACAGTTCTTCTGGTATCCATTCACTTCTTTTCTCTCTTTTAAGAGTTTATTTACAAAAACATTTACACAAACACTAACTAGAAGAATCTCTTGTTTTGCCACATCATAATTATGATTATACTACTTAGGTTGGGGCCAAAATCATAATAACTTGAGTTTGCATTAAATAGTCTAACTGTGATTCCTAATCTTTTATCTAACAATTTAGTTTAAATATAAAGATTCTTAAAAGGTAGTCAAACAAAAAATCATGGGGCTATGTTGGTAGTTTAGTTCCTGAATAAAGAGTGATCTGTTCTAAGACTTGAGGAACAAGAGGGCCTGTGGGGAGTCAATTTTAATCCTTTTATTTTTGGAGTTACTGAAAGTAATAAAAAAAGAAAGGCAAATCAAACTAAATTACACCTTAATATTAATAGCCTAAATTAATCATACAGTTATATGTGCAAATTAGAATTGCAGTGACTATATAAGCATACCTTTTGTTTCTTATTAATATTAAAAGTTTTATGTACAGATTGGATAATTTCCTGTAGAAATTGATTCAGTGCAGTTGTAGAAATGCATATGGAATTTAGGCAAATGCTCTTCCATGCTAAACTTATTCAGAAGTTAGGACTGAAGTATGCAGTAGATTAAGATCTAAAATTAATGAAAGACATGTCTAAAACCATTGATCAATGTTTCCAAAACTTTTCTTGTTCAGATACTTGCAACCGGTAGTGATAGCTGCGGTAACCCACCCTATGACGGATGGGACCTGTGCCACATGCAGTAGAAGATACTGTCACTTTAGGAAAACTTCTTACATCCATTGAAGTAGGTGACATTCCACTTGTGGTATCTATTCCACAACTAGGGACCTTTGCTGCCTTCCGTTTGTCAGCCCATGTTTCTTTGTAAACAGCATCTAAAAAGCATTTGGAATTAATTTTGAGGCAGTAGTCTCAAAATTTATGGCAAAATTTAATTGTTATGGCTGAAAAGTAATAGTATGGGTGACTTTTAAGCTGGTTGGTTTGTTTGTTGGTTGGTTTGTTTGTTTGTTTCACTGTGTGGCTACATGAAGGTCTGTGTTGGCAGTGTAATGTCCGGTGGAGGTAGGAACAAGTAAGACGATGAGGGTAAAGGGACTGCTCTTTCTGATGGCAGTGCTAGCCTAAATGGATGTCAAACTACAGATTGAGAAAAGTTGTTCAGCAGTAGAAACTTAATACTGGTTGTCTTGAACTCTCAGGCATTCTGTGTTAAGAAGGAAGTTGTTATGAAGCAGAAGAGAAGTTTCTTGAATCAGACTAGACTCTTTTTGCTGTGGACTAGTTGTTAGATCTACATTGCATATGCCAAACATGCCAAAACTCTGATTAAAACACAAACTACATTGTTTATTGATTCCATTGTTTTGTAATGAAAAAAAGAGTATGCATTTTGAGGGGGGAAAATAGCATCCTGGCTAGTGTTAAAGACTCTGACCTTCTGAATCAGTCGTGTTCTTTAATAGTCTATGTTAACTTTGCGTTTAAATTTTTCATTTCCATGGTCTGTTGTCCTAGCACTGCCTGAAATTAGAGTTAACTGTGAAAAGAAGTAGTAGGTAAAATTGTAAGCCCTGCCATGCATGGTTTTTTTCTTACTGTATTTGTTCTAAAGAATGTATTGAGAAACAGAGAGAATTACCATTTTCCTGAAACAGCAGAGAAAAACATAAGTGCTGTAATATCATACTGATTGTTTCTTGTTATTCCCCACTTCATTATCATTTATAAAGTTCAGGACACCTGAAATATTAACATCCATTTTAAACAACCATAAAACATCTTTAAAAAATGATACTTGAAGTGATACTGCTACTTGTGAAAATATTTCTGGTGTCATTTATCTTTTGACATTCTTGTTTCTTACTTCCCCAGTGCTAGCAGTGTGGTCAGACCTCTACAGCGTATAGACATAATGATTTCTGGAGTTCTAACAAAATTACAAAGTTGAGGTCAGAGGAGGGGGTAATATATGGTTTTTCAGGAAGAAGCTGGACTTTTATAATGACAGACAGAAATAGTCAGTCCTCATAATCTTCCTGATAGGGACAACTGTGTATTTTTGAACACCACCACCAAAAAAATCACATACAGAAAAATGTTTCTGCCAAAAGCTCAGTGAATTTCTGCTTCCTGTCTTCTTGTCTCTTCTTCCATCCCCCATAGCCATAATCTAACAACAAGCCTATTTTAACAGATTAAACAAGGGATTTGTGTTGTGTATGGATCATACAGTGAAAGATGTAAAAGGAAAGAAAAGAGCTGGGTCAAAGCCAGAGAGGGGAGTGCTCAAAGGAATGGACAAACAAGGGCTAATCAGGTTATGCTGTTCAGAAGTAGATCTATCAGGTTTTAATTCATGGGTGGTGGTGGGCCCTTTCCATCGGTAACTAGTGCCAGCAACCTGTTATTGTATTGTTTTATTAACTTTTTGTGTTCACTGTGCAGTTATGGAAAGCAACAGCTATTCATGAAGAAAGGCCATATCTTATGTTTCTCTCTCTGGGCACTCCTTAGATTTACTGTTGTTGTATTGATTACTTTAAATAAATGTCCACTTTTAGAGTTGAGTCATTTAACAGTTCCCACCACCATCTTCACTCCTTTCCAACTAACTGTGGAACACAGCTGCTTCTCCCTTAAGCTAAAGAAGCAGCTGTTGTTGCACAACATGTGTTACTGGAGTCTTTGCTCAGTCAGAACTCCCAGTGAAATTAATGGAAGTCCGGGCTGAATAAAGACTAAGGAACAATTTTTTAAGATATGCTGCACATACAAATAATAATATTATGTAAATGTTTTATGTCTGTTAAGTTTTTGGACCTTCACTATTCTATGTGCCTTGTGAGCCTCTCAAACGTTGAGAGGTATTTTTATTTTACATGAAGAATCTACCTATTTCTCTAACAGGAGAAATGCACAATGGCAGACATGTTGGAAGAACTACAGAAATGGAGTTTGAAGCAGAAAAGTGAGTGGGCAAGTAAGTGCAGCTATGTTGGAGTACAGAAATGAGCATAAAAGAAGGCTGGCAAGCAGAATCAGATAAATGGATCAGAAAGTGAAGAAAATAAGGAGCAGATATGGAGGCAGGGAATGGAATTATTTAGGACTTCACAGATGAGTGACACACCTAATTTTGGTGCCCTAAGAGGCAGAAGACTTTGAAAGAAATTGGAGAACTGGGGAATGTAACCAGAGCTGCATCAGAGGGACTCCAATATTCAGAGTAAAAGATAGGCAGATACAATCGGCAGTGGTAGAAAAAAGTGGATCATAAGAAATTGCAGGCATAAAGTAGGAATGTTTTGCAATGATTTTCACAGGATTGAGAGAGAGAAAATATAAAACAAATTGTGCTTAATATCCTACTCTTTTGAGATAATTTGCCAGAAGTTGTTTTTCTGCTCTAAACATTTTGTCTTCATGATAGGCAGGTGGATATTATCTAGAGATGCCTGTTTGGATGGCATGATGATTTAATGTTTGTACTACGTTCAACGAATTAACTCCAGAGGAAGCGAGTGATCATACTGTGAACTCAAAATAAGTATGAAGTGGGCTTTTTGGTCAATGTAGGGAGCACTAACCAAGCCATTTGCAATTCTAGCAGATTATTTCTTGAAGATTAGAGCTGGATATATTGTGGTATGAATTCTCTAGACAGATTAGGTATATATTATCAACATTTGCATAGCTGTTGCCTTATTGTTGCTCAATATGTATATGAAACTCTCACCAAAACTATTAAAAATACCAAAAGCATGTATGTATTCTAGTGCATTAGTGTCTCAGTTGTTGGCCCATTGGTGTTTTGTTCAATTGGTAAGCCGAGAGAATATGTGACAGAAGTTTAATTTTTCAAAATGCTCAAAGAACTTAGCTTTGGGTAGGAAAAAAGATGGGCCTTAGCCCCGAGGATCCAAATAGTGAGCTTTTAAGAGGTGGAGGGGGAAGGCATTTGCAAAGAGCACAGAATGCATAGACTCTTAAGTCCATGAACAGTGTTGAAACTCCCAGAGGGTCCCTTCAGCTTACTGTAAGGGACTAATGAGCCAGCCTGGCTGTTTATGGGCTGTGGTTAACCTCTTGCAAGTTAGGATTTCCTGTCACCAGCAATGAGCTGTGACCGCCAGCACCACAGTGTTAATGATGAGGTAGGGGCTGATGAATGGCTGGACTCCAGACAGCAGCCTTCACTGGCAAAGAATCAAGTGGCTAGAGGGGGAAAAACATTTATGTCTACAAGAGAAATAATGCAAACTCCAGAACCTATAATTCCCATGTTTAAAAAAAGAAAGGGAGAAAGAAACTGGGGACAAATTCAAACCAAGTGAAGCTTTTATCTCTGCATTCTGAATAGAAAGATTGTTCCTCAGCAAAACTGGCTGCAAAAGCCAGCCAGTTAAAACAATATGCAGGCTGCTTGCCTCCAAGTAACCAGAAATTGTTGGCTCAGAGTAGCCTGCTCTGAGGAGCCAACCTGCTGGGAGACGTTATCCAAGCAACGGCCTGAATGTAATTCCTCCTGCTGTGGAATGGCTCTTTGGCAAATGAAGACCCTAATTAGAGATGGAAGGGTTTCTATTTTGTTTTTCTTTAATCCTTACCCTGAGGCCTCTGCAATACAGCCATGCCTCAGCTTGTGTGGAGAGAAGTTTCCAGTTTCCCTTTGTAACAAAAATCCTCCACCTTTTTTATTCTTTTCCTCCCCCTTCTTTTTATTTATTTATTTATTTTTTAATCAACAAACTAACAACAAGGGCCCACTACCGTTTGGGACCTTGAAACTAATCTAATCCAAAACCAAGAATCACTGTCACTGTTTGAAAGCAAGTCCATGTCATCTTGTATTAGCCAGTCTATGGAAGGGTGCTAGATAAACTGGAATACAGGCCCACCATGCATCTTTTTACCCAAGATAATTCTTCTAGTAGAGAGGGACAGGGAGCATCTCACTGAATCAGTAGTGTTCTACTGGATACCAGGGGAATTTTACATGCCTTTGCTGAGATTGAAGTCCCTAACTGGGGGTTACATGCATATTCTTTAGTCTTGGATGCAGATGTCCATCTCCGACAGAGAGGGCAGAACCTCCAGGGGAATGCGCTACAGCATTTTAACCTTAATATGTGTAGAAGTGAAAATACATTTGCTGCTTGACAACTCGCCTTGGTATATATGATGTCTGTCTGAACATACTCTCACAGACTGCATGTAGGCATTTAATAACGCTGTAAAGAGCACTGCATTTTCTGCCACCATTGAGCCTTGGATCTGCCGTTTCATCACCTCAGATGATGATTGTGTTTCTCTAAAATGTCCTTGTTTACAGCAGATATCAACCTATGGATGAAGGCCAGCTACTTGAGGATGAGGCTAAGCAAGACAGATGATACTAAGCAGAAGACACTGTGAATTCCTATCAGTTTCTTACATTTGAAAATAGATACATACCCCAAATTGGCCCTAATCACTCCTAATTTTTCATGCTTAGTTATGCTTGCTTTCATTTCTTCTCTGCACTTTTGGTGGGCTGTGGTCATATTCATATCTTGTCTTATCATCCAGATAGAGGATAGCAGTATGATATTAGTGAGCTGAAACTCTTCAGCCTTTTGAATAATTTTTGGTTAATTTAGATGTGTCAGTATATCTTGGATAGTCTACTGTAAATGCCTTAGACCTGTTCTATACTCTTTACATAATTTCACACGGGCTGAATCTGTTTGAAATTTCTCCTCTTTTCTAAAATATTTAAATATTTACCTAAAGCATTGGCTTGGGAACCATGGCCCAAAACTTATTTTGTTGAAAAGAACTTTCTGCAATAAGGTGAGGCTTATTTCTCAGGAGGATTGAACTTCCCCATTGAATTGACTGAGATTGGATGGAATTCCTACAGGACTTAAAATTTTTGAAAGTTTTGCCATCTCCTGTTCTAAATGCAAGACATAGTTCTTATAATTCTTTGTTTTTCCTTTTAATGTATATACATACCAATTTATAATTTTAAGGCAGTATTCTATTAGAGCACATGCCTTGTGTATCTGAGATAGGAGGAACTTTGGTACATTCTGACTATTTACACAGCTTGGGTACTATAGGGATGGCTTCTTACAGTGGTCTAGGTTAATAGTTCCTTTAATTTACAAATTCTCCAACACTTTCCCATATCTCCTTTTTTTATTGACTTCTCTCAGCACCACAGCATCCTTCTATATATGTTTACATAATTATCTTAGGTCTAGTTTGCTGTTTCTAGTTTGTCTACTTTCAGTACACCTTCAATGCAAAGATCAAGTTAAGAATTATCTGGATTGGCTGTAGTGGTATTTTATAGTATATGATTCTTTTGTACATAATTTCCAAATTATACTCATCTTGTGACCGTTATATTTTGGAGGTAACTGTATATAGGAATTCTGTTGCCCTGAAAAAGTTTGAAGGGTTATAAAATTTACGGTTGGACTCAATGATCTTAGAGGTCTTTTCCAACTTAAACGATTCTATGATTCTAAAATGCAGCAGCATTTCTGTGTAACACCATCGATTGTCGTAAATGTATCCACCCACTTCTTGCTGAGTGTGCTAGGTTCTCTATGAGTATGTTATCTAATTCAAGACCTCAGTCCCCTCCTTTGCTCTCTTCCAGTGCTCACCCTTCTCACGGTGACTGTGTCTTCTCATAGCAACAAGACTGCTGGCCCACAGAATGATCTGTGATAGCAGAGGGCTGGTTTTGGGGAATGGAGCCCTATGACTCTGAAATGTACCCCACGAGACTTGTAACCAGCAGGCTTCACTGTGTTCAGGATTAAATAAATGTCTTTTTCATGTTGTTTTTACTTAGTCTAGGCTCAGAACTGATCACAAAGTTTCTCTGTAACCCCAGAAAAAAGAGATACTTTTGGTTTTTTCTTCCTTATTTTAACTATCTGAAAGCCTCCTCAGTACTGAGTGGTATGGATCCCATTGGTATATATTGTTGATGTGGTTATGTACTGCATGAGGTGGTTTTTTTCTTAAACTAGAAGTACATAGTTTTTAAAATTTTTTACAGAGAAGTACATTGGTTTTTAATTGTGATTATATTTTTAAATTTAAAAATACTGCTTTGCACTTTCTATTTCTGTATTTCTTAATTGATAAAGCAACTGTCATAATGCCATATAATGCAGTATCTATAGGGCACATGTATAAAACATATCCCAAATTGACAGAGAAGTTGAGTTGAGTGTTCCAGTCAGGAAGGGGTTTTATGTGGTGTGGTACTCAGGGATTTGACTATCTTATGATATTCTGCCTGTGCTGTCAGACAGAAATCTGAAAGTTCCTTTTTCATTATCTCAGAAAAGGTTTGAAATGGCATCCTGCTTATGCTTGGCTTAACTTAGTTTCTGGAATTACTGGGGAATTGTACATTAACAGAGCTGAGGCATCAGTTGGTTAATTTGTAATTTCTGCTGTTTGCAAAGTAAATTATGTCCTTTTCTCCTTCCTCCTTTGCCCTGCAGAATTGGCCTGTGGCCTGGCTTTCTAGCTCCAGTGGTGGTTCAAGGGGCAATGTAGTTTTGGTTACTGACAGAGCTGATGGCAGTGTAGGAGAGAGGCAAGGGATGCCTATATTGTTCAGATATTTTTGTCTGTATTCTCTGTAGCTCTGAGAGAAAAAAGAGGTTTCACAGTTTGACAATTGTAATGAAAGGGTGTATTTGACATAATACTGTGAGGTTTGTGCAAGATTCTCAATGGTAAACAGAGTGTAGCAGACTGTTTCACTGGAGTGTCTTTGCCTGTGGCTGATGTTCCATCCTATTGCAAGTACAATTGTGAGTCTGTGCTAGAAATGGGTTTTATTCTGCTAATGAGAAAACATTATTTTTTCTTTTCCCCAATAGTAGCTGCTGCTAACTGAATATATTACGGACAGTCAGATGTCAATAGGAAACACACATCCTCGCTTACTTTAGGAGATAGTGTTCCAGATGTATTTTCAAAATCATCTGAACAGTAATATCCGCTGTAGCTGACGTTTTAGCAGCCAATATAGTGGTGTTCTTAAACATACTGACAGATTTTGCTGAGCTGTTTTGTGGGTTTTTTTTTCCTCCTCTTTAATGGGATGTCTCTTTTGTGCCCAATTATGGGGAGGAGCATCTAAAGTATTCCAGTGAACAGTACTTTCCTTTTTGCAGTAGTAAATATAGTGCTGTAAAGCCTGCTGTGCTGTCATATGGAATGAAGGTGGAAAGAACTTTCTGAAATCCACGTGTCTTGGTCCTGACAGGAGATGACACTTGGCTTGAAGAGAGAAACTTTATCCCAAGCGGAAGTCACAATCATATCAAAAAACAGGTTTGGATTTTATTGCCTAGCTTATACAATGCCATTTCTGTCATATTGAAAATCTAATGCTGCCATCCATAGAATGGGGGTGCAGTTCATATCCACTGCTCAGTTTAATAGGGTCCTTTAAGGAAAGGTGTAATTCTCTCTTCTGAAGAAGTTAAGAGGTTTGAGAGCATCAAGGTCAGAATGCCATTCCGCTGACTGAAATGGCGAACTGGCGGTGGCATGATCTGCTTGTCCAGATCTGCAGATTCATCATGCATTTTATGTAAGAACCGGTGGTCTCTTTCTCATTGTCATGATTTAAACCCACACAGCAACTAAGCACCACATGGCCGCTTGCTCACTCCTCCCCTGCAGTGGGTTGGGGAAGGGAATTGGAAGAAACAGGTAAAACCTTGTGGATTGAGATAAGGACAGTTTAGTAAAACAACCCAAGGAGAGAAGAAGTAATAACAGTAATACTAATATAAGAATGTATAAAGTTAGTGATGCACAATGCAATTGCTCACCACCTGGAACCCGATGCTCAGCCTGTTCCCGAGCTGTGATCCCTCCAGCTGTCCCCCGGTCAGCTCCCCCATTTATATATTGAGCATGACATCATATGGTAGCAAATATCCTCTTGGCTAGCTTGGGTCAGCTGTCCTGGCTGTGCCTCCTCCCAGCTTCTTGTGAAAATTAACTCTATCCCAGCTGAACCCAGGACACTATCCACCCCTTATTCTATACCATCTCCATTATGCCCAGATCTTACACTTTCCAATTAATCACCACCACTTTCCCTGTCTTTGAGATATTTTTTTATATATATATATATATATATGTATATGTATATACACGCACACACAGATATCATTCCCTTAGTCTATTGGCGATCCCTCTACTGTGTCCATTGAGTTCATGTAATCCATGACTTTGGGGCTCCATCTGTTGTAACAGTCCATCAGGGCAGGAGAGATGGTGTGTGATGGTGGATTGTTGCATCCTGCATCTGGAGCTCACGGCTGGTATATTTGACGTGGCCCATGTCCACAGTCTGCAGACTGAAGATGTTAATCTTGAGGAAGTTGCTGGGCACCAGTTGCTAAAGCCAGTTCAACTTCTATCACCACTGCACTTTGCTTAGTTTCGTCAAAGTCCATCCTTCAGTGATGTGGGTGATTCTTACTGTAATACTATTGATATGGCATATAGCAACTGTCGTAATAATGACATAAAGTGGAACTGTTATTTAGCAATTAACATCCAATTTAATTCACTGGCTATTCTCACCCCAAATCAAATCCATTTGAAGTACGCATCAAACTTCCCCATCCTTACACATTATCCACCAAGTGCACCAAGCAAAAGCAATCCTGTGGATGGGTTTGCCTTTGCCCGAGGCAGGAGTAACCCAGACTGTCTTCCCTAACGTGTTCTTCATGTGCACTATGGGGACTTTATCCCTTTCTACAGTATGTGGAAGTTTTGTCTGGGCAGGGCCGGCTCAGCTGGTAGATCCTCTAGTGTTAACTAATCAGGTGGCTTTTGCTAAATGTGTATCCCAGTATTTGAAGGTCCCACTCCCCATGGCTCTCAGTGTAGTTTTTAGCAGTCCATTGTATTGTTCGATTTTCCCAGAGGCTGGTACATGACAGGGGATGTGACATACCTACTCAATGCCGTGTACTTTGGCCCAGGTGACTATGAGGCTGTTTTGGAAATGAGTCCCGTTGTCTGACTCAATTCTTTCTGGGGTGCCATGTCGCCACGAGACTTGCTTTTCAAGGCCCAGGATAGTGTTCTGGGTGGTGGCATGGAGCACAGGATATGTTTCCAGCCCACACGGTGGTTGCTTCCACCATTGTAAACACATGGCACTTGCCTTGGCGGGTTTGTGGGAGTGTGATATAGTCAATCTGCTAGGCCTCTCCATCTTTATACTTCAGACATCATCCTCCATACCACAGGGGCTTTAACCGCTTGGCGTGCTTGGTGGCAGCACGTTTCACATTCATGGATAACCTGTGCAATAGTGTCCATGGTGAAGTCCACCCCTCGATCACGAGCACATCTATATGTTGCATCTCTTCCCTGATGGCCTGAGGTGTCATGGACCCACCGAGCTATAAATAATTCACCCTTATGTTGCCAGTCCAAATCCACCTGAGCCACTTCAGTCTTGGCAGCCCGATCCACCTGTTGGTTGTTTTGATGTTCTTCAGTGGCCTGACCCTTGGATATGTGAACATCTACATGATACACTTTTACAACCAGATTCTCTAGCCAGGATTCAGTATCTTGCGACAGTGCGGCAGTCCAGATGGGTTTACCTCTGTGCTGCCAGTTGCTCTTTTTCCATTGCTGTAACCACCCCCACAGGCCATTTGCCACCTTCCATGAGTCAGTACAGAGATAGAGCACTGGCCACTTTTCTCTTTCACCAATGTCTAGTGCTAGCTGGATGGCTTTCACCTCTGCAAACTGACTTGATTCATCTTCTTCAGCAGCTTCTGTGACTTGTTGCGGGAATTCGAAATGGACAGACGCGAGACGATCAATATGATCAAGCGAATGCTATCTCTGTTGTTTCTCCTTCTTCACCCTGTTTCAGCTGGCGGGAGTTGTTTTTCTCCTACGAACCATAACCTTGAACTTGTTTTGTTCCTCAGCTAAGCGGCCTGCAATATCTCTATAAGCCTAAATCTCACTTACATAGGCTGGATTGCTCACACGTCCTTTTTCCCTCTAAGAATGCTTCCACATACGTTGATTTGTGTCCAATTCCTAAACCATGCACTGTACAGAGTTTGATCTAAAAATGCATTTTGGTGTGACTGAATCCCAAACCTATGCAAGGAGTGCCGTCATGGAAATCTTACTGGAAATAATAATACTAATTTGCTTCACTTCACTTACTAAGTGCAACCGTATCTGCAGTTTCCTGGCAATAACTTCTGTCACTATGCATAATATTCCACAAAGGTATGTAACCCACATTTTGGTGGTTGTAAATTAAATCTGCATTTGAGGCTTAGTCAAACTGCCCTAAGAAATTATGCTAATTAAATACTTCTGCATCTGAACTTCTTAGTTTTTTCTTTTTCTAGTTGTGTCATGGGAGTTGGTATACAAAATGCCACAAATATTATTTCCTTTGGTGTTTGAGAGAAAAATAATACTTCGTATTAAGGTAGATTGTTACATGAACCAAGTATGTTGCTGTGTATTGTACTAGTGGGGATGTATAGTAAGAAAGACAAAAGGTTAGAAAAGATGTGAAGTAGATAGTTTGGGGGATTTGTTTTAAGCAGGGCATAAACAATAAGTGAATGACTTAAGAAGAAAGGACAATGAAGAAGAAACAATAAGAAAAGCATAGGGTAAAGAATCGGAATAAATCTCTGAGCCAGCGTAATTTGTGATACTCTTCTACTTAATAGTTCTGCTATCCCCCCCCAACCTAAACAATGCACGTGGGAAAAATGGATTACCATACTTGCAGTCATCTAGATCATTCCCCTTTAAGCTGCTCTTGGAAATGAGCTTTCTAGCTAGTTAATACACAACTGTATGCTTCAAAGGAGATCAGAAACTGAATCTAATTAAAGAATGTTGCAGCCAACAATATTCTGAAATTGAGAGATTATTTTTATATATTTGGCATAGAATTGTTGGTCTTTTTCCAGACTCGCTGTCTTTTGTTCATAATAAAAGATGTTGGCATACATCCAGCTTGAAATAGAAGGGTCCAAGTTTAATGACTATTGCAGTCAGCAAAATCCTTGTACAAGTGTTAACAGAAGCTCAGTGCTGTGTAAGCTCTGACTTTCTGCTTTTTTGTAGTTTTGACATTTAATTCCCTCTGTGGGATGTTGCTGCTTTGAGGTAGAATAGGGGATCCTGTAAAAGGGTGGTGATATCTAGTAGCATTTAATGTATGATGGACGTGAAGCTGTGTTTAATCGATATCGTCCATTTTGAGTATTTTATGTACCTGCATAGCCCTGTGCAGACACTGGTTTAGTGACTATGTGAGGAACACTGTGGATATTACATGTTTCTCACTTTGTGTCCAGAGTAATCTGGCTTCTTACACTGGGTGTTGTATGGCAGTATTGCAGAATGGAGCAACTTGTTTGCCCTTCCCATACTGTAGTTCCTTCTGGTCTTTAGTCTGTTTGAGGGCTGGTTATGAATACGTGTGTGTGTGTGTGTGTGTGTGACTTACGTTGCCTTTTTTTTTTTTTTTAATTTTAATCATAAATGTGTAGATATTTCTGGTTTTTATACTACTGTAGTTTGGAAGCAGGAAGAGTTAAGATGATTCTCAAATTTCCAGTAGTCTATCTGTTTATTTTTCTAATTGGTTCTCAAAAACTTTTGTGCAAACAGTCGGACAGCTGTCTTCTCAAGCTTAAACTGCTTAGATCTTAGACTAAAATTAACATTTCTTGTGCTTCTTTTTGTCTTTTGATGTTGTTTTTCCCAATAAATAATTATTTATTAAACAGAAACCCATCCAAGCTACCACTGAAAACAGGTGTTGCAAGCAGGAACTTGGAATTTAACAAAATTCATTGTGTGATGTATAAGTGCTTTATTTAATTTTATTTTTCCTAGTGCACATGTTCTTCGTATTCAAGAAAGCCTATATCCAGAGAATATTATATTTTAAATATTCCATATTTTTACATGGACTATGAGAAATTGCCTCTAGGATAAGAACCAAAGAACGGAGCGCTTTAACTTCTTTATAAACAAGTCTTCTGATATGCTGCTTATTTGTGCTTCTTGCATCTTAAGTGTCAGATGTGGCAGTTTATTAGAAGACTTTGTCTTTGGAGAAAAGATAATGTTTTATGTGGAATATCCACCATCTCTGTACTCAGTGAAATGCTCTTAACTAGAGTTTTGTTAAGTGTCATTTCTCTGCAAAAATAAATCTAGTAAAAACCTGTATCTACTTTTTCTGGAGGACTAAGCTATTTAGTAAATTCTTTCATGTTGACAATTTGTCTTGTAATTGGAAATGTAGTAAGAATATTGTAGAATCTCTTCACTGCGAGGCACCAAGAACTTTTACATAAGAATTCACTGTGTCAGTAAAGATTTCACCCCAAATTATAATAGCTTGTTTTGCTTTGCTGTCATATTTCAAATTGTAGCTAGAGTTCTTTTTCTGTTGTCTGAAGTAATGCATAGAAATTTTGTTCAGTAAGTTGATACAGGTTTGGTAATTGATGAATTGCTAAGTAATAGTTACAGTAGTTGGTATTAAAATTCATTCTAGGGAGGCAAATTTAACAAATATGTCAAAAAAAAAAAGGAAAAAAGTAAGAATTCAGGAAGATCTCTGGTAATATGGAAAATCTTATATAACAGAAATGCATTTAAAGTCTAAATTTAGAGAGGCTATTTAGAAGAAATTGGGAAGAAGCCAACCCAGAGAAGTCAAGAGAGATGAACTAAAGCAGTTGGAGAATGTAAATGTCTCGAAGCGCTTGGGCATGGGCCTTCACGGTTGGAAGTAGTCACCTTCTGTTTGCTTAAAAGAAGGAAACTATGCCTTTCTGTACTTTCTTATAACTACGGTATCTTAGGTTAGTAAAAAGAAGAATGAAATGTTGAACAGGGTTGATTTCTCTGATGTTATGCATCTTGAGTGTTTTTGTGAAAGAATTTAAGAAGTATGCGGTTAAGCTGCTAATCAGACATAGAGGTACTTTGAACATAATAGCTGGGAAAACTAGTTTGCATAATGGAGTTTACTTGCCAGAAGTATTTTAAAGCATTTAAGTCCTTGTTTTATTGGGTGTGGGTTTGGCTTTTGGGGTTTGGGTTTTGAATTTTTTTAACATTAGAAGAGATCAGAGAACTTGAAGAAAGAACGTATCTTAAATTTATTTTTATTAACAAAACAAAACACTCAAGGGCAGACAGGAGTTGATTAAATTTCACTAATAACAAAAAGATGTGTTCCTTTGAATATCAACCCCCTCACTTCTAAGTTAATTTTTGTACCTCAGTTGCTTTTTTTTAAACTAGCTCTAGAAAACTAATTGCTTTTCTTGCTGTTCTGTGTTATCTCGGTGGCTAACTTCTCACATGTGAATTCTCATTTCTTTGTAAAATCATGTATTTATTTTGATTCTAGTTTGCATTTATTGCAAATGCAAGTGTTTTCTGGGTCCTCATTATGCTTATGTTTTCAGACTTTGATTGGGAAGCAAACAGCGATTTGAGACTACTACTTTGGGTGTGATTGTGTGGTATAGCCTGTTGTTCAGTAATCCTCACATCCAGAGCTGCCTCCAGAGGTGTTTTTCCTCTGGGGGGTATAAGTTATGTGCTCAAATTCAAATCCCTTTCTCCCTGTCACATCAAGGTGAGTGTTGCAGTACTTCTCCTTAAGTGAATACTTGTGACTATTTCTCCAGACATCACCTAGCATGTATTTTTCTTAAGCTATATTAAGCAGAATTGTTCCAAGTATTTGTGCTTTATCATCATTTTGGTACGCATTCAGCATTACTTTTGCTTTGCAGCTGCTTATATCGTTGTAATAAAGAATACTTTCTGCTTTAGGTAAATTTACTACTGGTGTACATTTTTCTAAGTTATTGAAGTTTATACTGGTGCAAATTTAGTGTTTTCATTTTTGGTTTACTTCCAAATTGTTTTGGCATTCTTTAAAGTCTTGGCTCTGTAGTTGAGACTACCTCATTACTGTTTACATGCTCTTTCTTTCTTTGGAGATATTGCTTGATTTGCCAATATAAAGATTGACCAAGAGTAGGAGTAGTATAATTCACCCAGAATAATAGGCTCTCTTATATAAAGAAATCACAGTGTACAATGTTATTTCAGTCATGACAGTATTGAAAACACTTTTTTTTCTTTTACAAAAGAGGCAACCCAGTTGTAAATCTGACTACAGGTAGCTAGCTATCTGCTCATCTCTCTGTCTAACTTGTGAAGTATTTTCAATACTGAAGTTTAAAGGTGCTTTATTGCTATTGAAATCAGTGCAGTTACCAGTGGAAATGGATCCTGTCCCTGGGATGGCACACCTACCCCTGTCTGCTGTGCTCGTGTCCTTCTCTGCATGTACAGTTCTGTCAGAAAGCTAATGTTATCCATTATAGATTTGTATTAAATTGTTGGTTTCGAGCTGTTAATTTATATTAAAAAATGTTAATATGTATCCATTGAAAGCAGGTTTTAAATGAAATGGAAGAAAAGAAAAACTACCTTTGAGTTTTTGCAGACTTGACTGTTTCTAAGCCTAACAGAGAAATGCTTTGAGCTGGGAGGTCTGAACCCAAGTACAACTACTGCCACAGACAGTATTGGTTTCATAGAACCTGGATTTGCATTTAGATGCAGGGTGTCTGGCAAATCCTCACTGATTCTGTTAAAACCCTCTTTTTGGTAGACAACAGTTTGGGTTTAAAGCTTGACTGCAATTTTGGTGTGTGTGTTTGGTTTTGAATTACCACCTTTCTTTTTAATGTTTTCAGTACAAGAAAGTAAAACAGTTCAGGAACTGGAATTATGATGTCCTAATAGCTTTCTTATCCAAGTGGGATTATCTCCTCTCTTGGCTGTAGCTGTCTTGAGTGGCGTCACCCTTGTTCATGGGTCTTTGGTCCTTGCTTTGGCAAATCCATGTTGCAAAGATGTATATCGACAAGTGCATATTTAGTAAAATTTGTGTCTATGACTGTATTTTTGTGTGTGACTTTTTTTTAACCCAGGTTAGTTGCAGGCCGTTGCTGTTAAATTACGACAAGATTAGTCTATAATATGGGTGAGACAGGTTGCTCCACTGTGTAGTACGTAAAATCCAGAGTGCCAGAATGATGGAAAGCAAAGCAAAACTCATTTAAAAAACAGAATGTATTTTAAATAAAGCTCAGTTTTAGGTAAAAGGTCAGGCTCTATCTAGTTACTTTTTTTATTTGTAGCAGTTCATCCGTATACAGTACTATGCATATTGTATGTGTAAGGTAATCTCATTTTTTAATCTACTATAACTGTCCTTTTGATTCTTGAAAATCCTTTTGGGTATTTTGCATTCCGATATCGATCCCTGTCTGTCTGACTGCTTCAGCTGGGTAATCATTTTTCTTGTTTATCCCTAATCCTTTTAATATTTCCTTCCTGCCACTGTATAACAGTACAGTATGCCTATTGTTTGGAATGTGTTTCAGTGACTACTGTAAGACTGTGCAGTAAAAGTGGCTGTATTTTAGCATAGATTTCACAAAACTGGTTTACAATGAAGCAAAAACACAAAGCTGAACAACATGTGTCTTCAAAGCATGTATGCTGAGCTTAGTGCATCACTTTGCTTAGTCATACAAAACGTTCATCCTTGTGAACCATATTGTATTTTAAACTGCTCTGAAAAAAGAAATATTAGGCTAGCTATTTCAAAATGCTTCTTATTCTGTATTCTTCTTAGGCACCTGACAGGAAAAAAAAATTATTCTCTCTTTGTGTATATACATATGTATATGTATATCCATACCTGTACATTTTAAAAACTTGTTTTTAAAGGAGCAGCTGTAGAACAGCTTAAGTATCTCGGCAGAAGCGTTCAGACCCGAGTCTCCGATAGCTCTCTTCAGCCTTCTCCTTGGATGAAAACATTCTGTCCTCGTTTCTATGGTGACCGAGTAAAGGCATCTCTGATCACACGAAGTTTTGACAAAATGATAAAAAACCCTGCCTGAAAAGGCTTCCAGAAAAGCACAGATCTATTTTGTTTCACCTGGAGAATGAGGAGAAGACCCTCCCACCCCCATAGGGGCTTTTCTTCTCCATTTCTCCCACACTAGGTTATACCTTAAGATCCTTTTGCTGTGCTAACCAATGCTTTAACTGTTCTGCTTTTCTCATTAACTAACTTGGCATATTCTTTCTCTGCGTGTCAAAGCAGAGCATGCAAACATAATGAAGGAAAAGAATTTGATACAGAGGTGAAAGCAAAGTTTTTAATTCTTCTTCAGGAACCATTTTTATTTCCATACTACTTTGGTACTAGCCAAGATGGGGGTGTGTGTTTGTGTTTGGCTGGGTTTTGTTACAACTGCTCTACTTCAACAAAACAAACAAAAAAACCCCTGAGATCTAGACTTCCTATATTCAGTGACTGTCTTAATAAAAACAGCTCTACTAGTGGCCAGTTTGAGCAAGTATTGTATAAACCTTTCAGGAATGTAAAGAACTTACCTTCTCTCAGAGAAAGCATTGGTTGTAACATGAAGACTTTAGAAACCTGCCATTTTATCTCCCATTTCCTCATAATAACTTTGTAAGGTCATGGGAAACATAATTCTAAAAATACGTAGCAGCTTTTGATATGGAAAAACTTTGTGAAAGTTCTAGCTTTACGGCTGTTACTTTATGACAGACTCTTTCTAATGTTAATAGCAAAGAAAAAAAAAGAAATCCACATCTTGATTTCTTCTTTTTATTCTATCCTTTGAAGATTGCTCTCCTTCCCCTTATGCACTTCATAACAAATACACTGTGGTTGCAGTGAAAGGTCAGTTTGAATGTTACTATGCCTTGACTTCTGAGATGCTACAACTTTCCTGTGTGCTTCTGAGACAAAAATCAGATGAAAATGAGAAGTGGTTTTGAGACAACCTGACTTTTTAAATGAATGATCCCTGTCTTAATATTAAAGCACACAGTTTTTTAACTTAGTCATTATCGTTCAGTTACACATTGCAACTTAGGTGGTTCAGTTATTCTTGGTAATTGTAGGGTGTCTTCTGTCATGTGCTTAGTAACGGCAGGTTCTTTTTGCAGGCTAATTGCAAAGTAACAGCAAAATAAGCCTGAACCTTCAGACCTACAGAAAGTAAAGTTTGTCTTGAAATGCAAATCTGTGCAAATCTGGTACCAGTAGTAATTTATACCTAGAAATAGCACTGTCACTGGTAAACTGAATAATTTTATATTAAATGGTCTGTAAGGCTGCCTTTTAGAATAGGTATGAAGTTTGTTTCCAAGGATAGGAGTCTTATTTTGAATTCATCAAAATGTCAATTTTCCTGTTTGGATTGTGTTCAATTTATTAAAAATGTTATCTTTCCAGATACATTTCTGAATTTCTTGGGAAGATTGACTGGCCCAGAATAGATAGTTTGTAAAAGCTTGATTGATCCAGACTCTTCCTTTATCTCTATGGAGATTCTTAGCTGGCTCAGGCTGGTGAGATGTCAGAGACACCAGAACACTTCCAGCTTTGGTGGTGTTTGATGAAAGGCTATAAAGAGAATGTGTCCCACAGAGAAACCTCATCAGCAAACCAACTGATAGTTTCTGTTCTTTGTGTAGTCATTTGAAATGCTGCTTTTTTGAACATAAAGGCAATGTTTGCAGCCAACTAAGTTTTTCTGAGTGGGTTGAAGGTTATCTGTTCAGACTTAATTTATGAGAAGTTTGATGGATGCATCCTTGACAAGTAATTTTTCTCCTTGTTAATAGTTGCTTTTTTTTAAAGGAAAGACTGAAATGTGATTAAGTTGTAAACGCTTTTTCCATTAACTGATTCTGTGAAAATCAAACAGCAAAAGTGTATATGACTCCTCACTTCATTAAATTAATTGGTGAGTTGTATAACCGATTTCTTAACCTTGCTGAAACGGTCAACTTTTTAAATGAGACCTATCAGCTGCTTCCAGGGTAGAGGTAGAACAATGTTTTATAAAAATATATTTTTATTAATGTGGTAAGTGTCCTGAGTACAAAGTCTTAATTGCAAAACCAGACATCTCCTTTAACAAATAGTTTTACCGTCTTCTACATACAGTTAGCGTTGTATGAAATTGTTCCTGTGAGGGAGTCTACATTATAGATAAGGAGAGTGTGATGCATGTGTATCTTCTTGCCATGTAATCTGTGTGTTAAGATGCTTCTTTATTCAGGAATAAGTATCTTATATATTTGCTGTGCTAATTTATTTCATAGTAAGTCATATATGTAGTTCTGCCTTTCCTTGAAAATCTTATATTTTTAGGTTCGATAAACTGCTTTGAAAAATGAAGTTCTCTTGTTTCTGGGCACACATAATAATTGTTTATATTCTATTTATTATCAAAATTAAGATAATAAAATGGGGTTTAAGTCCTGATACCGTGTTTTACTTTGAAGATGTTGGTTAGGAAGATCCTGATTTGTGTAATACCAGCTTAAAACAACATCTGGGAGACAGAACAGTGCTTCACAGTGCATGTGTGTATTTGACAGAGAAGCAGTAGGTCATTGTTGTGAATCTACCTTGATGTATTGAGAAGCTGATTTGAAATAGTCTGTGTTTGGTGTATAAAAGGGGTAAAGTAGCAAAAATTATCACTGGTGAGTGATTTCACAGTTGTTTTCTGTGGAATGCAGCTTGCCATTGCCCTACGTTTCTGTCTTTTGACATAGTCTGTTGTTGTATTTTTAATTATTCTGCTCTGGCATGTTTTCTTATAGGGCTGGAAGTATTTATTAATAAAGGAGAAAAGAGCTAATAAATTATTCCTCTTGTTTGATAAAATCTTAAATAGCTGTATGTAATGGAATTAAATCAGGAAACCTGCTAAAGCAGTGACTTTTATAGCTATATTAATGTTTGTAATTTATTTTGAGAACAGATTTAATTTTGATGCCTTCTTTGATCAAGTAATGAAAAGGTAAACAAGTTTACTAAAATGAGCTGTAGAAATAGGTCTCCTACAAACCTTTATCCCTGTAAACAGAGAATATGGGTATGCTTGCTGTTTGCTGAAATAACAAGAAGAAAAACCTTGAAAGTTTTCTTAATGGTTTCTTAAAAGTAATGTCTTTTATTCAGGCTTGGTATCAAAATGAGGAGCCCTTATCAGGTTTTACTGAACTGCAGTAAAACAGATCTCCCACCTTCTTACACTGCAGTGAGTGCTGGGCTCCGGACACCATTACCCTAGTGTGGTGCCAGCTGATTAAAGTTTTAACTGAAATATAGTAATGCTACACTGGGGGCTGCTGGATTTTCATGTTTTAGATAAAGATTATTTTCAGAAGTATGATGTAGGGACTCTACAAGAAAACACTTTAAATACTGCCAGTCACATATCGTTTCAGCCACTTGCTCCTTTCCACAGAAGAAAAACTACATCTACGTCAAGAACCAAATCATGATGTAGTCTGCAGAAAGTTTCTTTACTTGCCCTTGGTTCTGCTGTGGCCTGGAGTTAGGGAAGCTGAAGGGACAATTGTCTGTTGGCTGATCCAGCTTCGATTGATACATTTGACTTTCCTGTTGCTCAGTTGCATTTATATACTTGGGAAGGGAATGTTTTACCATGTACGCAGTTTGAGATTATAGTTTGGAAGCACGATATTTACGCAAGTAGTTTATTTGTTTTTCAGGACTATGAAGTACAAAAGTAATAGTGACACTGGATTAAAAAGAAAAACTTAAGTTTGATTTCTAAATATCTGCTGGTGTTATGTCACCTGGTATTAAAACACAAACATGTCTTTGCAAGGTGGTGGTTGTTTGTGTTTAAACCGTTTCCTCTGAAAGCAATGCTGGTTTTATTTAATAGTAGAGTCCTGTTGTATTCTGTTACAGTTAACTACATTGAGTAGTAGTACAATACTGTAATGTGGAAAAGACTATCAAAGATAATAACTATGAAACACTGAGTGAACATTTCATACATAAATACTTGTCATGGTTCTCTATTTTAAAATTCTTTTTTCTTCTGCTTGCAATGCTTCTTACATGCTGATAGTGATGTATCCTTGTTTTCTTCATATTTTTGCTAGGTGATCTTATCAACTCCAACAGTAGGCTTTGCATTAGTCTTCAAAATAAATGTATCTGTAGTCTTGAATAGTCTCAATCCCAACAGTTTGACATGCATTTCTGACAAACCTTGCATTTCTGAAAGTTGGCTTGAATTGCTCAAATACAAGTAATCCTTAAGGAAATACATATCTTGATACAGATACGTATGTATATATGTAAATGTAGTCAAATAAAAAGTAGGTAAACTTTTTAAAATACGTATAATATGAAGTCTTTTCACAAGAGAGACTGCATGAGGATGGGATTATCTGTTAGTCATGGAAATCAGGAAATTGCTGGATGTGTAATACATGGGGAGATCAAGTAATGAACAGTGTGAATTTAAGAGTTTATTATGAGCACGGACTTCAAGGGCTGCTACTGGACTCCTGTCACTTCTCTGTGCACGACTGAACAACATGCAGTGGAAAATGAAAAGATTTCTAAAAGCTAAAATGTCGAGCCTTTTATTATATCCATAAACTAAAGATGATCAATAAAATACTGAAACTAGTATGTTATCTATTATTTATATAACTTTCTGCAGTGAACCTCTGTAACCAGTAATGTTCAGTCTGAATAATGAGTTTAATAAAGTAGATAAGAACCTAAATATAAGGGTAGGTTTAAAAAAATATTGGTCTTGCAAATGTTATTTAAAATTTTAGGCAAAGTACATATCTAGCCTAGGCTATTTTAAAGATAGATGAAAATAGTGGGGTTTTTAACTGTCAGAAACGAGTTATGATGCTATCTAGTATCACATTTAAGTTAGTCATATCTGTTGCTTGTAAGAAAAAACATAAAGTACATGAAAGAAATATGTGTAATTATTTTTTGAATCTGTTTTGATATATTTGCCAACTAAAATTGAGGCGAATGTTTATATTCATGATTTCCTTTTGCAATTACTAATGCTAAGACCTACATTAATATTTTTCTAAACACTTACATGTCTAGACATTATATCCCTCTAAGTTTAAATGAAACTAAAGCACAGTTAGCAAATCAACTATGCAGACAAGCAATACTGCTTTGATTCTTCAATATGATCTAGAATTCCAAAGAGTATACTAAAATTAAATGTAAAAATGATCCTCTGAAAAAAAAAATATTGCTGTTATTGACATTCAGTGTATGTTCGGAAGCAGAATTACACATTCGCTGTGTTACTTTTAGTTCAGAAAACCCAAACACAATATCCAGTAACTTCAGTAACTCCAAAAGCAATGAGTTACTAAAATCTTGGAGAAGATATTCTTGACTTTTTATCAGAGATGCTCATACTTGTTATGTCTTATTCAATCATTGGAATTATCACTAGAGATTAATTTTTAAAATGGCAGTAGCTTAAACATCACATTAATAAAGTTAGTGTTGTTTTCACTTGTTTCTACTACTCTGCATCTAACTTTAGTGTCAACAAGCAAAGTAGTCAATTAATTTTATAGGGGTAATAGTGACATTTGTAGTAGAACCATCTAGTTTGCAAACGTGCAAATAACCAAGGAGTGGTACAGTTTATAAATTCAGGTCTTGGTTTTCTATTGTAGGGGTGTTTTTTCTGGTCAGGTCTGGGAAGCCTCCCTGTGTTGCCTCCAAACATTTAAGTCACCATGTCCTATTGACCTGAAGATACTGCTCTTCTGAGTTTGAGTCCACTTGTTTTTTCGTAGAATCATTTAGGCTGGAAAAGACCTTCAAGATCATCAAGTCCAACCATCATCCATGCCCACTAAACCATGTTATAGAGTACCCTATCTATGCGCTTTTTGAATACCTCCAGGGATGGTGACTCAACCACTTCCCTGGGCAGCCTATTCCAATGTGTGACAACCCTCT
>JAVJGG010000088.1:12879379-12894055 GCA_035590195.1 Aviceda cuculoides | reverse complement strand
GATAAAACCCTCAGTGGTTTAAATAACAACGGCAGACACTGTCTCAAAACATGTGCTTGCTGGTGGAATGGATCTCTGATTACAAGAAAGCAATGCCAATGAATGTAAAATTACTTTTCACAAAAAAAAAGGAAGAATACTGCTATGTAGTGATAGTAATTTTGTTTTAAACCACAGAAGACAAATAATTTCAGAAGGGGATATGCCCGGCACCTTTACTGCCTTCTGTCAGTTGCATGGGAATTGAATTGAGGAAACGCCTGTTTTGTTTGCTATGGTTATTGTGAAGGTAAAGCGTGTACCAGTACAACTTTTTTTTCTTCCCCCTCATCCCACGTGTGTCTTTATTTTTGATCTAGGTTTTGGCCACTTTACTTAGAAAAATGATGTAGAGGCAGTCTTTACATGCTGAATAGGCCAAAATGAAAAAGTCACTTGGCTATTATAGACTGGCATTATTTTAAGTTGGACTTACATTGCTGTGTTATTTTGAGCTGTCTTGATTACTGAGTAGTGGACAGGGTATTTTCAAAGACGTTTTGGCTTTAATTATCCTACAGTTTTTTGGGGGGTGAGGAAGGAGGCGTGTAGTGGCAGCCAGGCTTTCCACAGTGCCTCCCCAGAGTCGACCAGCTTTCTGAGGCGGGCAACGGGGCTGCCAGCCCCAGGTGCGCTCCAGCCCCTGCTGGCTGCCATCTTGAACTGAAGGGAAGGAGGTGAATACCAGACGAAAAAGAAGTGTCTGCGCTCAGGCCCCAGCTTGCTCGTGCTCATTTGCTCCTCAACAAAGCGCAGTGGTTTTAAAAACGAGCTTGAGGAGGGGAGAAGGAGGAGGGGGGGAGCTGCAAGGAGTGGCAGGCTGTGGAGTGTTTGCGGCTGCTCTCTGATCTCTCGCCAGCAAAACCTGGAAGGTCAGGCGGGCCGCCGCCAAGCCACGGAGCCAGAGGCCTGGGAGCACTGGAGCAGGCGCCATGGAGCATGCTGCCGTGGCACCCACCTTCCCCACCGTGCCTCCGCAGATGGCCTGGTTGTTCCTGCCCAGGGTGCTTGGGAGCTGGAGGATCGCCTCATGACCAGCCTGCGCTGCTGAGGTCCCATTGTGCAAACAAGTCTCTTTAGCACAGTGTCAGGCTCCTGAGCGATGCCAGTGAGAGACTGAGGTATGCTTTCCAAAAGTGAGCACATCATCTCTTTCTTTGGGATCAGGATTTAAGCCCTACAAAGGACAAAAAAATGCCTGTTTCCCAGTTCTCCCAATGGCTGCCAAGCACCCCTCGTGCCCCTGGGCAGGACGTCACTTCCAGGGATGGGGCGGGCAGGACCCATGCACTCCACTGGGGTGCTTTGCGCTTGGCCATGCTTCGGATCCTGCCTCAAGGCTGAGCTGAGTTGACCTGGTGTGAGGCTGGAGAGCCTTGTGCTGGGGTGGCCAGTAGCACAGGAAGGGGAATGGTGAGGGTGCAGAATGGCCACGACTGACAAGTGAGATCTACTGGTGGAAGATGGCTGGAGCCTTCCTTTGCTTGGGGCCTGGCACAAACTGCTGGTTGCAGTTGGCTGGAGCTAAACTAGCACAGCAAGTTTGCAGAAGCGGGGAGGTGGCAGATGGTTCACACCGCTTGCTGTTATCTTTTGCAGCATGATTTTTTAACTCGGTTGGTACTTTCTATCTCTTAACATCTCATTTTGCAATACAAAGTAAGGAATACGGATTACATCTTGCTGCTGGAAACTTAATGAATTGCTGCGCTGTATACTGCACATTCAGTGTGTTCAGAAACTTAAGGGTTTTTTTCTGAACCAGCCTGCAAAATCTCTTTAAAAATATCTTCAGAGATCAAAGTGCCTTGCTTGTTGAGTGACCATCCTGAAAGAACAATCTAAATGGCCTGAACAGTTCTACAAGCGCTGCATGTCTGTAAAGGGTGCCTTCTACGGAAACCTGGATGAGCCTCAGAGAATGTGTAGTAGATTGCTTTTAACTTTTCCTCCCCAACAGCTATTAGTGATTAGCCAGGTGTGCTGACTTAGTTCAAAGGGGACAAATACCTGGTGGGCTGAGAAAGAGACCCCATTTGGGAGTTGTTTTCCCTCATGCACTGTCTGATGGGCTTGGTTGATTTAAAATAAAAACAAAATACAAAAGTAGAGCAAAGGAAGTGACCTGTAGGCGTTCAAACTAACATCTCTGTACTGGCCAACATTCTTCTTGGAAAACACTGAGTAATATTTCGTAATTTATCACTTCTATCATGTGTTTCTTCTATATCTCAATTTAAGTTCAGGTTCTGCTAGTCTCTATGAAGAGCCAGTGTCCTCCTCTTTAGTACTGTGATGGTGATAGCTGTCATAGCTTGGAGAAATAGTTACTTGCATTCTGCATCCGACAAAGGCAGTAACAGCTTTGAAAAGTTACTGGGAACGCTTGCTCTGTGGAGCCATTGAGCAACATTTGAACAGAACGTACAGCAGCACAGTGGCAGAAACTGGTAAAAATACCCTGTCTTAGCCTCGGTGGTTAAAATATCGTTTCCTCTATCCCAGAGGATTTTAATATGTTCTACTATCTCCTCTATGCTGTTGGTAATTCCAGGTTTGGACTGTGTATTTGATGAAAAGCCATGCACTTAAATAGGTCTGATCTTACCTGCGTAAGAAGTGTTGGATGCAACAGTTCTGACCTCTAATGGTCAGAAACAGCAGTATTTTCTGAAGGAACTTTTTGGAAGGTTTGTGATATGCTAGTTTGTCATGACTGTGAGAATGACACTGAAAAGGTGTAAAGAACCTGGTCCACCTTTATTTTCTACACTCGTGAGCTTGTCTCTCTACCTCAAATCACAGGGAAGATTGTTTTTAATGGTGCTTCCAAGTGATGTGGAGAAAAAGAACATAATTTAATTTTAAAAAATTCTTATATTTAAAGACTTTAGAGGGTCTACATCACATCTGAATTCCTTTGAAAGCTTGTTGAAGGAGGAGTTTGAGAAGGAAGGGGCAGGGAGATTGGAGAAGCTATAGTGAAGTTTAACTACATTCCATGCTGGTTCAGGAGCTCCTCTGTTTGTAATTACTCTGTCATTTGTTTTAACTACACAGAAACGCAAAATGTTAATTTTTTTATCTGGAGATGAGGAGAGTGAGTAATTTTTGAGGTAAAAAGTCATCTTTTGGGGTGGGACTGAGGATGCTGTCTTTCTTATTGCAGGCAAAACGAGCAGTACAGCGAGGAGCCACAGCGGTCATCTTTGATGTTTCTGAAAACCCAGATGCCATTGATCAGGTATGAAGAAGGGAGCCTAGTTTTATTACAGCCTCTGTTGGGTTCTTTTAGTGTTGCTGAGTCAAGACTTGAGAGCATACAGGTCTCAGAGCACACCTGCTTCAAGACATGCAGCTACTGACCCTGGGTAACATCGTGCTGTGGTTTTCCTGCTCATCTTCTGGCAGGCAAGAAGCAATGGAGGTGTTGAGAATGTGGTAGAAAGAGAAAAGTTTGGGGAGTTATATTTTCCTTCTAGCCTTTACTAGAATCCAGGTCTGGGATTGAGGTTTTGAGAAAGGATGGAGGCAAATTTTTTGTGGCCCATTATCTAGTCAAGGAGGTTTTCATTGCCCAGCTCTGTGTACAAAACACAGGGTGTTTGGCCCTACCCAGCTTGTGACTGATAGTATTTTTGAGCAGCTGCTATTTTTGAGGTTGCAAAATGGCTTTCAAACCTGGTTCTAAACAAGATTCTTACAAAACTTACAAACATTTTCTTGTTCACAGATGATGATTTCTGGCCTACATATTTAATGGGCAAGCAGGGTTTTTCTTTTTTGGGGATCTTGGTACAACTTCCATCTTTTCATTTGAAGTGGGTGAGGTAATAATTCTGTGAAATGCTTTGACAAGATCCTTCCAGCCAATTCTGAGTTATCTGAGTGGAGAGAAGAAACTAACAAGCACAAAAATAGTCTGCGTTTGGTTTTGTTTTGTCTTGAAACAAAACTGCTGTTTCTGCTACAGCAGGAACAAGTGAAACTGAATGTTTTTAAGTGCAGCCTGCATTTCTTGGGGAAAAGAGAGACCATCAGTGTTTACATTAAAAAAGCTGGCTTTAATTCTGAAATGAGCATCTGTTGGACAAAGGAATGCAGACCCTGTGCAATGGATGCTTTGAGAACTGTGCTCTGCATGTGCATCAAGGCTGCGGCCTTGATCTTTCAAACATTCTCAGGGATGTTTTTTCCCCTTTTATACATAGAAAAATTATCTGCACAGAGATGTAATCTGTCTTTTTCCAATTTGTTCTGTGTATTACAGCTTCCAATTAACTTTCAGCCACCCTGCTTTGAACTTGAGAAGCTGAGTTACTGCCTCTTGCTCTCTTCCCTCTACCAGCAACAGCTGTTCTTCCTTGATAATAAACTGGGTGCAACTGTCTCCAATAGCTGGGAAACTAGTCCAGTGGAATTGAATATTTTGGGTGTACCAATAAAATGGAAGGAGATTAGTGGCTTAGGGCAGTAGCTGACAAAGTAGGCTCTGTTAGACGACACAGCAGCAGCCTATGCAAACACTCACCAACAGGGAAGGAAACACTAGACCTAGCTTTCATACTCTAGATGTAAGAGTTACTTGATTGGCTCCCTTCTCATGCTGCTCTGGACACTTGTGTTTCATGTATTTTGAGTCTCAGCCAAAGTCTTCAGAACCCTTGGCATCAGGCAATACTGATTAATTTGTCTTTAAAACAAATACCATTTTGGCATTCGCAATGGAATTGTGGAAAACAATGACAGACAGATGACAGTGGAGGAAAAACTGGCATGAGTTAATCTGGAGTATCTTTGATTCAAATGGAAGTATCCTAAGACACTGAGGGGAGCTGTTTAGGAAGATTTCCCAGGTATGCTTGATACCAAGCAATAGAATAACTAAGGGAGAGTGCTTTGAAAGGGAGGACTGGAGTATTATGAAAGGCAATCCTTCCTGCCAGTCAGTGGACTAAGGAAGCAGGCCTGACCAGGAGAAGAATTGTCCTCGGACAATTTGGTAGCAGAATTAGCTACCAAGTGAGAGGGCTTTGTGTACAGGTTTTGTGGGTTTTATTCCCATTGATATGAGTGTCTTCTGCTGTAGACTAAGAATGAAACTTTTATTTTTAGAAATGCTCTGTGAAGTCTGATTTGTTTCTTAGTTTTACGTTTGCATAGTTTGAAGAGGAGTAAAAGCACCCAGAGCACCATATTTAGCAAGAGTCTGGCAGTGTGCAAAAGCTACTGAGGAAGCAAGCAAATTCTTTTTTAGACAAGAAAGCTTGGGAGAGAATATATTTCTGGGAACATATGGACAGTGGTTGGATTTGGCCTTAGACCAGCAAGCCTTCTAGACACATAGGATCCCTGGGTTGGATTCAAGTATTTCAGCTAGTTTTTAGCTCTTCAAAAGACATCTGTCTTAAAAATAGTTTGATCAGTGTTCTCAGAAGCCCAGTCAAATACTAGGAAGAATCTGTTTTAAAGTCTCAATGAAATCTGTCACCATCATCTGGACAGATTAAGTAGAGTAGTTTGTAAGCAGGATGATAGATGGTAATTTCTACATGTTTTAGACAGAAATAACAGGTAGATATCAACAGTGTAGATATGGTATCTCTACCGTACGCTACTCTTGTTCAATTTGCTCACACTCCTGTCATCTCATTCCTTTCCCCTGTACCATTTCCATCTGATTGTCAGTGCCTTGCTTGTTTAGTATCAACCAGCCTCTACTCTAGGATTTTTCTTGTGGGTCAGAATAAGCTATTTGAGTTTATCATGTTGGTGGCATTTTGTCACAGAACGATTCTCTTGTCTTGTTATTCCCCTCTCTGGTATGTAATTTAGCGGATTGTTTTTCTGGATTTGTTGGGCAGAGTAGTTACGCAGTCTCCACACTTGAAGGTTTTCAGCATCTGACTGGATAAAGCCCTGAACAGCATGGCCTTATGTCATAGTTGACCCTGCCTTGACCAGGAGGTTGGACTCATGGGGTGCCTTCCCACCCACATTATTTTCTGATGCTATGATTTGGCTTTTCAGAAAAACTTAGCTGCACCTGGAAGGAAGTTTCAGGGTGAATTAAGCTATCTACTCATATGCTTTAATCTTTGAGGCCCCCATCCTGCAATCAATAGCTCTAGTGGTTGCTAGAACCCAAATAACTCATTGAGTTTGCTGAGTTAAACAGCAGAAATTACAGTCTTCAATAAATCGGGTAGGTACAAAGAGCCTGAAAGACAGGACTCTGACATGAGATTGTTCAGAAAGCCGAAAAAATTTGTGTGTGAATAATATAACTACAAAGTTGAAATAACAAAAGGTTCAGAAAATGTAGCAAGGCCATCTTTTTTTCAATGTGCAGATTTTTATTCTTCTTCATTATAAGGTTTAATTTATTACAGTATAATATATGCACCGGCACATAATACGGTTAAGTTAAAGCTGCTGTTCAGAAATAACATTTCTTATCCTCAGCTTAAGTCAAAAGTTTAATTCAGGTTTAATTCTGTGGAATACTTAAGTGAAGGTCTGTGCTAGAAGAGAACAATTGGTACTTCGATTCCACATTCATAATGCTTTCTGCTTCTCTCCATTGTCCAAAAGAGAGGTAGTTTTCCTGCAACATGCCTTTTAAGTAGATTATTTTTTTGTTCTAGCTGAACCAGGGCTCAGAGGACCCTCTGAAGAGACCAGTGGTGTATGTGAAGGGTGCTGATGCTGTCAAGCTAATGAACATAGTTAACAAGCAGAAAGTGGCACGAGCAAGGATTCAGCATCGCCCCCCACGGGTGAGACTTTAAGAAACTTTATCTAGGTATTACACTGCTGTTACTTCATGCAGTGCTTGCTAACTGCACTGGGTGTGAAGATGTTCTGATGCTCCCCATGAGCGTTGATACATGTGAAATTCTGTTGACCTAAATAAATTGAGCAACTGCACTGTGGACAAGCAGCTACGCTTGGTAGAAGTGTAGAATCCACAATGTGACATCCACTGTCTTTCATAAGGATTCTTTTGAATATATAAATGGATAAAAATTTTATATACTAGAAGTTTTCCTTTTTCTTAATTAAATAACTTAATTATTGCACACTCATAGTAATTCAGGTTTGTAAGGTAGTCTGCCCTGTTTTAACTAATAGTTCTGTGTGGTATTTTAAACATGGGTTAATTATTTGGTATCTGATATTTGTAATTGTAATATAAAATAGTTTTTCTAAGGTTTTTTTTTTAACACTCCTTACATGCAGTTTACAGAAGAGCAAAGCTAGGGGTCATCCATGTCCGAGTTACCATTTTTGTTTTGTTGTATTTTTATGGAATTCATCTTTCATACAGAAATGTATTTGAGAAGTGGGCAATTTGCTGAAAATTCAAATGTTGATTTTCACTCACTGAAGTATACAAGCAAACCAATAAATCATGAAAAATTGTGTTAGTGTGATTCACTTAGTTAAAAAACCTGGGTTTTGTGGGATTGGTTCAGAGACACAGTAAATCTGACATCTTGTGACTAGCATTCTATGTATTTTGTTCACTTGCAGTGACATACAAAACCCAGATTTTGTCTTACAGAATCGTAGTTAATGAACAGAACAGTGTGTTTTGTTTGAGTTTTGCCATTGTGACTGTGTACATTTGACAGTGACCACTGAGAAACTAGAGAATAGAAAGGAACAATAGATTTGAGTATAATCTCAAGAAAGGAAAAATAATATTTTTGTTTTAATTTTTAAGCAACCCACCGAGTACTTTGATATGGGAATTTTCCTGGCCTTCTTTGTGGTTGTGTCTCTTGTTTGCCTCATTCTTCTTGTCAAGATCAAACTGAAACAGCGACGTAGTCAGGTAAGAGCAGTAATGGGATAGTCACTGAATGCTGAAAGTTAGTTTCTCTTTGTCCTAGAATTTGCTCACTACTTTTGGAAATGCCGGACACTGACTTACAATAGCCATCTTTGTGGAAAGGGTTTTATCCATGAATGTTGGCCTTTGGAAAAAAGTTGGAATTGTCTTTAAAGAAGATCTGCATTGACCTGTGATGTTCATTCAGTTAAATCCTGGAATGAAAAGAGTTGAGAAGCAGTCCATTTAGCCATTGGGAAGGAATAACATTTCTGGTTGTTCAGAGGTTGATTATCAGTAGCACTGGTGTACTTCTAAAGAAGTCCAAGCTCTTGTTGCTGTATTGTGGAGAGAATATCAAGATTGAAAATAAATGCAACTCTTTTCAGTAGAATAACATCTATTAATTCTTAATGGGAGAGATTTGCAAGGTAAAAAGTTTGGTTAGGAGAGATTTGAGGTGAGATATTTTGAGTTTGTCCTGTCAAATGTGAGATTGGAAGCTAATGGACTGTGAAGTCTGTAGTTGTAAACTGCCCAGTATATACATGTAAAAGGAATGCAGAGCACTGTAGATGCTTAGGACTCTTGCTTTGGACGTATTGAGTAGGAATCCAAAGATGTTATGGGCCACCAGCAGTGTTAAAAAACAGTGTTAGAAAGGGGGATGACAAATTCTACAGTAAAACGAAAACAACCCACTGCCTTCCTAAACTTCTACAATTGATTAAATTCAGGGGGAGGGGGAAATGATGCAGCTGAGAAACGATACAGCTGAGTTAATAATATTTCATTTTAATCCCTCTCTCGAGTATTGCTTCTGGTAATGTGGTGGTGAGAGCATAGTGGGTCATTACAGTCACTGTTGACAGTTCAGAAAAAGTTCCTGGCCAAGTCTTATATGTTGCCTTGAATAGTTCCTGCCTATCAATTGAGCAGTTGCAGTGTATCCTGATTGTCAGCACCTTCATCCTGTTTCAGTTCAAAGTAGCTTGTCATTCTTACTACTGCATGTGGCATATGTTCTTTTCATGAGACTTCTGATCTAAATTCTAACTAGCCACCTTCTGCTTTATTTATGAAATTGTACATTAGTCTGGGCCTGACATGATTTGGTAAGATACATTAATTTGATATGGTGGTGTTTCTCTGCTACTGTACTATAGTACCTTATGCAGCAGCATTGCCTCCCCCCCCCTTTCTTCTTTTTTTTTTTTTCTTCTTTCTTCTGTTGTAGAATTCCATGAACAGGCTTGCAGTGCAAGCACTGGAAAAAATGGAGACCAGGAAATTTAAGTCCAAAAGTAAGGGACACCGGGAAGGTAGCTGTGGAGCACTGGACACACTCGGTAGCAGCTCCACCTCTGACTGTGCCATCTGCTTGGAGAAGTACATTGATGGGGAGGTAAAGGATAAATGATTTCTTCAACATGGGCTGAGATTGTAGCAGGTTTATTGTAGCACTGTGGTACATGGCTGGCGATTGGGTACATTGTGTACTGAGATTGGGCTGCTTGCCAGACTGATTGCATTGAGTAGCCAACTTGGCCTCAACTGCATTCTGCAGCTCCCGAAGAAATCTCAAAGGCTTTTCCCTATACTACATAGTGAGAGGTGAGGGATCTCATTCTACAAGTTGCCACCTCCATCAAGTTGCTTTTCTGAGGAAGAACTTGTAAAGAAGTCAGGATTACTTCAGCATTTAGTTCTCTGGGTACTTTTAAAAAATTTTGTGCTAACGTGATTGTGCATGCAAGCTCTGTTGGACATAAGGGATACATTTCCTGTTTTGCTTCTCAAGCTTCTATGGCACCTTGTTTTCAAAATGTCAGGTACACAGCACTGCTGGGAAACCACAGGAGAAGAAAGAGATGCCAAAAGGTTCAGGAAATGTTTTCTGATTCCTCAGTTACCATTTCTGCATTGATGGCAGTGCTTGCCTTCTATGACACAGTTCTACCCAGAGGAAGCAATGAAAGGATGAAATAGAAAATAGAGGCAGTCAATAATCACAGCTTTAAACTTCCATATAAAAAATTACTTGAGGACATTTTATTTTGAAATTATTCATAAAAGATTCATTCTTTTAGGGGAATAGAAAATACCAGCTGCAGTATTTGACTGCTACAAGCTACAAAGTTAATGAAGTTAGCTCATGGGAAATTATTCAGAGTAGCAAGGGATGAAGGCAGACAAGAACTTCTGAAGGGCAGTACAAAACTGACCGGACAGGAAACTCATGCATGAACCTCAGCATGAAGTGATATACATAGGGAAGAGCTTCACATGTACTAGTGATGAGTTGTGAGGTGAGCAGTACTGTTCAGGAGTAAAATCTCAAAGCTGTTTTAGATAGCTTTGTGAAAGCAGATTAGATTAGTGCTTTGTGGCAGTCAAAAAGGCAAATCAGATATAAGAAATGGGGTGGGGAAGTCTAAAGAACTGAACAGAAAACATAATTGCACCACTGTGTAAGTTCAGCCATGCTCTCACATTGAGTACTGTGTGCATTTTTGATCTCATTTCACAAAAGATATGTTGGAAATGAAGGTGCTTCAGAAAAGAGCAGACACAAAGTGATAAAAGATTTAGAATGGTTTCTGTACAAAAAAAAAAAAAAAAAAGACTGAGCGGGCTAGGACTGTTTAGTCCTAGGGGATGGAGGGAGTACTTTTGTACACAGTATACTTTTGTACTTTTTAGCGAATGGAGAGCATGAACAGGAATCAGAAGTTAATTTTTTTCCAGTACAAGATTGAGTGCAATTAAATGAAACTTCTAGGACCCAGTCTGAATCTACATACGGTGTTTCTCCACCATCAGGTAGTAGCCCTGTGGAACTTTTTGCCAAAGCATGTTGCAAATTCAAAACCTGAGCTTATGGGGAGACTTGAGCAGTGCTTGGAAGAAAGATCTGTTGGGCGTTTCTGAACTGGTAGATATCCAGCAGGCTCAGGAAGTACCGTGAACAGATAATAGCTGAAGGATTAGAGTGCTGGGCAGGGGAAAAATATCATACACATTATGTTGGTTTTGCTTTTCCCTCAGTGTTTTCCATTGCTAGTAGTTGTAGGCAAGATGCATCATTAAATGGATTCTATTGATTATTTTTTTAAAAGTTTATTTAATATATTAAGGAAAACTTTAATGATGAGCTCCTTCAAGGTGTTAGGTCATAGGGACACAGAGCAAAAAGTGTCCTAAAGAAATTTAGTGTATCTGCATGGAGTTTTAATGTGCCTGCAGACTATTCTTTTAGTGACAGCTGATCACTAGCTGTTGTGCTTTTGGCTGTGTTGGAAGAGATGGCATCTTTTTTCCTTCTTATCACTTCGAGACTAGGAATTGAACCGTTCAGTAGCTAGGTTGAAAAAAACCTAGGAATAAGGTGTGAAAAATTCACTCATTAGGAAGGAGTACTTTTTCATGTTCCTTTATCTGTTCCTGTAGGAACTGCGTGTCATTCCTTGCACTCACCGATTTCACAAGAAATGTGTGGATCCTTGGCTACTGCAGCATCATACCTGCCCTCACTGCCGCCATAACATCATAGGTAAGTGCTGCAGTATGGATGCTCTGTTGTGTTGTCCATTTTGGATTTAACAGCTTACAACATGAAAGAGAAATTGTGCCTGTTTGTAAATCTCCACAGAGTTTATAGTCTTTATTGTAATGCAACCCTAGAAATAGTTAGGACGAAATTCTTTGAAAATGACTGTGTGCCCTGGAATAACAGGTCACATTTCTGGTTTTCCCTCGTTCTGGGTGCGGTTCCCAGCAGAGGGCACTGCTGGTCAGCCTCTGAGTGCAAGGAGGGCAAATAGGTAAAATAGGTGTGTATGGTTTCTCTTGGTAATTATAAAGAAAAGACAATGTACTGTTTTTTATTTTTCCGTGGTGTTGTAACTTGGAATGTGGTTTTCCTTACTTGCCCTCTCCCCCTTCCATTTTCTCTCTCTTGAAAAAGTTTTCTATTAATACAGATTTATGTAAAATAATGTGTAAAGTGAAAACTTGAGCAATGACTGCTAGCCTTGCTCTTAACCTGCAAGATCAGGAATACTGTGTAAGCATAAGGTTTTGCATATAAGAGAACAGTATCTGAAATCACTTCACTTTTTTCCCTTTTTAAGCAAATACAACTGAGTTTTTCAAAGGCTTCCAGGCAGATGCTTTTGACTTAATTTTGATTGTTCCTTTGTTTTTCCTTCTGTGTAAAAAGTTGGTGCTTTTTTTTTAGAACTCTATTGTGTACGTAATGTAATGGAATTCAGAACAAAACATCCTTCTTTCTTGCATAAAGTATATTCCTTTTCATTCCCTCCTACTTCTACTTGTCCATTCTTATTTCTCTCATTTAGAACAGAAGAAGGGAAATGCAGGTCCAGTCTGTCTGGAATCTGTCAACCCAACACGCAACCGGCAGCAGAGGGTGATTCTACCTGTCCATTACCCAGGCCGAGTGCACAGGGCAAACCAGATAACAGCATATCCCACTCGGACAAGCATGGACCCTCACGGAAACCCTATCACAGTACTTACAGTTGAGCGACATGGTGAACAGAGCCTCTACCAAGCCCCATCCCCAGCCTATATCCGAAGTTACCAGCCTATTCATTTGGACCATGCTTTAAACACTCATCACTGTAGCTTGGAACATAGGGCTTACTCTCCAACTCACAACTTCCGAAGACCCAAGTTTGGTGGACGCAACTTTTCCAAAGCAGCATGTTTTTCCCAATATGAGACCATGTATCAGCACTACTACTTCCAAGGCCTTAGTTACCCTGAGCAAGATGGACAGCTTCCAGCTGGCATTTCCTCAAAGGGTCCTTCCCGTGCCTTTCAGCCTGGTAGCAGTATGCTTTTCCCTTCTGTGGTACATGTAGTGCCCTCATCTCGTTTGGAGAGTGGCAGTACCTCCAGCTTTAGCTGCTATCATGGTCATCGTTCAGTGTGCAGTGGATATTTGGCTGACTGCCCTGGCAGTGACAGCAGCAGCAGCAGTTCTGGTCAGTGCCACTGCTCGTCTAGTGATTCCATGGTTGACTGCACTGAGGTCAGCAACCAAGGGGTTTATGGGAGCTGCTCCACCTTTCGCAGCTCTTTGAGCAGTGACTATGACCCATACGTTTACCGCAGTAAGAGCCCTTGCCGAGTGGGTGAGGTTGGTGGTGCAAACAGGGGTGCAATTGTTCTTTTGGAGGGTCCCCACCAGGACGAGCTTCCAGCTCATGGTCTCAGTCTGGTGGGCGCTGACTGCCGGCCTGTGCCAGCTTCTTCCTCAGGGGACCAACTGTCTAATTGCAGCATGGATATGAACTATAGCAGTAATTCCTCACTAGAGCACAGGGATCCAAATGGCACTACCTCAGAGGGAGGACATGAGGCCACTCCTGGTGCTGCCTTGGATATTAAAAGGAACTGGAAGAATCCAGAGGTAGCAGGGCCACTTATGGAGCAAGCATGCACATGCTGCTTTGAACTCCAGCACTCTGCCCTGGAACCTAGCAATGGAACAGCTGACTGTAGTGCACTCTTCCTTAGCTCTCCTCTGTGGGGGACATGTGGCCCAGGAATAGAACCACAGTCAGGGACCACCTCTGGCTTGTACAGTATTAACTCAGACCACTTGCATAGGACAGATGGGGTAAAATATGAGGGGTTGCCCTGCTGCTTCTATGAAGAGAAGCAGGTGGCCTGTAGTAGCAACAGTGGCAGTGGAGGTGGTGGCTGCTATACAGAAGACTATGCAGTGAATGTGCAGTACACGCTTCCTGATGACACCTTGCCAAGCTGCTGTAAGGGTGTATGTGATCTGGGTCAGCGCATTCCCATAATTCCTGAAGACAGAGACTGTGAGCTGATCCTACCTGCAGAGTGCCAAGGGACCCACACAGGAGGCTGTAGTTCCTGGGATGGAGCACCTGAGCTAGATACTTATCTGCACTGCCAAGGTATAGGAGAGGTACAGGACAAGAGGGAGGTGTGCTATGAGGCAACATCATTCCTGCGGCAGAACTACTCTCAGGAGGAGGAAGCCAGAATGCTCTTTCCCAGTTCCACTCAGAACTCCCTGAAGCTGATGACAACCACAAAGGCCACAGGTAATATGTGTGCTTTTTTTGATTACTCGCTACCTTTCTGTCCCAGCATATAAAATGCTGCCAGCTTCCTAGGTACCTGCAGCCACAAAGGTTACTGCTGTCCTTTGCATAAAAGCAGGTTATTGACTAATCCTTCAACCAAAAGTGTTATTCTCTTGTTACCTGTGCTCATTTGATCATAGCTAGAGGAGTAGAAGATGACAGTTTTCTGTCTAACCCTGTAAGAGCTTTCATACTCATCCTTTTGGGGAGGGGAGAAAATGACTGCTAGTACAAGGCCCCCATTAAAGCTCCCACAGCCAGGGATGCTGGGCCAGTCATGGCAGCAGTGGCAAGCTGCCTAAGCAGGCAAGGCCACAGTGCTGGGAGAGGACAGACAAGCTGAAGGATAAAAAAAATTAGTTAAAAATGTGGAATTGCTGTAGAAGAATATGTGGGAAAGTCTCTGCTGTGGACATACACAAGGGAAAAAAAGAACCCCTCGCAGAATGAAGGGGGGCATTCCTTACCTGCCTTGCCAGGACTGTTTTTAAGGGTGTTCATAGCATCGTAGAGTACCCTAGATTGGAAGGGACCTCAGGCTGTCATGAAGTCCAACCTCTTGCTCAAAGCAGGGCCAGCTCTGAGGTCAGACCAAGTTACTCAGTTTGTCAGATTAGACCAAGTTTATCCAGTCAGGCCATGACAGCCTCC
>JAVJGG010000088.1:12856315-12879171 GCA_035590195.1 Aviceda cuculoides | reverse complement strand
CCTGAGGCCTTCTTTTCTGCAGGCTGAACAAGCACAAATCCCTCAGCCTCTTCTCAGAGGCTGCATCTCCTCTGAGCGTGTTGGCTCTCTGCCGAACTCGCTCCAGTCAGTCAGTCTCTTGTTCTGGTGGCCCCAAAACCGGATGCAATATTCTAGATGCAATGTTCCTTAGTTTTCTTTATCCTTCAGGTGCTGGATCTCATCCCTTGGAGAGAAGCCAAATCGGTGACTAGACCTGTCCAGATGATCCCGGATGGAGAAGCGGAGCTTATCAGAGACTCCAGATTCTCATGGACTTAATTTTTTTTAAGCTTTGACAAACACACAAAAGTGGTAATGTGGAGAATTCCCTCCCCCACTTCCTCTTCCTCTGTGTCCACATCAGCTTTATTGTCTCCTTTGTCCCTCTTGCCTGAAGCCTTCAGGCCTCCATTTGTGTGTAAAGCCCATGTGGGACATGGTGTGGAGCATTTCTGAGCTCTAGTGCCACTTCTATATTAATGACAAAGTGTTATTTATATTTTCTTTTTAGAAGTGACCGTGTCAGCTCTTGCTGAGAGGTAACACGGTGTGTTAAATATGCCAGGTTATGTGTAGATGCTGTTATCTCCTCCTTCAAGGAGTCCAGCCTTCAATAAGCTCAGGGCTACACCTGCCTTAGAAACCAGATAGCACCTTGAAATATAGTAGTCCAGAGGGATACAGTTGCTGAGTGGATGCTCAGATAACAACTATTCCTTGTAGCAAATCCTAGTAGCCAGCAAGTTGTATGAGTGATTTTGAGGGAGGTGAAGCACTGGGCTGTCTCCTTTCTCCTCTCCCCTCCTCCCCCTTTCATGCTGCTCTGATGATTTGGCTAGGAAGGGTCTCCTGCCATTATGATTAGTTTTAACAGAGTGGGGGTAGGGAAACTAGTAGCTCAGAATGTTCTCGTTCTCACTTCCTGCTAAACTGTGGACCTCATTGTATCTTCTGACTGGTGAAGAATGCTGGGGACCCCTCCCTCAAACAGATGCTAGAAGAAAGTGCTTAGAAAGGGTAATACCTTTGTAGGTAATGAACCTTGCTTTCCATAGGAAGTTTCTCAGGCACCTGTAGACCCTGTTATGGTTGTGAGGAATGCTGGCATATGCAGGAAAACAGAGCTTGCACGGTGCTTGCAGCTTGGCTGGCTCATTTTGGAAACAGGTTGGAAGGTGTCTTGTTTCCTTATAGACTGCAAGCATGCCTAAGGGAAGAAGTGCTTCTCACCTTTTGTGCATGTGGGAACGTGAGGGACTTGGTTTAGTTGTTATTTTCTTCTTTGCTTCCATAGATCAATCTGTTTTAAAGGTTTCTTGGGCCCAGCCAGTTGTGCTTCATTTTTGTCCTGTGTACAGAGTGCTCTCTGTACCCCATTAGCCTGGGCAGATACTTTTGTTATTGTTCTTGTACTAGTGGGGATATTTGTTATCATGAGATAATGTATGTCGTCACTTCTGATAGCAATTGTTTCCTGTGGAAACAGCGGCTTCTGAGTAAGAGGCTACCATACCATGGTTTAAATTGCCTGTCATGCTGCATGTGCCTGAGGATACAGTGTCATCCTGTCTGGTGTATTCACAGCAGGAATTCTCCTAAAGGGAAACTAATTATTTAATGCCCACAGTGACAGTCTTCTGAAAAGATTTGTCTAAACTTCGGTACACTTTGGAGATACTTAAAAGACACAAAAAAGAGATGTACATTTCATCTTACATTTTCTGCCAAAGTAATGTCCTTGACAGCACTGGGCTAATTGTGAGAACCAGCAAAGTTAACTTGTTTGCTTTATAGTCCCAAATGAAATATTTTAAAAGAAACAAACATCTAAGAAATAACAAGTACATTCATCTGTTTACTTTTACTTTCTGTACACAGTAAGTTAGGAAAAAATAATTCTGTTTGAAGGAATTCATATTAAATCTTTTTAAGTGAACAAACACCAAAATCCAGCTGTTCAGAGAATTAATACAAGGCAATATCTGGGTATAAGATTAAAAGAAAAATTCCAATAAACACATTTTCTGTGTATAAAGCGTATTGAAAACTTATTCATTCTCTGAATGACTGAAGTAAGTGGTATGTGTTAGAAGAATAAAGGTTTGGGTTTTTTGTTTGGTTGGTTTTTCAAGTCTTACCTTTCTCCTTTCTCCACTCAAAAGAAATGTATTGTAGAAGCTATGCTATACTACCCATGTCATTCTGCTTGGTGTTTTGTGAGGCACTGTCTAAGGCCACCTAAGATGCACTGTACTCTATAACTACACAGCATGTTGTGGTTAAAATGTGGTTATAAAAAAAAATATTTGTATATTCTGGCTCATAGTGTTCCTGGATGTACTGGTCTCATTCACATGTTGTGGAAATCTCTGCCAGTACAACAGTCTCTGCAGGCCTTACTACAGAGGTACCCTACATCTGGTTTCTGTGTTTGGTTTTATATTCAACATTTAGTTAATTCCCTGCTACCTGTATGTCCATACAGACTTACAGGCTACCTGGCTGTGATAGACGGTTTTTATAACAAAATGCCTTTCTATGTTCAACATGAACAGTTGTCATTGTGTTTGGCTCATGAGGCACTATTTAAAATGTTTTTAATTAAAGTTATCTTATAGCACTTAAAATTGTTTTGTATAAAATTTGCTGTAAAGATTTGTAATATGGTCAAAGGGCTCTTTCTCCTTCATTACCATTTTTTAAAATGTTTTAAAAGCTAGAAAACATCTTGTATATATTCTGTATGTGTATAGCAGCACATTTCATTTATGGAAATATGTTCTCAGAATATTTATTTACTAATATATTTATCTTAAGCCATGTCTTATGTTGAGAGTGTGTGACATTATTGTAATAATCATTGAAAATCACTAACATGAGGCCCTGTAAATACATTATAATTGCACACAAAGATTTTACAGTACTTGCCGACCAAAAATGATTTAAGAAAAGTTGTAGTTACCTGCAGTTTTGTAAGAAAGTGTACAAATGTCTGTATTAAAAAAAAAAAAGGCAAAACCACACAAAAATACAGTTTTATTGCATATACATGTGGCAGTTGTCCTTCTTGTTTTGGGGGAAAGGACATGGATAGCTGTGCTCCTCAAAGTATAGTCCTAGATATACTGAGATGAACTGTGATAAACAACGTTTTTTCCTTTTTTAAATAATAGAGAGGTAGATATGTATATACATACACACATGTACAGATCCTAACAAAAATGATCATGATAAAACATTCAGAAGTGTGTTTTTCTGGAGGCAACCCATAATGTTCTGTCTCAGGACCATTCAACTTTCAGCAAGTGCCACAGTTGAATATCCACCAGAAATTAGCTTTTTTTACCTGGTATTGTGCATGGTGTAAGTCCAGTACTGGACAGTTTTAGCTGCCTTCCTAATACTGTTCCCAGGAGGTCTCACCCAGGGTCTGTGTTACGTGAGGGCTGCCCGTTGCTTCAGTGTCCCTGGTCACACCTGGCTGATGTTGCTGTTGAGGGGGGAAGCTAGACATATTCATGGCAGGAAAACAAAGATTATGTAGGAGTGAAGGCAAAGAAGGAAAAGTGAAGCCTTAGGAAAGTAGAGCTCCAGAGTATGCTGTGGAAGAGATGGGGTGAAGAGCTCAGCCAGGGGAAACAGGGAAGGAAATGCCGTGAAGCTCAGGCTGCAGTGTGGCAGTCCGTAACCAACAGGACAGCACTTGGGCTTTTACATAGTTTGCAAATTATTGGGGGGGGGGCGTGTTTTACAAGCTATTGAAACTTCCAGGCACATGAGGAGTGACACATCAGCTGGAAGGCATCCTCATGTATGTTTGGAACCTGTCTATTCCTTGTAGCAAAGGAACTTAATTGTGGTTTGATTTTGGGTAAAAATAATTTATTATCCTGAAACAAAACGTGTTTCGAGACCTGAGCCAGCATGATGTGGGTGGACACAGCTGGGTAAATCATAGCTTGAGTAGTCACGCTAGATCCAAGTCCTTACCCTGGATCATGAAATCACTGGTCCCACTGAAGTGAAAATCAGTGCTGTGCTACTCTCTTTTTGTCGTCAGAGGGCATAATTTGACCAAAGATCTTTATGCAGACAGCAAAAGAGAGGAGCTTGGAGGTATGTGGATAGCAACTTGCGCACGCACGCACGTGCGTGCGTGTGTGTACATATGTATTTATGTAATGATATGTTTATATGTTAGTGTGTAAACAGTTTGCCTCCATACATTATTTATTTCCCATCCAGTGATACACACACAAAAAAAATGCTTTCAGGTCTCCTCCAGTTTCTTTCTTCTCCCAAAGATTTTCCCCTGGTAATCCCCTGGACCTTCCCCTCCTCTTATCCATGTTCATGTGCACTGTAATTCAGTCACCTCAGAATTCAGCGAAGAAATGAACCTTACTTCTCTCCAACCCTGTTTCATACGTGAAAACTCCGTATTTGGGATGACAGACTGTTGAACTGAAGAGTATCTTTTTGCATGGGACTCTTTCTAGAATGAGGACCAGTTATTATCATCATCTCAGGTACTGTGGGAAAGCCCAGTCTGTATGAGAAGACAGGCACAATAATGGAATAGCAACAGGCAGGAGGGAGTTAAGCAGCACCAGCAAGTGCTTCCCAATCAAAGTACATACCCTTTTTCTGCTTGGTGAACAGAATCTTGGCAATTGCCAATGACTATAGATATGCATTTTAGTTGCAAATTAGTTCACTGAACAATTGTTCTTAAAAATAGCATAAAACTTGGTGTTATGTGTTTGGCTGATATGCCTATGGTCATGAGTCACATCTGAATCTCCTTCCTCTTCCCTCCCTCCCCCCCCACTGTTTGCTATTGCTGACTAGTGTTTTGTTTTCTCATTTCTTGTTCTGAAGAAAACCGTGAGGTGACTGTGCTTTTAAAAACAGGACATACTGTTACCCTTGCTGTCCCACAAAATAATCAGTGAGCCCATAGTCTGTCTCTTTGAGAAAGACAGTTGTTGGCTGAACTTGAATGTGGTGCTTAGCTTTGTGTGTGTATGGTATTCTGTCTCTTCTTTGTTGTGGCTTTTTTTTTAATGATTAAATGAAATTGAAATTAAATGAAATGAAAAATGAATGTTTTGATATTTGGCAGGGGGAGGTTCTTTTCACTGTTGAGGTTCAATACTTAAGGAACAAATTTGTGGCAAAGCAAGAGTCCTGTGGACAACATAAACCTGCATGGAACCTCCATATGGTGAAATAAGAAAAGCAGGATCAGACTATTCTTAATGAGATTGTGCATTATGGTAACACTTGATGTTTCTGTAACACTATCTCATTTTTGCTATAGCAATATTGGGCGCATCTGTCAAATCCTGTGACAGCTGTTAGGTAACACTGGTTGTTACTTGGGTAGTGTGAAGAGAAAGGTATCCTTAAAAGGATAGTCGTGTTCATACTGTGTGGAGCCAGCATGGCCTAAGTCTTTGGCCAGGGAGAAGACAGCATGCCTGAAACCAGATATTTTATCTTGCAGTGAAAGCGCAGTGCTCCTGTGACTTAAAGGCTTCATAGCAAAGTGTCTCTTTCCGAATAAAGAATACATTTCCCTCATGGGGAATGAAACTGTTGCTTAGGAAACAATAAAAAAAGCGCAACAGTTCCCAGAATAAACAGAAGTGTAAGAGAAGTCTCGTGACCTGAATGGCAAGAAAAGAGAGCAGAGTAACCTCCCCTGTGTAAGGGGAGGCCAATCCCCTGTGACAGTAGTGTGTCTAAAGGAAAATGAGAGTTTGAGTCCTGTCATGAAAAGCTGGAGACAGTTTTGTATATGACACTGGTATTTAGACATTTACATAAAACATAGCTGAAGATTTCTTTCAGAGAGTGTAGCATTATTTTTGTCAAAAGGAGGAATTCATGAAAGAAAAGATGAATCTCGCAAGAAAGTGGAAACAGCATTACGTGTTGCTGCAATTTGTACAGAAAACACTGAAAGAATTGTTATAGTTACTTCTAACAGTTTGAGGACATGTAAACCAAAAATTTCAGTTTGCTGTTACCTCAGAAATTGGTTCTCAGCAATAACATATTTTCCATATGTAATCATTCTCAGCATTTTCAGCTGAAATATTTTCTAACCTCCACAGTGGACAATCCTGCTGTAATCTGCTGGTGAACTGCAGCAGCTTCTGCCTCCTTTATTCAATGCTTGTCTACACTTCAGCGATACTAGCTGAACTCCTCCTGCAGAAATTTACTATATTTATTTGTTTTATAATTACTACTTACAGCCACTTGCTGAATGCAGGATGACCATGTATAAACACAGCACATATTTCAGTGGTGAGTCATTTCAAGTTTGATTTATCCTGTTTTCTTGCAAGTCTTATTTGGTTCATGTGATAGCCTTTGGATTTACAGTAAGCTGTCTTGAGACTGAAATTCAGAATGCCAAATTTCATCCTAAAGCACAGGTGCTCAGTAAAGTTGAGAACGTACGAGTTGCATGAAATGTATGTGTGTCAGGGGGTGTGTTGTGATCTGAAGGCAATTATATTTTTCACTCTCAAGATCTCAAGGTAGCAGAATGATAAGGTTGTTCATAAATGTCTAGAATAATATTCACATGAAACTATCACTGGGCCCTATTTCATTGGAAGATTGTGAAATATCATTGCTGCAAGTTATTAAGAACTAGTTGGACAAGTGTTTGTCAGGAGTTGTTTTTGTAGTTCACCCTTCCTTTAGGCAAAGTGGTGCACTAGAAAAAAATCTGTTGGCAGTCCTTCCCACTGCCTGAGAAGGCTTATTAAGCACAAGATGAAACTGGAATAGCTAGTCTTGCTCATTCAGTGGCAGCCAAGTGTCTGTTGATGTGTTTGGCCTGTAGTCATACAGGCTGCAGATTCAGTACAGTTTCCAAGGCTATCAGTAAAAATCTCCCACTTACACTATTGCTAGGGGAGCTTGGAGTACAGAGACTGTAATTCTGCGATACCAGTGGGTTGTCTGCATGAGCAATGTGATAAACCTCTTCAACATTGTACTGGCTGTAGAAAATCTGGCAGAAACAAGCCCTAAAAAAGACAATGTTAATGCTTGATTGAAAAAGCAGATGACATGTTTGATGTTAAAATGGTCCTGAGAGTATATGCACATGAATTTGCAGAATCTGATGAACAGCCTAATAGAATTACAAGCTAGAAAAGAGATTCAAAGGAGGGAAGTGCATCTTAAAGCAATTGTTTCATCAGCATCTATTCTGCCACAAAACTGAGTCTGAGTTACCCTCTTCTCAGTGCTCTTCTATCATATATACCAATGAATTATCTTTGATTTTTTTCTATGGTTACAGTGTATAGAAAATTTATTTTTCCGAGAGTGTAAACTAACATCTTTTCTCCCCATAAAATGTTAGCAAGATACAAGCATAATATGCTGTATTAAATAATGAATTTCCTATACATATATAAACATATATATTACTATGATAACATACCACACATTTTTAAATAACACAGTCTCTACTTCCCCCGAGCATAACAATATTAAGACAAAAGTACATATAAAATCATTTAATCAACAAACTAAACTAGTTTTCCAGCTGAACCCCTTCCACCTGAGGTCCATGTATCCTGTTAGCTATTTTAACTGACATGCTTCATAAAGTAAGGCAGTCTCACAAATTGCTATGGTGATAGTGCCAGCATAAGTACTTACTGCCCCTGCTTCTGGGGCAGACGACTGTCTTTTTCCTATGACTTGTTGTCCAATTAGCTGTGTTAGCGCACCTCTCTGTGCAACCACCCAATAAAGAAGATCAGAGAACTCATGTCTGTTAAAAGTAACTCAGGGAAGAAAAAGCAATGGTAATTTTTAACCTGATCAGTTTATTGCACCACCACACAGCTGGTCATACCAACACAACAGAGTGAGGAAGGGGCCAGAGCTGGGGCTGGAATGTATGTGTATGAGGAGGCAGCTCCTCATGATGGTTTGTTGTCAGAACAGTTGCTTTTGAAATTGTGGCCAATGTCACATTTGCAGCCTGTCCAGCCTGTTGAGAGAACTGCTAGGTAGGAGGTCAGAAGGCCATTCAGATACAATTCCAAACAAATGCTTCTTCTCAAGTTATTTTCAATTTGTTGAAGAAAATGCTGTAAACACTAACATCCTGAGGTGTCCGTGCCCTCCAGCTGTCAGCACTCAGCTGCTAGTGTCCTAGAAGTGTTTCTGTATGCTGAATCATGGGGGATTACAACAGTTGTGCGTGTCAGACTTCCCTTCTTTCTCTCCCAAACCCTTATAGCAAATATCATAAAGTGCTATGTTAATGGATACCATATATGTTGGCCATATACCACCATACCACTGACGTGCCTGTACTAGGAGTGTGAATGACCATACCACATTTCGAAAAAATCCACAGTAGAGATCTACTTGCTTTTCATGGTCGCTGGCCTGTATAGTAAGACGTGCTATTTAAGGACCCTGTCCATGCATTTCTATCTATTGCTCTGTTTCCTAGTATTAGAAGTATCTAGAATCAGACAATCTGAAAGATCTGGGGGAACATAACAATTTCCTCTACGCTTTTATCAGTGTTTTTACCTGTGCACTGTCCAATACCTTATGCTTAGTTATGTTCATTGTCACGATGGCCAGTTAATCTGCTATAACTGCTGGTTTTGTGGATCTTTCATACAGAAATTGGGTAAATATCCCCTAAGAAAGGCCCATGAAATACAATTTTATTATTTAAAAAATAGTTGAGGACCTAAGGGACCAATGCAAAACCTCAGTTTCTAAATTATCTAGAATTTGCATTAGTAGCATCAGTCTTTGTTGTTGTTGTCTGTAATGGACTTTCTCTAATTTTACAGTGAAATGAAGAAGAGAAGCTTAACAGCTCTATATTTTTTCCTTCTGCAGTAGGTAGAAATCAGTCATGGGGTGCTCCTGATGCTTTTTCAGTTTATCAGCATTATCTAACTGCTTTATAAATGTCCCTTTGACTGTATACATTTAACTGCTCAAGAACATTTGACAAGGCAAGCAAACAAAGCTTCATGACAATGTGCTCATAACTGAACTCTTAAAGATCTAGCTTTACACTCTGACTCTCTCCTACATCTGTGAGGTGGACTCTTTCCCTATACAGCATGATGCAAAATATGACTGTTAAAAGGGCAATTTAAAAATTTTTGTTGAGTCAAACAGATAATGTTTTTGGTCCAACCTGGTAACACATAAGAGATAACCAGTGTATTTTACAACTTATCCTCTCTTGATTTTAGGTGATACTGTATCTTTTCCTGTATTCTTTCCAGTAGCTCATGCAAGAAAGTACTAGATGTTCCCATGATATTCCATTTTTTGATATAAACAATTCCATAATTGCTGGCTTAGTAAAGTCTTGTCTCTGTTAAGCATTTATGGTGGTATTGTTCAGCTGTCTCTGGCACTCATGTATGGTACATAAATGGAGCTGGAATGAATTCGATTCAGGTAAAAGACTAGATCTATGATGGCAAGTAAGGCACAATATTTCATTGTTTAATTCTTAGATGCCCTGTTTTTTCAAGGAAATCTATAGACCTCATGATGAAGGGGAGGGAGCTATATGTTAAAAACAGAAGGGCACATACTATAATGAATTTAAACTCAGTGACAATTTTCTTAATTAGTTATCTTTTGCAGATGTATTTAATATTTGTTCTCTGACTGCAGGTATGGTATACACAGACTATTGGTATATGTTTAAACTGATATTTATTCCTTTTGTCTTAACCAGAATTACTGTACTTTAATGGCTCTCACTGAATTTCCTCTAACTTAGTTTGGGGAGCTGCGCACTCAGTAAACTTTGCCAATTAATTTATCTGACTTCTGTATTACCAGTTTTTCCTAAATACCTTGCTGGTCTGGACTTGCTGAGGCTGAAAGACTCACTGTTGATCCACGGTGGTGGGATGAGAAGTATGAGCATTGTGGGTGGACAGGTATTCTACCAAAGAAAAAATAGTTAATGCTGTCTGTTGCAATCAAAGACAAATTATTCCACAGATCAGAACCCCACTGATGTTTTAGTTCTTTAACAATTAAGTGCATTAATCTTAAAAATGCAGTTCAGTTTTAATTTTGCAGGCAAGGAGACACTTTTTTTTTCTCACAGATAAGTATCAAGGCAACTGTTGTGTATGTGTTCAGATACACAGCCTGGTGTAGTTGGACTGTTGATAGCAGGCTACATCTTTGTAAATAGTTTAGGCTGCTGAGATCAATATCTTTAACTTCAGAGTAAGAATTTGTGTCAGCCTCACTGTTTAAAAGTACAGTGGATTTACAATTTCTTTAAGAAGCCCTAAGCTTACATCCAGAATGAATGCGGGAGTTCAGACTGGGGTACAATAGTTTTTTAAAGGATCACTGTGAATATGAACAAAATTATTATAAATATTGGTGAATAATGGGTCAGACATAGTCATTTAAAAGTCTTCATTGTTCATGTGGACCTTGACCTGGTGAGCATTACTCCATTGAAATTCACATTTGCAACTGAAACTCCATAGAGTGTTTGCCTGCTGAATTTGATTTGATTTTTATTTGTACATCTCTGCTTGTAGAAACAGAAAATGTAGAAACAGCAGAGCACTGTGCAAGCAGGCTGATAGTTTCTCAAAGTCTTTGACTCCCATTTTACTGTACAGTATCATTTAGACATGTTTACATTAAGGCCAATAAGCTCTGCTTGCTGTGGCAGCTGAATAGGTTATCAGTAGCTACCTCTTTCTTCAGCCTTGAGAATAAAGGGACTAAAGTATCCTGATATAATACAGTGATACAGGAAAGCAGGATAGAAGAAGTCCTCAACCTGCAGATACTTGTTCAATTACTTTTGGCAGGTGTACAGGACATTTTGAATTTTACAAGTTTTTACATGTATTTTAAGTGCATTGGTTTAAAGGCAGTAATTAACAGCACTACAGATTTGATGAGCACCAGATGCTTCAAAATTATTGCCACAATTAAATCTGTTGTCACTAGTATACCCAAGAGAACAGCAGATAGGCAAAATCACCCAAAGGTCTTTAAAAACTGTCTTTTTGGAAAACAAGTATGAGATTGGGAGGAAAAAAAAGGATTATTCTCAAGTCACCTGGATTTTAAGAAGATTGATTCTTGTAAAATAAAAGACACTTCAGTTTCCCACTAGTGGGTTGCAATCATCTTGCTGACTTCGAAGCTTTTTCTTGAAGATGGATATCGATGTGGATGGCTGGTAAAATATACTCCAGATCTCACCAGCAGTAGTAACCTCGCTGGAATCTTCTGTTTCAGTTGCAGATTGTATCTGATGGGATCTAGGAAATAAGTGTTAATTCACTGTAAGTGTTAAGGTGCTTGGGCAGCTGCTGTTATTAGTATGTTTGCATTACTGCTACACTGGTAATGCTAGCAGCTTCCACTACATCTGTGACACCTTTTCTTTCTACCTGCTGCAGAGTTATGTAGGGTTTTGGTTGTTTCTTGACCAAATGAAGAGTTAGCAATTCTGTTGCTGGAATAGTTGCTACCCTAATGAAACCAGTGACATTGAGCTAAGAAGTCTGTATATATTCTATTACTAATTGTTATTAATATACATTAATTTCCTTGTATGTTTAAGCCCGTTTGTGGTACATAAATACAATATTCAACATTTATGATTTGTTGAGAACTCACCCATCATTTTGTTCAATAAGTGTCCATCTAGAGGACACAAAAATTACTCAATATAAGTGTAGAGAACTATAGTAATAAAATGTTGGGTTTAATAGGCAAAAAAAAAAATACTGGTTAAGCGTTACACCATACTACAGTTTTCATTTTTGTGATTCTTTTTTGAACTATTTTCAATATTTCAGTAAAAGAAAGTAAGAATTAACTAGCCTATATCTAACTTTTTTCCCAGTTCCCTGATCTGGGATAAGGTTTTAATTTTTTTTCCCACAAAGTATTAGCACAGTTTGACCTCTTCCTAATGCTAGATGTCTGATTACATTTTCCTCTTTGCTATATAACATGACTCAGTACGAGAAACCTTTTTATTCCTTAAAATACAAATCTTGTCAAAACAAGGCCAAAAGACACGTTCTAGCAGCAAGTGCTAGCCTAACAGACTGAAAAAGTTTAAAAATGTGCTTATTTATTATCTTTTATGAGGATACAAATATGTAACATGTAACTTGGTTTTGCATATGACTAATCTGACTATATCAGAAGACAGAGAAATGAGGTGTACCAGGTTTGGTACAGAGCTAAGATGTCAGTTCTCCAGGGACAGTTTTGCTCCATACTCACCTCATGGTAATGTGGAGAAATATCTTTGCTATTATGACTGTAATACTTAGGATGAGCAGTGCTGTGAGACTATATATTGTCCACTCTGTAAAAGAGAAGAGAGGGAGAGGGAGAGGGAGAGGGGAGGAAAGGAGAGGAGAGGGGAGAGGAGAGGAGAGGAGAGGAGAGGAGAGGAGAGGAGAGGAGACGAGAGGAGAGGAGAGGAGACGAGAGGAGAGGAGACGAGAGATGGGAGGGGAGGGGAGGGGAGGGGAGGAGAGATGGGAGGGGAGGGGAGGGAGAGGAGGAGCTCTTAGTAAATTCATTTATGTACGGTTTTTAAAGTAAGAATATTGCACAAAAGAAACACATAGCCTTCTGATGCTTTATTCAAAACTAATTTGAAGATGCCTTAAACCTTTAAGTATGTTCTGCAAAGACTCATGGAAACTGTGTAACTCTCAGAACTGGTTTTTCCCATGCAGGACTGCTCCCTATGAAATTGAAAGCTGGGAAAATCCAAAGCATATACCAGTAAATTAGTATCTAGGAAAGGAATCAAAACTCACTCACAGGAAAAGTTAAAAACAGACTAAACAACATACTAGAATATATGCTACCAGTTGTAACTCTATGCAAGGAGATGGCCTAGTTTTATATTGGTAATTATGTAAGTAATCACTAAGTATGGGGGTTTTTTTGCTTTCTAGAGTCTACTGAGACAGGTGATCAGTATTTGTGGTCTGCTATTTTATTACCTTACACCGAAGGCTCTTGGTCGTTGTATTTTATATTTCAATTTAGTTCTAGTTGTACCAGAAAGTCAAGCAGGACTTAAAAGAACAGCTTTACACATTGTAACATTTGAGCTATTTAAGAGACTGAGGCTTGAAGGGAGCTGATCTCTAAATGATTAGATTACCTTTTCATTTGGACTTTGATAATCTTGCAGAGGGAAGCTACAGCATGTCAAGATGGGAAAAGGGATGGCACTAGAATGTAACTCTGACATACTTAGCACGCTGAACAGCCTTGCAAGGACCTTGAATTATTTGAACTGAATAAAGCCTGTCACCTCCAGAAGTCCTGAAGCTCAAAGGAGCAAAAAAAAGAAGTGTAAGTTCCCTCCCACCCAATGCCCCTTCCTCAAAGCACTGATTCTTCATGATGACTTTTAACAGTTTTTTCATCACTGCATAAAATCCAAGGGTGCATTTTCATCTTAGGTCAGTATGCCCAAGCTAGGTTAACACTAGGCAGCTTAAATGTAGCTGTGGTAACTCAGGCACTGGCCTGGGCCTAGTGCCAGAATATCTGCCCAGAATCCTAGGCATGTTCTGCAGCCTAGCTAGTTTGGGTATATGCAGCTCATGTGCAGTCATGTCCTTAAACACTTCAGGTTTGGAATGCAGACAGCTTCAGGACTACAGAAGTATGAGAGTGTCCACAGTGTGATTTGAGGCCCAGCTTCACCAATATGTAAAAAAAGTGAATGCCCAGGGCAGTTTAGAGATAGGAGGGATCAACAGTGATATTCACCAAGACTGCCTTTCCAGTCTTCAATTATTTACAACTCAACGATTTCTTGAATGAAGTGATGTCTTGAAGGTGAGTTCTAGACACATGACAGTTCTCAGTGGCCTCTCCCCTGCACCCATTAACTTGGTTCATCCTTGTCTATTCCTCTTTGTATTATTGCTGTAGCTTTTGTGAATTGGGATAACTGGGATGCATCCACCATTCAGGTTCTTCCAGACTCTACAAAAGCTTGCTCTTTTTTCAGCACCTTTTGCCACCTCTATGGTATGCACTGGTGACTGAAGTTGATTCTACTAAGGAGGCTGCTCTGACTCACATCTTATTCTGATGTGCTTTCATTCTCAAGGACTCACCATCTTCACACTACTTCTAACTGATTTATGCTGAGAAGTGACTTCTAAAAAGTAATCACAGAAGCAGTTAGTGAAAATTCATCTATTAGTAAGAGGCGCAGTGGATCAGATAAATGTGGAGGAGGAGGCAAAGGAAATAGTGACTCTATATTGTGCCTTGGCAAAATGTTTTTCCTGTTTCCACATTTTCTTGTAATATTACCAGGCATGGAGCTACTAGGATGACTTGGGCTGGTTGTGATTACATAAAGTATCTTTGATGACCGGGCTGCATTGATGCTGAGATTGGCTTGTTCATTTATCTTCTCTGAAAGGGTCTGATTCATTGGAATCTTCTTTTGATGCACGTTGTCCTTCACAGCTGAAAACATAATAGTATGATTACAATAACAATTTCTTAACAGGTGTAACTGGACTTTATTTTGTGCTTTTAAACAGACATGTGCTGCTCTCTGGTTTATTTAAGAGAACTCCAATAATAAAATTTTGTCTGATGCCACAAAAAGCCTGTACTTCATGAAGTTGGAGTTCTCAGAATTTTTCTGGAAGCTGATTGTTCATCCTAACAGTAGGTACAACTCAAGGACTAAAATGTTTTCTCCTGATGACTTTCGATCTGAGTGGAATAGACTGTTTGAAATAGCCACGATGAATCACGATGCAGAGGGACTGCCGGGGTTTTGTTTTGTTTCAGCTTTGTCATTTTCTAATCTGTTTTGACAGGCAGGTATGTATAGGATTGAATTTTTGAAAAATCTAAATTTTGCTGTTTATGACATAGCTGACTGGAGTGTTCCAAACTGAGAGAAAGTTTAGCAAAGCTTTTACCCTCTGAGCAGTGGCAACGAGATAGGTGAAACACCTGTAGACATGAGAGTTAAATTATTTGGCTCTTTTTTTGCCACCTCAGAAATATCCTGTGTGATTTAAATGCTTTAACGGCTCATTGAAAGGTAGAAACAGCAAAGTTAGCCTCTTACCTCTATATCTGATAGCAAATCCCTGGGCTTGATTGATTTCATCTGAGAAAAAGTACAAAATGACAAAATCCAAAGAGATATTAAAGGTGTGGGGAGGCCGATTCTTGCCATTAAAACGAGCTAGAACGTGATAGGTATAGCCATCCAGCAATTCCACCATATCTGTAGCATCTTTGATTTCAAAAAGAGCAAAGCTGAAGTGGATTCGAGATGCTCCTGGAACTTGTATGGTCCAGTAACAGACTTTGCCTGTGCCATATGTGTCAGGAAAATCTGGGGAATAGATCACAGCTGTAGCAGAAGTGTAATTCCCTCCACAGGCACCAATAAGGGCTGTGAAAAGAAGAGGAGAGAGAGAAAATTGGAAAAAAAAAAAAAAAAAAAAAGAGGTTATACATCCATTATGCACAGCTTTAGCACTCTGTAGTTTCTAATACTCAAATGTGACTTGAAGGTACAGCCTTGCTACCCCAGCAGGATGCACCAGTCTCTCAGATTGGTATTCTTTACCTTCCACAGCACTGGGAGCACAGCTATTATGTTGCATTTGCTTGCGATACACTCATTCTCTCTCATTACTCTGTGACCTATGCATCAATCTTGAATACTGCAACTATCCTTTGTCCTTGCATGTAACCATGTACCCTTTCCCGCATCCCTGGAGGAACAGGATGAAAGCTAAATCACTGATTCAGGGACTTCTGCTCCATCCCCATCAGACAGGCAGGCAAGTGGATTAGTGACTGTAACTCTCACTGTTGAATTGTTAAAATTCCTTCACAGCCTTATCAAATTGAAAAAAAAAAAGCTTCACACAATAGCTGAGTTTGGAAGGGACCCCTGGAGATTGTCTAGTCCAATCCCCCTGCTCAAAGCAGGAGACATTGTCTTGTTGCTTTTTTGAGTCTCCAGGGATGGAGACTCCGCAACCTCTCTGGGCAACATGTTCCAGTATCACCCTCACCATAAAAAAGCTTTTCCTTATGTTTAAATAGATTTTCCTGTATTTCAGTTTGTGCCTGCTGCCTCTTTTCACTAAATAACACTGAGGAGAGTCTGGATTCATCTTTACACCCTGCTATCAGTTATTTATACAAATTGAAAAGGTCCCCCTGAGCCTTCTTATCTCAAGGCTAAACAATCCAGGATCTCTCAGCCTCTCCTTGTATGAATGATGCTGTAATTCCTGAATCACCTTTGTGGCCATTTATATGTGCTTTTTCAGCATCCAGTCTTTTGATCTTGTCCAAATATTGTTTGACCTCACCTTCACTAAGTAAATTGAAAAAGATCATGTTATGAAGTCTAAAGAAAATCTTTTGGATTTTGCTACCTTTTATATTCAAAACAAGTACACAGCCAGTAAATCTTTGTATTCCTTGACAGCTATCCAGATTCCCAGTGCAAACTTACTTACCGATGAATCCAAAGAGAAACTCAAATGCCAGCCAACTGACTTGATGCATATCTATATGTACACATATATAATTTTAAAAATATATTGTATATAGGTATATATGCATATATATATGTATTTTTACATATCCCCTAAGCCCACAATATTTTATATATATTATATAATAATGTATTTCATGACAGAAGTGGTTGGATCAGAGTTACTATGCCCCTGTGTCATAGACTGAAAGACTGAAAAATCAAAGTAGAATTATTTTCTCTGAGAGCTTAATTAAAGCCCTGTAATAGAGACCTGTGAGAATGGAAATAAAGGAAGTAAAATGTTTGGAAGTGTCTCAGTTTTCACAGGCCTCTGACAAAGAGGTGTAATAAATACAAATTAAGAGGGAGCTGGGGGAATAAGAATAAGAAGTGGCATATGTCTGCCAGAAAAAATCACATGAAAACACTTCTCTCTTTTCTGGAGCAAGACCTGATCATAGCCTGAGCAAACCTAACACTTCAGTGCCACATTATACAGGAACTGAAAGAATATGAAAGAAGAAGAATAGAAAGAAGGTGAAAGACCGCACAGAGGTACTAAGGCCCATAGAGGAATTTTTGTTTGGCACTTACTCCATGCTAACAGAGCTGGTAATCTAATCAAATAGATAGAATTGTTTGAATAGATAGAATAGAATGAATTGATAGAATTGAAATGTGTCATTGAGGTATCAATTTCCTCTTTGTAAATGGCTTATAGGTACTGTTATATTTGGCTGTGCTGTTTGCTATTACTGAATTGCAAGATATTCTTCAAACCAGCAATATTAACTAAGAATGCCAATGACTATTGCTCCACAGATGCCTAACAAAGTAGAGCATTGCCCCACATGGAATGGAAATGCTCTCCCTCTCTCATTTCCTTCTAGAGCTGGCAGAGTTCTGTGTTGTGGGTCTGAATGTTACACTTTAGGCCACGATAGCAGCACATAAACACATAAGGTTAATGGGTGTTGGTGGTGTACAGGGATCGGGGGGAAGGTTCTGGGGAAATGACATAATCTGGAAAAAAGGAATGAGGCAAACAGGTGTTGCTCATCAGCAAAAGAAAATAGGTAGCGGTTACTAGGATGACCTCTCTTACCTAGCTGTAGCTTTCTCCCTTGCTGTTTACCAGAAAAGACACTGCAGGTCCTCAGGGTAACATCTTGCTGAGCCCTCAGCCATTCCAGAAAAGGAAAGCTACAAAAGAAGCCTCTACCCATTGAGGATTTGGGAGGCCAAGAGCGAAGGAATCAGAAGATGCTGCAGTGTGAAGCTACAGGCTATCTCAGCACTGAAAGCAACATGCAACTCTGGTGCTTCTTTTCATATCTTGGGGAGAATTTGGAAGTGAGCAAACTGACTAATTCCTGTCTCAATTGAAATGTCTTTCTGTCTCGCTAGCTGGCAATCAGAATTTTAGATTAAGGAGATGGGAAGTCTGGTTGCGTGTTCAGAAGGTAGAAGATGATGCTGCCTTTAGCTCCACAAAGTTTGTAACTCGACTTAAAAGCTAGATTTTAAGGGGCAGTTGAGATCTGAGAAGCAACAATGTATCGGTGCATACTGTGAATTTTTCCAGTATTCCTGGCTATACTGGGAGCCTGTACTGCAGCCAGACAACTGGGTACTCATACCATCAACTTGTGAGGTTACACAGCTGGCACTGGTATGCATACTGAGAAGAAGAGTAGAAAGGAGAATTTCTATGTATAAAATTATGAAATCAGCGATGGTCAGAATAGCAACCTAACTTGTTTGTACTTTTGCAGTACACTCCTCTGTCTCAATTCTAGTACGCTACTTTATTTTGTGTTAACTGGGTTATAGCAAGTGTTGTCTGGTTTAATAAAAAACCCCAGGTTGATGTAGATTGAAATTTTATTTGAGGTGCCTCACTTAATCATGTATCTACTCTCTGGTAAGATCAGTTCTGAAGGAGTCTTTCTGTGGCATGCTGTTTGCGATAGCCAAGTTAGTACCATTTGTGGGGAAGTAAGAGACAATCTGGAGCATGAGTCAGTTGCCTGAGCAGGCATAATTTCTTGGAAAAGCTATTTCATATTATTAATGGATGTGAATTTTATGCAGAAACTGAAAGCAGCTTTATTTTATACTGAATTTAGGTGTTTTGCTGTTTTGTGTGCAACACTTCTCATTGCATTTAAACCCTTTTTTCCTAACTTGCTGAACATTTGAGGCCTCTCCTTTGGGAAAAACTGAGCCTGTTTCAATACTTACTGTCAAAAAGAATGACTCTGCCATCCCCACCGCAAGGCTGAGTATGGTCTCCAAAGCAAACACTGTTGCATTCTGTACTGGCTGCCTCCCCGTATCTCCAGTAGTCAGGATTGTTTCCACAGAAACAAGCATAACCTGATTCCATGCCTGCAAACTTTGACAACAAAGATGCATAAGGAAGGGAGGGATAATATATAAAGGAGTGACAGTGAGAGGGTGTATGAGCAAGAAAGCTGGCAGCAGAATATGCATGTATGGGAGAAGAATGATTAGTCAGAGGTCAGAGGTCCCACCACAAACTGTTTTTGTTTGAGCTGTCAGGATGCTACTTAAGATTAGCAAGAAAGATGGAATGGAGGAGGGCTATTAGGGCACACTATCATTCATAACTGCAGTAAGCAAGCATACTTTCTCCTGGAATCCTGGCATTATTAATTGGTTTGCTCAGATTGCTCTGGATGCAGAGAGCAGGCTAGGTCCCCTGGAGTGGGAGTGAGACCTTAGACCACCTAAAGGTTAAAAAAAAGAAGGGGGGGAGGAGAGAAATATAACAGAGAGCTCTAGGTATGTTGCCATCTTTTGTCTCTGAAAACATTTTGTAATCGTATGTCAAAGAAATCACCTTAAATTGTTGACTTCGGCAGGAACTGATGCATGTTTGGATAGTAAGTTTATTGGAGGTCTCGCTGGTGCCAGTCAGAGGTGGCTCTCCATGGTCCTTGTAACACCCTAGATTCCCCGGCACTGGCAAGAACAACAGACAACAGTCATTCCAAAGGAGTGCCTGGAAACACCCAAGACACAGACCACTTTATGCACTACCTGGTTATTAAGCAGGTCTCTATATGTTCTTGTCTTGATTTCACAGTATGGGAAATGTTACTTTATGCTAGATCCTTGTCATATTTTCCAAACATGCCCAGAGATAAATGACAGGTAGTGAAACAGCATCATATCTTCTTAGCAATATACCTGCAATACTCTGTAGTTGGTTTCTGTAAGCTGCAGTAATATAGACAGGATAAATACCTGGTTCATTTCTCCTGATAGAGTCAATTAAAAAACAAAGGCATTAAGTGGGATCAGAGGTTTTGTGAGTTTCTTTGACTATGATCCTGCATAATCTAACAATGTAAATTAAACAACATGATTTCTGGCTGATCTTCAAACCAATGACGTTCTGGAAGTTTTCTAAACAGGGTATTTGAGGAAGGGAAACTAAACTGTTTTAGTTGTCAAGTTTTATGGGAGGGACTATATACTTACATAGGGGAATTTCCTAATATTTAAAACTTGAATTCTGATATGAATTCAAAGTGTCATGTTTTATAGTATGTACAAACAGACTCAAAATGAGCAATATTACTTTTTTAAAGAACCATCTATTTATGCTGTATTAATACAATGTTTCAAGGCTCCTTGGTCACTATGGGAGGTCAGAAAGAGCTTTCCCCCTTCAGTACATAATTTGTCCTCTGTTTTTGTTTTGTTTGGTTTTGGTTTTGCACTTTTCATCAAAGTACTGGAATTCAGCCATGACTAGTAGAGAGAAGATGTGAGGTACATACAGTGCTGTGCTATTGTCATAAAATTATCCCTTGCCTAGTTGTCGTATCTGCTCACATACTTGGAATAAAATCTATTACCAACTCTGTGGTCAGATAATTGTTATCTCTGTGCCAGACTGACGAGGATTATTTTTTGTCCACCTAACCTCCACAGCTCTGTATAACATGTGATGCATTCAGAGAACTGTATGAGAATTTTACTTACTCAGTCATTTCTTATTTCAGTACCCAGTAAACTCTGAACTCTCTCTTGCTAACATCTTGTGGCACAGCACTGTTTCAGGTTTTTTACTTCAAATAGGTTTTGTTTTGGGGGGGAAATGCTGGGTTTGGGGTTTTGCAGCCTCTGATGCCTGATAGCATGTGGATTAACTGTTTTGGGTCTCCTTTTGAACTAGCCATCTCTTGTACAGGGGGCCCTTTATCAGATAATCCGTGTGTTAGTAAACTGCTTCTATATTATTCTATGTATATTCCTATAAATACAATAGGAATGCAATGACACTTTTTGTACTGAGCAGTCTTGTACAGTAGTCCTGAAATTATCTCTTCACTGGATTCTGGAAGGCCCATTTCTGGGATTCTTATACATGTCCATGTGCAGCAGACATTGAAATAGTGCCTTGAATTCAGAACTTCTATTTTTCTCATTCTAACAAAGATGGTCTCATCCCTATTCCTTTGGAATATTATATACTGAGCTTGTAAACTGATGTCAGCTTACCGTTAAAATCATCCTGACATCTGGAACAGTTAACAGGTCTGTCTGAGAACTTGCTCCCAGACTTAGGCTATGTTGCCTATGGCAGCTTCCTTATTTTGAGGAAGAGGGTTAGTGTATCTATTAGTGACCAGCAGATATACTGGCATGTATATGATTATACTCTCAAGAAGGATGATTCTAGCATTATAAAGAAGAACTAATGAAGTTGGGAAGAAAATTCAAGTATGTATATTTTTTTAATAATTAGATAATGTTGCTTCAAATATTGTTGATGAAATAATTTTGTTTTCTAAGAATGATACAATTTCAATTATAAATGCTTGCATAGAGTTATGGCTTTGATATGTCCTGCAGCAACATGCGTGTAAGTACTGAGACTTCAAGTTACAGCCTGATTTAACATACCTTTGGAAATCCCCGTTTGCAGCCCCACCCCAGCTGAGTACAGCTGGGCAGATAATTCTTAGCGAGCTGAGTTTTTTGTACAGTGCATGATTTCACTGCCCTGAAAAAGCTTCCTAATTAACTAACCTAGCTCATTTTCCTAGGACACCTGGGATTTCCTAAAAACACTTTTTTTTTTTTTTTTTTTTTTTTTTTTTTTAAGTTTGTTTATTGATGAGACCCTTCAATCTTGTTTCCGGAGGATTAGTACTTCAGTATGTTCCATGCTAAGAAACCAGACTGAGCAATTTGAAAACTTCTTGCATTTTGCAACTAAACCAAGCATAGCATTTGGGTATATCCTAAAGCTAATTAATCTCTTTGGTGTCCCAGCAGTATTTTAACATCCTCGTATCTATCTAGCAAACAAAATTAGTGTCATTTGATTTGGAATAAACAGGAGAAGCATCAATCTAGCCCAATAGTGAACAGTAATTTCCATGCCAGTGCCCAGCTCTTCAAATTGCTTTGGTATCAAATCAACAAACTACATGAGCCCAAGAATATATGCTCAGCTAAAAGCACTTTAGTAGTCCCACAACAAATATATGATTAAATGCTCTTCTGAACTGGGACAACACACACTTACAAAAATTACTCCTGTACATGCATATATGATTTTGATACACAAATTCTCCCCATGGCTACTGATGGGCTGGTCCTAAACCTAAGACACCACTGAGTTGCTACTGAAGGGTAATCGGAGTACATAGTATAAGCATAATAGTAGAGGGGTGATGTTTGTAATCTGAGTTGGAGAAGATCTAATTGGCAAACACTGCTTTTATATCAGATCCACAGGGATCACAAATTAATGCTTTTTCAACAGTATTTTTAGTATATTAGAATAATATACTCCTCATTCACACTGTATTAAACTGAATCAGGATGTATGCATAGGGAGTCACTCAACATAAAGCTAAAACAAGACAGTGTACATTTATGTATGTGGAGCAGCTTTGCAGAAAAGGCCCTGGGGGCCCTGATAGACAGGGAGCTGAACATGAGCCAGGAGTGTGCTGGGCAGCAAAGGCAGCCAACAGGCCTGTATTAGATTGTTCCTCTACTCAGCACTTGTTAGGACCACATCGAGACTACTATGTCCAGTTTTCGGCCCACCAGTGCAAGAAAGATGTTGACTGACTAGAGCGAGTTCGGCAGAGAGCCAAGATGCTCAGAGGAGATGCAGCCTCTGAGAAGAGGCTGAGGGATTTGTGCTTGTTCAGCCTGCAGAAAAGAAGGCCTCAGG
>JAVJGG010000088.1:12800035-12825820 GCA_035590195.1 Aviceda cuculoides | reverse complement strand
GGGGTATATTCTGCTCTTCATCCTCACCTTCCAGCTCAGGGGGCAGAGTACCCTGAGGATAACTGGTCTCCCTATTAAAGACTGAGGCAAAGGCGGCATTAAGCACCTCAGCCTTTTCCTCATCTCTGGTGGCAATGTTCTCTTCTGTATTCATTAAAAGGATAGATATTCTCCTTGGGATTCTTTTTACTGTTAACATAATTGTAAAAACATTTTTTGTTGTTCCTTACAATAGTGGCCAGATCTAGTTCTAGCTGAGCTTTTGCCTTTCTAATTTCCTCTCTGAATGATCTAACAAGATCTCTGTACTCCTCCCAGGTTGCCCGCTCTTTCTTCCAGAGATGATAAATTCTTTTTTTCTTGACTCCTAGCAAAAGCTCTCCATTCAGCCAGGCCGGTCGTTTTCCTCGACAGTTCGACTTGCGGCACATGGGAATAGCCTAGTCCTGAGCCATTAAGATTTCTTTGTTAAAGAATGCCCATCCCTCCTGGACCTCTTTGCCCTTCAGGACTGTCTCCCAAGGGACTCTCTCAACCAGTGCCTCAAAGAGGCCAAAGTTTGCCTTCTGAAGTCCATAGCGGTGGTTTGCTAACCCCCTTCCTTGCCTCACCAAGAATTCAGAATTCTGTCATTTCATGGTGACTAAGCCCAAAATGGCCTCTGACCATCACACCTCCCACCAGTCCTTCCCTGTTTGTAAACAGCTGATCTAGCAAGGCTCCTCCCCTGGTTGGCTCACCTACCAGCTGTGCCAGGAAGTTATCTTCCACACACTCCAGGAACCTCCTAGATTGTTTACTCTCTGCTGTGTCGTATTTTCAGCAGACATCTGGAAAGTTGAAGTCCCCCACAAGAACAAGGGCGCACGAGTCTGAGACCACTGTCAGCTGCTTGTAGAATGATTTATCTGTCTCTTCCACCTGATTGGGTGGTCTATAACAGACTCCCAGCACAATATCAGCCTTGTTGACTTTCCCTCTAATCCCCACCCATAAGCACTCCACTTTGTCATCGGAATCTCGTAGCTTCACATAGTCAAAACATTCCCTAACCTAGAGAGACACCCCACCACGTCTCCTACCTCACCTATCCCTTCTGAAGAGCTTATAGCCATCCATTGCAGCACTCCAGTCATGGGCGTCGTCCCACCATGTTTCTGTGATGGCAACTAAGTCATATCTATCCTGCTGCACGATGGCTTCCAGCTCCTCCTATTTATTGCCCATGCTGCGTGCATTGGCATAGATGCATTTGAGCTGGCCTATCGAGTCTATCCCTAACATCGGCACACTGCCTCCAGGCTCATCTCTGGTGCACCTAGTTTTATCCCTTACCCCCTTCAAACCCAGTTTAAAGCCCTCTCAATGAGCCCCGCCATCTCATGAGCAAGAATTATTTTGCCCCTTTGAGACAGCTGGACACCATTTGTTGCCAGCAATCCCGGTGCCGTGTAAACCTCCCCATGATCAAAAAACCCAAAATTCCACCGATGGCACCAGCCTCTGAGCCACCTATTAACCAGGTGTGTTTTCCTGTTCTTTTCAGTGTATTTCCCTGTCACTGAAGGGATTGAGGAAAACACTACCTGTGTTTTCCCAATCCTTCCACTAATCGTCCCAGTGCCCTGAAGTCCCTTTTGATTGCCTTTGGGTTCCTCTCTAATCTCATCGCTGCCAACCTGCACAACCAACAATGGGTAATAATCAGAGGTCCGAACCAGACCAGGGAGTTTCCTGGTAATGTCTTTTCCCCAGGCAGGCAGCAGACTTCCCTACGGGATGGATCAGGTCTGCATATCGGGCCCCCTGTCCCCCTCAGGAGGGAGTCACCTAAGACAATTATCCTCCTTTTTTCTTTTTTCAGAGGATTTGAGAATGCATGGGGCTGCCTGACTGAGCCTAGGCACCTCCCTAGATAGGGCTTCATTTGCACCCTGATCTTCATTGACCTGGTCCTCAAATTCCAGAGCCCCATACCTGTTGTGTACGGGCAACTGGGAAGGTGAGGGAGACCAGCAGGGGATATGCCTGCCTCCCCGAGCAGGGACCTGTACCCATTCCCCTCCACCACTTAGGTCTCCTCCTGCCCGGTGGCAAGAGGGCAGGAGAACCTCCGCTTCTTGCGGAGCCTCCATCTGCTGCCTCTGCCTCAGGGATGACAGGGTGTGGGTCCACCAATCTATCTCCCACTCACACTCCCTGATACTCCTCAAACTCTCCACTTCCTCCTTCAGCTCTACCACCAGGCTGAGCAGATCACCCACCTGGTCACACCGCACACAGGAGCTGTCCCCACTGCCCTCCAGCACCAGTGATAGACTCAGGCACTCCCCACAGCCAGAGACCTGGACAGCTGCATGTTTACATGGGAGCTCTGTCTGCGTCGCCGCATTTTTCCTAACCATGGTTTTCCCCCGAGTGGCAACCATACCTGGGTCTCCCTCTGGGCCGATACCCCCGCTTGAGTAGCCTTCTCTAGCTCAGAAAAGGGAGAGGAGGGCTGCGCCCTGCCCACACAAACTGCCGCGCCATGCCCTTTCTGACGCGCCATGCCCTATTTGCCCATCCTGGTCACCGCCGCTCCTCAGGGCTGTTTAAATCTCCTGCCGTTGCAGGTCTCCCCGCTCTTCCCTGGGGCTCCTGGGGCTCAGGAACCCCTCAGTCCGCTTCGGTCTAGCGCTTAGCCGCCCACTCACCATCGCCTCTGCTGGCCTCACCGCTGACTGAATGGTAGTGACAGAAGAGGGGTAATAAATTTGTGTTATTTAGTAGTATTATACTATTACATCATTTACGATAATTTTATGGCTATACAATAATACATTAATTTTTGAGATAACATAATCCTTTAGAACAAAGGAGTGGAAGCCTTCAACAAACGTGGGCTGTGTCTGCTCTCGAATCACAGAATTGCAGAATGGTTGAGGTGGCAAGGAACCTCTGGAGGTCATCTTGTCTAACTCCCCTGTTCAAGCAGGGCCGCCCAGAGTCTGTTGCCCAGGACCATGTCGTGACAGCTTTTGAATACCTCCAGGGAGGGAAACTCTACAGCCTCTCTGGGCAACCTGTGCCAGTGCTCGATCACACTCACAGTATAAAGCGCTTCCTGATGTTCAGAGGGAACCTGCTGTGTTTCGGTTTGTGCCCATTGCCTCTGGTCCTGTCCCTGGGCACCACTGAAAAGAGCCTGGCTCCATCCTCTGTGGACCCCTTCAGGTATCTGTACACATTGATAAGATCCCCCCCCCGGGGCCTTCTCTTCTGCAGGCTGAACAGCCCCCAGCTCTCTCAGCCTTTCCTCATAGGAGAGATGCACCAGTTCCCTAATCATCTTAGTGGTCCTTCATTGTATTCTCTCTGGCATGTACACTTCTCTTGTGCTGAGGAACGCAGCACTGGGAGCACTGCAGGTGTGGCCTCACTGGTGCTGAGCAGAGGGGAAGGATCACCACCCTTGACCTGCTTGCAATATTTTGCTTAATGCAGCTTGGGACACCATGAACCTTCTTTGCCGCAAGGGCACACTGCTCGTTCTTGTTCAACTAGGTGTCCACAGGCCTCCCAGGTCCTTTTCTGCAAAGTTTCTCTTAAGGCACTGATTTTATAACATGTAACTTTATAACCCATCCCTCAGAAGGCTCAGACTGGATATACGTTTGCCCCAGTTAGTTGCAAAGAAAGTCAAAACTGTATTAGTAATGACAGAATGAAGGATGACAATAAATGGCTGGGGGTTGTGCCATCATTTAGACTTGAAAAATAGCTCAAATTATGTGCATACTTAAAGGATTTGAATAATCTCTAGTTCTCTCTGTGTATGCATGTATGCATAGATTATATATTTATAAAGCTGCTAAAAGAACATTACATTTACATAAGAAAATTACCTGAAAATAATGCTGTAAATAAGGATTCTCTTTGTAGCCTTTGTATTTTTGTGTTATGGAATATTTTTTAGCTAAGTAGTATGCTTTCCTATTTTTCTAAGATTGAGTTTGAAATTTATTTTAGGTTTTCCACTCAAGAAGCATGCCTATGAGTTCCTTTCAGCCAAACCTAGAGAAAGGGAAGCATGTAGCCCTAAATCCTTAGAAAGAGTAGGTACATGAAATTAAAAACAAAACAAAAAACCACCATAAACCACCTGTTACTTAGATGTGAATATTAGTCTTTCTAGAAACCCAGGGATCTTATGTCCAATGTCTTCCCAAGTAAGAGAAGTTGCTTTTGCCAAGGGCCGTCATCATATACTGAGATTGCATTGTTCATGATAATAATTTTTTAATGTCAATTTGTAACATTTAAAAGGAAACAGACCTGTTCTCAGGATGCAACTGGGTGTGTCTCCAGACCAGGCCCCCGTCACTTGGCAAATTCTTTCCTTCGACCCAGTGAGTTCATAGCCCTGATTGCAGATGAAACTGATGGTTGAGCCCAGCAGGTAGGTAGTTCCATTCTTTCTTCCATTGGTTGGATGATCCAGCCAGCCACAAGAGATCACTAGTAAAAGAGACATAACTGGTTAAATTATTTTGGTTTTGGACTAGCAAATCTCCATCACAATGATTCAAATAGCATTTTAGTGGCAACTCATGGAAAGACAAAGATCTTTAGGCTAACTGGAAGACAATACTTTCTGATTTTTTTTTAATTTTTAAGTCTGAGGAAGGCAGGTGAAGGCATAGAAAATGAAGATAAGGATTCTACACAGTGGCGTAGTAGCAGAAGAAATGGAAAGAAATTTATTTTGCATTTATCTAACTATCCTACCAGTGTAGAGTTTTTCTGGTACAAGGACAATTCCTCCCAATAAGAATGTTTACAGGTGCGTGAACCTACAGTTGAGCAAAGCCTCCTCGAACAGTGTTAACTATTTAGATGCCCTTTAGAAAGAACTGTAGCGATAGATGTTTTCTGGAATGTTGCATCACCTGGCTCTAGATTTTCTACCAGCAGCTTGTGATTCTGATGAGATAGTCTTGTGGAACTTCCCACTTGAAGGCTTCTTGTTGTCAGGACATCGAATCTACAGAACAGGTCAGAGTCACACAGCAAGACCATCTCTTTCACCAGGGGATCAGCAGGGTCTTCATAAGGAAAGAACACGGGCAGAAAGGAAGCATTGTGCTTTTCCCCATAAAAGAAATTTTTCAGTAAGAACTCTGTGTCATAAGTAAAGAGAGAAGTTCCATTTTCAACAGCCCCTTGGGAGATGGAGAAAGAAAGAGAGAGAGATTCATATGTAACACTGCCTACAGACCTATACCACCTTCTGCTACTAATCCAAGTGCTTACTTTTACATAAATCTAGCTAGAGCTGGAATACCTGTGAATACCTACAGCTTCCTTCCAGCTCAAGATTATTTTCCTTTTCATATGCAGCATCTTAACTTAGCACTAAACATAGTGTTTGGTTAACCTGATGTTTGATTGACTACTTAAAATCCGATCCAAATAATTGTGTAACTATGTTTTTACATAAAGATGGTTTTAGATGCCTGCTGGCAAAATGGTGATAAGTACCTCAGACAGAGCTAGCTAGCTAAACAAAACATTACAAGCAATGCAAATCCTGACCCTGCATGTCCCTAAATTTATCATGTCTGCCGTGGCCCTGCTTTCTGTTTTCATCCTGCTAGATCAGAAACTTCCTGAAGTAGGAGCGGTGACACTTTTCAGCATGATCTGAATCCTGGAGTACAGCTACACTGTGCTTGATAAAGAGATCAACTGGTAGCCAGAGAGTATTTTGCATCATGTTTCTGGCCCATCTCTTAACCTCATGTCAAGAGGCATGCTGCAGGCTAGATATACCAGCCTAATCACTTTCATTAAATGAAAGGCAGCCAGTCTTTTACACGCACACCTCACCACCACCCTCTTTTTTAAAGGGACAATTATTGAATTGTGATTTAATAAATGATTTTTTAAATTGTCAGTATGGTACTTAATGGAAACATTGATAATATTCTGGAAAAAGGTAGCTGATCCTGGCTATTGCTATACTTCTGTAACTGTCTGATGATGCTGTGATTGACTGACCATAGTAGATGGAATTCTGAAAGTGTACGCTGTGAAATACAAGCTCTGACTCTTGATGGAAGAAAGTCCAGGAAACTCCATCACAGTTCTGTCTTCAGTGATTTGGCTAGGTACGTTACCCACTTGGGTAGAGGAGGGCATACTTCATTTATTCCCTTCTCTTCCCCCAGTATAGGTTGCTTAGCACAGACTTAATTTGCTGGTCTGTAAATCACAAGCTGTTTTGAGTTTGTAAAGAAAATGTAATAATAGACTAGGTAAATGACTTACAGTTAGCTCCAAACTCAAACAACTCCTGGGGACTTGCATGAACTGACATGGTGGTTTTATTCTTGAAGGTATACTCATCCTCTGTATTGCCATTCATTACCCCAAAGAGACCCTGAGTGTGATTCATAAACTTTTCTGGGAGCAGAACTGTCAGGGTCAGAAATCCTCCACTTCCCCTTATTTCTACTCCAGACCCAGAAGAGAACATCACTGTGATGTTCTGATCAGCTGTAGAATGGAGAAAGAGACCTATAACAATGAGAGGAAGAGGACAAAATAGATAGTCATACATAGTGAACAGATTGTTGTCATGAGTTTTAACCATTTTTCATAAAGCTTTTCCTCCCTTCCACTCTGGGCTGCATTCTGAGAAGCATTTAAAGGGAGGCCACACCTTCATTCCTACAACTGTGGTAGAATGGCTACTACAGAGTAGTAGCAAAAAAAGGCCCACAGTTGATATAAGCTGCACTGCCTTCTGCCAGTGTCCCAGAGCAGAAGCTTTAACATATGAGATAATTACATCAGAGAGTGGCTGTGAGCTGGAAGCACTGGTCTCAGTGGTCACAGGTTTCCTCTGCTGCTTGACTATCTTGCCAAGACCTCCCTAATGTGGCTTCTTCTCAAAGCCCTATCACTGTCCTTTCCGTTATTTTTTTCCTTCCTGCATCTCTCGGCTTCTGCAGCTCCTTGTCAATGTAGCCTACCCTCTGCTCTTCATTACACTTTCCAGCTAATTCAGGAATACTAATTGCTAGCCACAGTAAACTTCCTCTGCTGAATAGGAAGCTTACTGTTAAAATTCTAGTAATGTTCAGAGTATTTTTCAAATTATTGTAAAGACTAATCAAATGATCACACCACCAGAGGGAAAAAGTCAACTTTTCTTAGTCTTTTCAGCAGAAGAATAGAGGAATAACATTGACTGATCAGGTGAGCTCCTGGTAGGTGAATGTGAAATTCAGTTATGTTTTAGTATATATTTTGGTTATATTTCACTATATTTCATTTTGCTTTGTAGGTTTCATTGCATTAGATGCAGTAAGCTCAAAGCAGAATGTGGAGTAAGGAGGTTTTAATTCCATCCATGCTCCATGCGATGAGAAGGAAAACCATTGCTCTACAGCCACTGTAAGAGGACATGGAAGGTATGGGCATTGAAGCCACCCGTTAAAACACTTCACTGTCATTGCCAGGATTGCATGGCATCCCTTCATAATCTGCTCTCATCCCAGAAAGTTCAGGCAAGCACCAGGTGTTGGTAAAGGTTGTCATTTATATTATTTGGACATTTTGGGAGAGGAGAACGTGCCACCGTCCAGCCTACTGGCAAATCAGATGACTCTGCCTCCTCCTGGACACAGCATAGGTGCTTCCAGTTACAGCTAGGCTAACTGCCAGTAATGCTGATGAGAAGCAGGAAGGTTGCAGGTTGTGATGTGCTCACATGAACCACGACTCCCTGCTATATCTCCCCATGAGAACACAGATGGCCATGGTGTGCTTCTCTGTAGCACACTTGAACCGTGGCTATTTGGAAGGAGATTAGCCCATAATTCTGGTGGCTATATTCCTACCCATATTGTAGTTGTCATCAGTCTCAAAGGGCAGAAGAATCCATGCACTGGGCTAATATAAACACAGGGCCAGGTAGGCAAATTGGATGAAAACGGCATTCTCCCCCATGCTCTCAATTTCATTTCTTTCACCAAGAAACGGTGTGCCATTCCAACTGTGCACTACTACTGATTCTGCCTCAATCTGGCAGCAACTGAACTGAAGGAGGTAATGTAATAAGAAAATAAATTCTAATGAGCTGTGGCATTGCCTGTCCTTTGTTTCACTCCTTACATAATTTTTGGAGTGACCTGCAGCCTGTTTCACAAAAGGACACTGAAAAGAAAGTCAAAACGTGTGCCTCTAGAGATATTTTCAACTATACATGGGCTCTACCGGAATACAATGGCTTATAAGGCTGATACTTGCAACTAACCTTTCAGGTCCATCCAACTTTGCTCAGAGAAGCTGATGATCTTCTGGTTCAACAGGACCTCCAGATTCAAATCCTCTGAGTAGCGTACTTCGATCACATCAGAGTTGTTCTCCTGCACGGCCACTGCAGACAAGCCTGTCACCTCAGCCCCAGTTCCTTCCAAATAAAAAAACACCCCCTCAAAATACCCAACATGATTAAAGTAAATATGGAAGGTTATAATGATACAAGCAAAACCAACCCCAAGATATTTCCTAAAAATAATTAAAAATGATTATTTATATTTAAGGGAATTGCTAAGCATATAAGTCACATAAAAACCCACAGTATAAGTCTCCTACCAGTGTAGTATATTGAAAGCAGAATGTTTAATGCTAGAAAAGTCTGGAAATTCTAAATTCTGTATCCCAATAGCAGTGGCTGAGCTGTCAGGGTCAAGAAGACCTGTTGATCTCCTTCTTGCACATTCAGTCCTGTGAGTAAGGCTGGGAGAATTGAAGATAATTTCAGGGAGGGCATGGCAGAAAAAGGAAACAGAGTGAACAAAAATTTAAGAAACTGATCTTCAGAATGAATTGCTCAGTGACTCATGCCACTGCTACCACAAACACAGTAAAATCTTTCAAGGGCAAAATATTTCCCTGAAAATCTCCTTTCTGTCAAATGTGATATTCAGTGTAAGCATTCACATCTACATGGGTGCTGAAGTGCACAGACAATTTTTAGTCCATCCTTATAATTCTACCAGAAGTACCAAATCCTTGAAGTGCATCCCTGAAACCAGCTGGAATATTCTTTCCTGAGGCAAGCCTGCTATTTTACACACCATAGCAGGCACAGGAAAAGCATAGACAAAAGTACTTGACATAAGGCTTTTTAGGTTGTCGTGAGAAACACTATCCCATTCTGCTGTTTCATACTCTATTTTCCCCTCATTTTAAATGCATGTATATGACAATCTCCTCCTTACAAACTGGTTTGCAGTATACTCATTCAAATGATGAAGGCCACAGGTACCTCCAGAAAGCTTCTTCTGCCCTAGGTTTCATTTTATGAAGCCAAAAGACCAGGACAACCAGGCCCTTTGAATAAAAAAATGACCCCCTTAACCAACTTCTCACCAGACATTCTGCTAGCTTGAGGTGCTCAGAAAGAATTTTTTCCTCATCCAAAGTATGTTTTCTCAGCTCCTTCTGGGACATTTTTGCTCTGTCAACACATGCATGCATATAAACCTAACACAGAAAGAAAATAAAGCAGGGCATACACTTACCTGCTTTCTATTAATTTTCAGCTACAGCACTATCAAAATGCATCAGCTGGGAGCTATGCCTATTGACTGATTCCTAGAACTGACCTTAAGTTTCCTTACAGGTGGGAATGGACATGGAGAGAAATGAGAATTGTCTCCTTGAGCTCTTGAACACAACAGAAAACCTTACACTCCCATTACTCCTACGCAACAAAACTAGCAAATAATCTTTGATTAGGAAGTTATTTTTTTCCTGAACATTTTGTCTGCCTTCTGATTAGCTTCAAAACACCGACCTTTCTCAAATGGACAAAAAAGGAGAATATGAGAGAAGATAGGAGGAATTCTGTAAAGTGCAAATCAAGCAACCTCGGAAGCTATTATTTGTCATTACTGCTTCCTCTCTTACCAACTCACCATTGGGAAAGTGTGCCTGCTGTGTCCTCCCTTGCACTCTTAGAGATGTGAGATCAGACTCTACTAACGTGTATTCTCCTTGTCCTTTGAAAGTGAAGTTCAGACCATCAAATGTGAAGAAGTGAGGATCCCCAAAAGCAGATGCTGTTTTTCAAAGCAAAAACAGAAATAAGAAAAAGCAAAACCCACAAATCGCCACTTCTCATCTTAGGTTCACGAGAAAAAGAAAATCTCATTGTGGTGATCCAAAGAATGGCATTTAAACAAAGGAAAAAATGCAAGGCCATTCCTTGGTAATTGTGACATGAGGAACAGCCATGACAACCTTGAACAGCACTGTGTGAAAAGTGAGAAATGTCATTCCAGTTACACTCATCTTCACCGGCCAACATTTAGGGCTGCACTTTAAAAGGCTGTTATGGGCAGCAATCCTTACCTGGTAGAACCCCTATCAGGGAGCTTCCAAATGTATCTGGAAGTAGTCTTTGTAGTCAAAGAAATGGGATGGGATTTTGAAGTCTCATCTAGCCTGAACAGAGAGAGATGGCAGTGATCCTCAGTCCCAAAGCCTCTCTGGAGTTCAGCAGATATCCTTGGTTTTGCCTTTTAGATCATTAAGAGGTCAGAAGGCCCCTCTCCCCTCCAGCAAAAAAAGTTGAAGTTATGTCATCTTATCTGAGGTATGACTCTCAACAACTAAGGACATCTATGTGACAGGTAGGTCCTTAACTGCTTGATTATTAAGTATTTCGGGATCGTTGCCTCTCTCAATCTTTCCCTAGAGAAAGAGTCCCTTCCATAAATCAGGTTCATTAGACCAAGGGAAAGAAGGCCATTTTTTTCTTCTCCTCAGCAGTCAGTGCATTCACTTTGGATTTTCAGACCAAGATGCATGTAGCAAATGAAAATCACTGCAAAGAAGGCCTGCCCCAAATGATATGTTGAAGTAATTTCTCCATATTGGGCAGTTCAGGTGTTTAAGCCTGGCATCTCATGTTCCAGGAGAGTTCTCTAAGTACCAAGGTAGGTGACTTTTTTGCTTGAGCTGATTTTGCACCACATCCATATTTGACATGCTCTGAGAAGCATTTAGCATTAAGATCTTTGCAGAGGGTTCTGTGGCATTCCAGGGTTTGTTTTCTCAGATGCTTAGTCTTGCACAAGGTTAATGAACACTCTCCTGGTTGTGCGGTAGCACAGACGGTTTGTTTTTTACTTTCTAGGAGAAAGACAATCATCTGCAGTGCTTAGCGAGAGCTGCGTGATGGATTTTTGTCATGTTTGAGGTATGGGTGTAATGGCATAAATATGTTTGGGAATCTTTTTGCAAGACCGCATGCTTTACATCCCTCATCAACATGTCTTTGCTTAAGAGAGGCCTTTCTTTCCTGTAGTGGAACTGTCAGGGCCCTGAGCACACTCACAAGCCTTAATTGCACTGCCCAGTCTTGCTGGGCCCTCTGCGTACATGCTCTGTCCATGGGCTCTGTCTAAACTCAGGCCTGGGCCTTCAGTCCCTGCCTGAGCTATGTCATAGGTGTACCTGTTTCCATCTTCAACACAGCCATGATCCCTGGCCATGAACCCTGCAGATCTGCACACAGACCTGCAACTGACTTTCTGGCTTGACATGCCTTGTCACTATGGACTTGCCTGACAATTGCTGGACTGTGTCTTGCTCTGGTTACCATCGCTGGACCAGATCTTTGACCCTGTCCATCCGACTGACTTCTCAGCTTTCCTTCAGACCTGCCTTGTCACCACAAACTCATCTGGAGATCTGGACTCTCGACTGACTGCTGCTGCCATTACAGTCTCCATCCTGCTTGCCTCACTCAGGACTGGACCATGGGCTGGCAAACCCTAACCCCAACCTTGCCCTTCCAACCTTATTATCACACTTGGCTCCCAGCTCCCTATTCCTTTGTTGCTTCCAGACAGGCAAATTTGACGGGGGAAATCAGGAAGGACCTTCACTATCTGCTATTGCTACTCCTGGGTGAGTCTCCTGTTGTGTCACATCACGTCCTGGTTAGCTCCTTCAGTGCCCTCGGCAGTTTTCTGCTTTTTGCCTGAAGCAAACCACTACATCTTTCCCTCTTTATGGGAGGCCACAATCCTGCTGGACACCTCAGCAACCCAGCAGCACAGAAGAAGGCAAGACATGTAGCAGCAATAGAGATATGGCAAGACTTGAGGACTACTACTTAAAAGCAAGGGGCAGGAACAGTAGACACGATTGTAAATGGTAAGACTTCCATAACTGATATGAGTAGCATTTTCCAGCATGTCAGCTTTTCTAGCTACTGCCAAGTTGTCATTAACCATCCCTAACCATCTTCTTTCTGAGAAAGTGCCCACTGATGATAGGAAGTCATGGACATTGACTAATAAACTTTGGCTAGTTAGGTTCCAGGCATTAATGAGATACTCAATGGCAGAAAAATCTAGCAGCACAATTAAAAACCACATACAGATTTTGCCGCTGATGGATCAATAGAAACCTTCCCTGGAAATTTTCCATGGGACATTGTATTGTCACCTGATATACATACATATACAAATATTCTAAAAGCCAACACTGTATCAAAAAGCTACACTCGGTAATGGAATTCTGAAGCCCTTACCAGCTCGAGGTGGGTGATACGTCCTGCAGTCGCTGGAGGGCCGCTTTTTCATATAGAAGTGACAATTATCAGACCACAGGCAGCAGTAATAGAAGCTGATGACATCATAAAGCCAATGGGAAAAGCCAGGTATCCGGGGAGGCTTCATGAAAGGTGGTGAACCCCAGTCATGGCCTCTATCAGGTGTGCTGCCTGCTGTGGAGTCATGTGTGAGGATTTGGGTCCCTGTCGAGTCATAGCAACACTGCTGTCCTGCCGCATACTGGGGACTGGTTGAGAAGAACAGTGAGAAGAAATTAATTGTTCAGCTCTGTGAAGTCCATTTGTATTTAGAAATTACCTATTGCCTTTTTAGGGACATAGCTAAATGTTTTGGTTGCCAAGATTTATATGAAGTCCAGAGATGATACCTCCCAGTTAAACATCCCCCCTTGCCCCCCACTCTGTTCTTATAAATTAGACCAGATTAGGGATAGGAACAGAGGGGTTTTTAACTAAGGCATTATGGAAGTTCTGTAGGCATCATAGCTATACGGACATAGCACTCTTTAAAATTGTTCTGATTGATAGAAAGAGTGCAAAGAATAACTTGTTGAACTTAAGGAGACCAATACAGGAAAGGCTTAATTAGGCCTAGTCAAATCTCTTTTAGACATTAGCACTTGTTTAGGTATCCTAAGTTTTAGCACAGTGCAATTAATTGTTTATTAAATCTAAGGCTTTAACTTCATCTCAGCAATGAGGACGAATACATAAATAAGAAGGAAACAATGGCTGCTATGACCCTGAGAGTTGAGAGTCAAAAGACCTTTGTGATTTCTGTGACACTGCTATCTCTGAGGTGGAACAAGTAATAAAAAAAATGCAGTTTTAAAAAATTTTCCTTACCTAGCTTGAATGGCTCTTACACAATGCACAGCACCAGGGTGGTAAGTACACACACTCCCCTTTTCAATGTCACAGCCATAATCTGCCTGAAAAAGATCAATGCTCACGCTTAATGGGGTTATTTCCTCATTGTCCTTTCTAGTTTAGGTCCTCTCCCGACACTTTGTCTCCGACGTACGTGTAAAGTCTAAAGGAACTGGTTGCGGCTGTGTGTTGAGTAACATGGCATGATAGGAAAAACAGTGAATTTAATACTGATGTCATTGGAGCAACATGTTAGTCTAACCTGAGCATTTTTCAGTCTATTACAACAGACCTTGAAGAACAGATGCAGCTAGGTGGGGAATTAAACTACAAGTGCATAGCAAACACAGATCATGCCAGACGAAACTTAACTTTTGTCCTATGTTCTTAGAGGCAGTACAGTAGATCTAATTTTTTTTTCTTCATGTCCTTTTAACTGTATCATTTGAAATACACATCATGTTTGGAGCTTCATAACAAGGAAAGGATAGTAACAAAAATTACCTAACTTTTTTTTTAAAATATGCCTAAACACACCACCACCCTTTGGTATCATAAATAGGAGATGAAGTTATGCTGTCTGGTCCTCAGCTCAGCACTGCAAGTGGAAACATAGACTAAATGGCAATTGATTTCTTAGCGTTTTTCAGATGCTTGTCAATAGTGAAGCTGAGAAAGAGGAAGGAAGCAGGAGACAGGAAATAATAATGGATTACGGCTGTGGACCTGAGCTCTGAAGTACAAAGTGGAAGGGTTTGCAGCAGATTATGATATACTAGGCAGAAACGTGGCCTGTTTCTTCCAGCATGGGATATTGCCTACAAACACAAGCTGCCATCTTGTAGGATCTCAAAGAAGTCATCCCTGCTCCCAGCTCCACAGAGTTCACTGCCCTCCCTGAGTGTTTTCTGTCTGCCATGGGAACTACTGTCATAATTCTCTGTTGGAAGGTGATTTCCATCTGCTATACTACAGGCACTTTTTTTATTCATACTACCTGGATAAGCTGTATCTGCCTCTGCCATTTGACATGTTACTTGCGCAAATTTAAATATAATTTCATTTCCTTGTAATGACTTTTAGAGAGGGAACGGGGGTGTGTGGGGAGTATGGCATTCCCTAAGCTTCTGCTCGGAACCGTAATAAGCCAGACAGGTCGATTAATAACTTACATGGAATCTGCCAGTGTCAGCTCTTGCCTGTACCAAGGTGCAAGGGCAATCTATAATTTCTTCCATGAAGTTTGGAAGCTTCTCTTCCTTTCTGTCCCATTCCATACATTTTGCAGTTGCCCATGCATTTGGGTCATTTCTGAAGTCTTTACCAAGGTGCCAAGCCAATGCATGCTCTCTGCTCCAGACTGATGGAATGTTGCTGGAAAAAAAGAGCCAAAAAATAGATCTGATAGCTGAACAAGTACTGTTTTGACAGTAGCACTGTGTCTTAATCACTATAATTACGAAGAATCTTTTAACTTTCAAGTTATTTCATTACAAAGGCCACTGCTTTTATTTTCCTGCAAAAAGTTACAGCAAATCAAAATTTTCGTAATTTAGAAGGTGACATGACATCATGCAGCAAGTATGCAATAATCAGAACACATTTTAGCATTTGTGGTTCTGACTTACATGGATCTTCTTATACACAGGTTTTCTATTCATGCCTTATCACATCGTGGTTCCATTTAGGCCAGACTGAAGTAAGTCTGGATTCTCTAACAAAACCTAAACGTGTGCCCCAGTAGTATCAGGCCAGATGGCAATAGGTGGGGAGAAACCATTCAGAATCCTTGAAATGTTCTAAAGCTACTCTGCTTTCCACTCATGAAAAAATATCATACACAAAGCATAATTAAAAAAAAACTCTAGAAAGGAAAAATGTTAGCCTTCCATGGATAGTGACTCCTAAATGCTGAAAAAGGTACCGATGTAATAATAACATGTTCTAACACTGAAGAGGTGGCATTTATATATTCACAAGGGCCTACATCAAAAATTGCAGACGTGTGGAAGCATTAAAAAGGAATATCTATTCAATCTATGGGGCACTCACAGAGGTAAATCACCAAAAATCATGGGGAAATATGCAGTGGAATAAAAGGAAGTGGGCATAAAATTTGTAGGAATGCAAAGGCCTGCATAAAAAAATAGAAAAAAACTAAGTTCAGAGGAAGGGCTGTGGGTGCAGTGACAAAAGTTCCACAATAAGGCCCTCCTATACAGTTGTGACAAAAGAAATCAGCAGGTCCTAGTTTGCTGGCGGTACTGGGTTTTGCTGGGGTGGAGTAATTTTCTTCATACTAGCCTGTGTGGTGCTCTGTTTTAGATTTGTGACCAAACCAGTGCTGATAACACACCAATGTTTTAGCTATTGCCAAACAGCGCTTGCACAGTGTCAAGGCCTTCTCTGATTCTCACATCAGCCCCAGGGAGCAGGATAAGGGTTGGCAAGAGGCTAGGAGGGAGCACAGCTGTGACAGCTGACCCAAACTGACCAAAGGTATGTTCCATGCCACAGACCATCATGCTTAGCAATAAAACTGTGGGGGAATTTTTGCAAAGCAGCCCTTACTGCGTGACTGACTGGGCATTGGTCTGCTTGTGGCAGGTGGTGAATGATTGCCTTTGCATTACTTCCTCTGCGCCCATGCCCCTCTTCATAAATGGTCTTTATCTTGACCTATGACTTTTTCTCACTTTTGCCCTTCCAATGTTCTCCCCATTTGTTCATGTGAAATGGAGCCTGAGTCCCTGTTTTAAATGTCAAAGGAGACAGCATCTTTAATACAGGAAGCAATAATAAGGTACCTATGATAAATGAATGTTGTGGTGTACTTGCCTTTGCCCATCAGAATAGCTGCTGGGTATAATTCTCAAAATTCCAAAGTCCCATGTACTGTAATTTCCTTTAGCAGGTACAGGAATGAAAGAAAATTTCCCAGTATTGGGGACTTCTTTTGCCAAAGTATAAAGATATTTCCATTCTGCCAACCAGTTTTCTGAGTAACTGTCACCTGTCATATAGAGGAGGAAGAAAATAGTTTTGGATGCTGGAAAAGAACAATTACCACAAGATTGAAAGTAAATGTCTCCAACTGTATGTAAACAGAGGACAAGCTGACATCATTGTCATGAGTTATTTATACTTGCAGATCTCTTCTTGAGGCCTCAGTGAAAGTGATCACATGCTGTACAGAGCTCTGCACGTAAGTTACATCTGTGATGACTGCTTGTGTGCAGGTAGAGGAAGGGTCACTTTACCTGTTTCCTGGTATCCCCAGACTTCTATGTTGATGCAGGTTGCTGCGAGTGCCTGGTGTGTCCAGGTAAGAGTTAAGTTTCCATCAGTGTTGGGCGTGCCATAGTATTGCCATTTTGTCTCATTTACCAATGTGCATTTTTCTCCATCCGAAACTTTGCTGTGATGTACTGCATTACAGAACAGAAAAAAAGGATTAACGACATTTCTGCTTTGCATAGCTCTGAAGAGGTGCCACTATATTATTTAAGTTTTAGCAGTATTTCCCCTGTATATGTTTTCTAACAGGATGCATGATAAAAAAAGAGTAATCTGAAGCTGAGAGAACTCAACACTTAGTAATGTCTGTAGTCCTTAGATTACAACACCACGATGCAGTTATTTTTTGATAGAAGTAGCTACAAAAAGGGAACTGTTTTGGTCAACTTCATTTTTAAGCAGGACTTTTTATGACTTAATGCTGCTGTGGAAGTTCAGCTCTCAGAATATGAATTAACACGAGGGCAGCAAGTAAGACTTTTCTGAGGCCAAACAGCCAGTTAAGGAAGAAGAAAAGTGATCAAAAGGGAAAAGCTTATATAAACTTGCATCCATGGAGCAAGAATATAGAAAGAAGAGGGATACTGTAGATTTAAGTAAATAACCTGATAACCAAGTTCCAGAGTATGGAAACGTCAGCCCATCATCTGTAGAAACTTCAAAAGGGATGAAACCAGTCTCATACAGCAATGGGGAGATGCAGTGGGCTTTTCCATCCTTAGCAACATAGCCACTGGTTTTGATTTTCTGCTTGAACCTGTTGATGTTGAAAACATTTTTCAGTGTCGCCACTGAGAGAAGGAAAATTCTGAATGTCTCAGTTGTGTTTCATTAAGCAACCTTGTGTCATGTGTAGATCATTCCAAGTCCCATGGCTTTTTTGCTTGTAGCAGTGAATATGAACTGGAAAAACCTGTGTGTACTTTGTGCTTATTACACCAGTGTGGATTCTGCTGTGCACTGCACAAATACACAGCAATCTGGAAGCCCTAGATTTACTATTCAATTACTGCAGGAGGGGGGTGTGATAAATTAGCAACAAATAACAAAGGGACAGCAGGAAGGCAAGGGTGATGTTATAAGATTAATAGGATTACAGGGTGGCTAACATTGACCATGATATGCAGGGATTGCAAATTTCTGGTTTTGCAGGGGTTTTTTTGCTGGTAAGTCCTGTGAATACAACACAAGTTATTTCATGCTGTTCTAGGATTTCTGTTGCAAATATTAACTCAGAATTCATTGCTCCTTATTTAACCATCTGCTTCCAGTTAGGGCTCTTGCTCAGTGTGCTAAAGTATAATCCCACCCATGACTCCTCAGGATTGATGTATGGTGACTGCATAGCTACTCCAAGTAGTGTAGGGAGTTGCAGCCTACCAGGAAGTAGTACCTTTGCTTGTCTGCACTGAACTTTGTATTTGCTATGATAATGCAACTGTGCAGGTAATTCAAAGTACACAGTTGTGTTCTACAGAATGAATGCCTGGATCAAGGGTTTTCCCAATGAAGAACTAAAAACCTTTTCAGGTGCTGCTATCCAGATGGGAAGGACTCCAAAATCTCACGCAGAACCTTATGTGGAAAGAGTGTCAGGACATCAGGATCAGTAAAATTCAGTGTACCGTATGGATTGCAAGTGTGACACAGGTACCTAAGTGTGATACAGGCTGACATGCTTAGGATCCACAGCTTTGTCTTACAGGAAAAAGACAAGGTGTCCTACATACATTCCTTTCTCATTGCTTTCTCATTCAGATTAGGAAATTAATACTTCTTTTTCACAAAATGGAAATGCTAAGAAGATATTGACAACAAAGAGCCCCAAAAGGAAACTCTTTTAGAAAAGTCACTCTTTTGATATGTTAAGGGAAGAACTAGCAAAGTAATGATTGCATTGCACAATATCTCCACCAAAATGAAATGATCCTGTGTAGAAATACAGACAACCTGTATCCTTGAAGGTGAGGGTTAGCAGAACTTTTGCATGTTTCAGGATTCTGACAACTTTACAAACTAAGTTTTCACTCCTGTGTAGACTAGTTTTGTGGTAATTACCTATTGTCAGAAAGTGAGATTAGAGGTTCACCTCCCTTGGCAGAGAAATATAAAATTACGGCCCACCTGCACGTTAGCACAGAAGAGGCATTAAGAGCTGTATTTTCAATCAAAAAGACTTTGCCTCCCATCAGAGATCCTGAGTATGGAGAAATTTGAAGACAAAATTCCTTATAATCAGGACAGCAAATCCCCAAGGACTGGCACGTCACCTGGCAAGAACAGGTACCAAGCAGCTCCCCACATTGTTGTGAGCAAGAGTCTTGACCTCCTTGTTAAAGGAAGAAAAAAACATAGTCAGGAATGTTCTCGAACTCTTCTGGATGTTCTCTGAAACAGAAGTACATCATCTAAAGGACTACTGTAAATAAATGAAGTAGGCTGGTTATCTCAGTTTATGAATGCATTTAGCTGAAGGCTGTAATCACCTGCATATTAAGGTTGCTCCATTTTGAATAGAAAAATACACTTATTACCTCCCAGCCAGTACATAATTTCACCAACTCCATGGGTATTTTTAAATCTAAAGGAAAGATAAATCTCCAGAGCAGCCCCTCGGTGAATGTCACTAATTGCATTTATTTCTGAGAGCAGGTCTTAAGCAAACCAAAATGGGGTCCCGTCACTGTCAACCCTACATGGGAATCGACGAGAATAGAAGGCTAGCACTCTTGGATGAATGGAAAGCTAACATTAGTGACAAAGTGTGCTCCATCATGAGATTATGAAAAGCTACTGAAATTTCTTTCTTTTGTGCATTTTATTTGAGTCTAGTCTTAACAAGGTATCTGTTGAGATGACTAGGTACAAAGACAGATAACTAGGCCCTTGGACATGACATGAAAAATTTCTCAACAAATAAAACAGTGAGAAGTTGACACATGTTACAGTAACACTGTGAGGAACAGCTGGATTTCACAAACAGTTAAGGGGGAGTGAAGTGAGATGGACAAGTTGCACAGACAACTGGGAGCACGGAGGACCTTTTGGGGAGTGTAAGCCTGCAAGGGCAACACTGCTTGGCTAACTCTATCAGTAATGCCGTGCAATGCTGAGATGACCTAGGTAAGTATCAGAAATTCTAAATTTGGAGATGGATGTAGCAAAATTGGTACCAATGATGAAAAAGTAATTAGAAGATGGTTGCCTATTTGGGAGGACACAAGCAAAAAAAAAAGGGAGGGGTCAGAGTGGGCTGTGAAGAACAAGCATGGGAAAATGGAGAGAAGGGAACATAAAAGGAGCCATAAACAACCTGTTGGTCAGTACATTTCTCTGACTGAGCCCTGCAGCACCTTATCACCATAGCCATTTTATTAAATCCTGCTGCTATTTTCTGTATCACCTCACTGTCTTGTGTGTGCACATGCATGCGCACGTGTTGTAATCCTAAATGAACTTCAGGATGAACTAGACGGTCAATAGGAGACCCGCACTCGGAAAGACCCAAGGTCTGAGCTGTTGACCGTGTAAGGGACTTGGGATCTGAGCTTAGCTGATATAGGCAAATTTAAAGCCTGTGCTAGCATGCAAGGTATCTGCGAATGTGATGCATCTGTGAATCTGGAGAGAAAGGGTGTGTTTGTGTTTTTGCTAGTGACCTTCCATTGTGACCAGCTGGAGAGGAGGAAGAGAACTGGGTGGTGTGCAGGTTTATGGGAGTGCTGTCTGTGTTTATTTGGATGCCAGTAAAAGCACTGCTCTGTGTTAGCCTGTGTGGCTGGCTGTGTTAATGGCGTGGGTGTAGTATGTGTATGTGCCTCTTGGTAATAGAGGCCCAGCCTCCATACTGGCTGTACTTACAAATGGGAGTAGCAGTATCCACACCTGTGGGACTGAGACAGGAGGAATTTCCTGAATCTGAGAGTACAGCAGATCTGACTCTAGTGGTTTAGGAAGGGGAAATCTACTGCGTCCCAAAACCTGCTGGATTCACATATTCCTCAAAGGTCATTACAATGTATGAACAAGACGAGGGGAGGAAGAAAGACTTTATGGTCACCCCTTGTGGGACTGAAGAGCAATTGCTTGCAGTTCCAGGTATGTCAGCTTCTGTCAAAATGAGCAGAAAATGTTGCTGAGTGTTGTTTTGTGTGTGTGTGGGGACGGGACAGGGAAGGCTGTTTGGTTTTTTTGGTAGGATGGAGAGACCAAGAAAAGGAAAAGTTAGTAAACCCTCTATTTTTCTGCCTCTGCTGGCCTTCCTCCTTTATCCTGGGGTAATATGTGGGTGTGTGGCAGGAAAGAACAGGAACGGTAGCAAGTCAGAAATAAAAGTCAACCTTCATTCTATACCAGAAAACCTACTTATGATGGAGGTAGAAGTGCTTGTTCAATATAGGGAGCTAGAAAGTTGTTCTGTGTCTTTAAAAATATTTACTGCATTCTCCAGACTGTTTACATACAGAAAAGATCCATTGTCCTAGTGGAAATTACAGAAGAAGCAGTTGAAAATGACACCATGCCAGCAAAAGCCAGCTTGTGTGCCTTTGCTTTAGCTTGTACAAATGGTGTCAGTAATATGTTACTGAGGTGTGTATCCTGAAGTTCAGAAGTCAAAAAAGTTTGTAGTTAAAAGCAGCAAAATTTGTGAAAGTCACTCACCTGCATTCCAAAGAGCAGTGAGGGTGAAGAGAATGAAGAAAGAAACATCTATGCCAACAAATCTCATATTTTGTCCAGATGATTCAGGATGGCTGATTGTGATAGCCTTTGAGCCTGTCTGGGAAAAGCCTTTTATAGAAACACGTGTCCAGAAATAAACAAGTTTCTCTGTTCAAAGGTTTGTTGTAAATTACTGAAGCAAAACAAATTGAAGGAGATGGTCCTTTTCAGAGTTCATCTCTGATTCAGAAAAAGATGGAGGGGGTGGGGGAGGTAGTCAGTAGAACTCCTACACATTATTTTAATAGTTACATTTTTTCTGAAATGGAAGGAGATGTGTGTTGGTTTTGCAAACATTTCTGCTCCAAAGTTCAAGAACATGGGGTCATTGGCACAATGTGTATGTTTTAATTTTATTGGAGGAACTAAACCCAGTTATCAGTAAGGACAACAATAAAGAATAGATGCTGACAGTACAGTTTTGTTCAGGAGATAACAAGACATTGAGAGATAATGAGACATTGAGAAAGCATGTTTACTGCATAGTATGTGCCAGCATGAAGGTTGTAAATGAGAGAGGTAAAAAGACATTCTGAGGAATGTGTAATTGAAAATGGTGTCATGATGTTAAAGCAATGAAATGGACTACAGAAGGCTGCTGACACAAGCACAAGGGTGTTCTGAGAAGGAAGCAGGACAGAGCTGATGTGGTAACAGCCACAGTGTAACTATCTGCTCCAATAGCAGAACAGGAACTTTGTGATGGAGGGTTTTAAGGGATACTGAAAGAATGCAAGGCGTACTCCACTGATCTTGTACGTAAAATATCAGTGCATAAGAACCTCCTTGCACTTGATTATAGCTGGGTAGAAGAATCAAGGACAGAGTAGCATCCAGAAAAATGACAGGGGCGTTTTGGGAAGCAAGGCTATTCAGACCTAGATAACCGTATCAGCAGTATCATGTAAGGCTGCGATTGCCTACAATTTTGGTATAGATGTGGCAAAACTGGGACCAGCAGTCAAAAAATAATTACGGGCATATTGCTTATTTGAAAGGCATTCAGGTAAAGAAAAGAATGTGCAATGGCAGCAGTGGTCCCAACTTCAGAAAAAATGGAGTATAAGATATAGGATCACAGAATAATTCAGGTCAGAAGGGACTTCAGGAGGTTGTACTTGTCCAACCTCCTGCTCAAAGCAGTTTTAGCTATGAGGTCAGACCAGGTGTCTCAGGGTTTTATCCAGTCTGGCCTTGAAAACCTCCAAGGATGAAGATGAAGACTACATGACTTCTCTGGTTCCTCTGTTTCAATGCTCAGCTCTCCTTATCATGAAAAAGTTTCTTCTTATATCAGATCTTAGCTTCTTTTGTTCCTCTTTACACCCATTGCTCCTTGTCCTCCCACTGTGCACCACTGTGCCTGATTCTGTCTTCTCAATAATCACCACGCAGATACTGGAAGGCTGCTACTAGCTTCCTCACCCTCCTACCTGACACATTTTCTCCATGCTGGGAAGGCCCTGTTCTCCTTCCCTCAGCCTCTCATCACACTGTGAGTGTTCCAGCCCTCTCAGCGTTGTGGTGGCTCTCTGTTGAACTTGCTGTAGTTGGTCAAGGTCTTGTATTTGTAGAGGCCCAGAACTGCATGTAGTAGTCTAGATGTGGCCTGATGAATCCTGCATAAAGACGATAATCAATTCCCTCAACATCTGTCTGTGCTCCTCATAATACAGCCGAGAATGCTGTTGGCCCTTTTTGCTGCCAGAGCACAGCGATGGCTCATGTTCAGCCTGCTGTCTGCCAGGACCTTCAGGTCCTTTTCTGCAGAGCTGCTCCTCAGTCAGTTCCCAGTCTGTATTGTCGTGAGGGCTTTTTCCTTCCTGGGCTCATTTGTCCTTGTTGAATTTCTTAAAGTCCCTGCCAGCCTATTCCTGCAGTCTGTCCAGGTCTAGTAAAAGAGCAACAAAGGACACTTCTATGACAGTAGGAATGCAAGGTAGCTACTATAGATGATAGTAAAGCTGATCAGTGAATCCCGAATCTACTGGGATAGTGCAGGAAGACCCCTGGGACAACCCACAGGCAATATATGTGATTTGTTAGATTTAAGGCCAATAATTAAGAGCTTTATAGTTGTATGGAATAGTTTGCATAATCATATGAATTAATATGTGTTATTTATCTAGCTAAGTATTTTCTTTTTTGCTTTCCCTAACTCCTTATAACGGGTTCACTAATCAATAAATATCATAATCTATTTACCAGTTACTTCCTAAGTCTCCCAACTAAGAGCAATAGCATTAAACCTCAAAAATAACAGTACCCCAAGGCCCTTCATTTGTCCTTTTTTGCCCTAATGTGCATAAATTGCTTTTTGGGTTCTCTGAGCCCTCTATTCCCTCTCTGGTCCTCTCGTGATGACTCTTTCCTTTTTGAGCAGTTCAGCGCTCTCCAGTTAGCTTTCATGAAGCTGCTCTCAAGCACTGGATTATACCTCTGCTGCCTTTGCAGGCCCCAATTATCTCTTACAGTCTGAAGGCTGTGCCCACCCTGCCCCACTCTCACATGCATGGGCTGCAGCTGTGGGTAATGAGGCTGATGATGGCTGGGCATAGCAGGCAAGCACAGGTGCTCCATTAGTACTAACGGCCTCTTTTTCTCTAAGGGGCTGCAGTTATGGGGCATTACTCAGCTTTAGGTTGGGTAAAAGCCATGGATGGGGCACTGTGCCACCTGCAGCTACTGTGAGCTGAGGTCAGGCAGGGAGAAGGGAGCCTCTGCCAAGACCTACCTACAGAGGAGTACTGGGTTGCATGAAGAAGGTAAGCTGGAAATAAGGGGAGCAGGGGTGGGTGTGTTTGTGGGGCAGTGTGGAAGCAGCATGTCTGTGCTTGGAGCTGCACATCTCACATAAGATGAGGCTCTTCATCACAGTTGGAAACTCTGCAGAGAGCTCAGGCCGGCCACAGAGGATGACCTCTGACTTGTAGCTTGGGCATAACTAAGTCCTGAGGCTGCATTGCATGCTGGGGAGGCTGGGTGGGTGGCAGGTTGTTGTGCCCTGGTTGGGGATGGGGAAGACTGTGTGGTAGTCTGCATGCTGCTGGGTAGAGGAAGCTGCAGTTTTGTTTCTGAGACTGAAGGTGACTGTGGATACTGGGCAGGATGTGTTTGCTGAGCAGTGGGAATTTGAGTGATATGCCAAGTGGTTAAGTAGCTTGAACCACAGATGTTCATTATGTGAGTAACAAGCTAAAATAATGTCTAGTTTATGTCATAAAAAACATTTATCAAGCTGCAGTATTTTACCTTTGTTCTGTGAGGCATTTTCTGGTTAGTCTTTAGGGTGGGATTTACTGGCCAGAGGAAAAGGTTTTTGAGGTGCAGTTAGTGACAGCAGGAGGAATATGACCAGTTGTCACAAATGCTTATCTCGGGAGGTTCCGCTTTCCTTACAGGAAGGCTGGTTGTTAATAATAAATGTCACTGGCTCTGGATGTTTGCTTGTGGACCTGAGAAAACAAACAAACAGAAAGGTAATTGGCCCTGATGCAGATGAATTAGTGCTTATGATGTTGAAGGTAGATTAATCAGAAGTGCATTCTGGTGTGTATCTTCCTGTTCTGCTGCACTTCCAAATAAAAGGCCAACTTTTAAAGCTGTGGGCAAAAATTTGTCTGGTTCTCTACTGTTTTTCTCCTCATATGTGCTTTGGTATTTCTTACTTAAAACTGAGGGTTCAGACTCCTTCGTTTATGGTTTATTGTTGAGAGTTTGTTGCTGAGGGTTTCTTACTCTGGGGTTATAATTTATTACTTTATTTTGTAGGGATTTGTCAGGCTTAAAAATGTAACATCATCCATAAATTTTAAATCCCTAACAACCATTTGGGTTCCAAGATTTCCAGTTTGTAACTTAGATTCAGGATTGATGACTTAGAGAAATGCTGATGTCTAAATCCTAAGATAATCAACTGTAAGTCCTAAACCCTAAATGCTAGGCTGTGAACTCTTCTGTGGGGTATTTAACCTTCTTCTGTGCCAACCAGGGTTCACCTCTCTGCTCTGATCTAAGGTCTGCGTTTGATATGATGCAGCCGCTTAACACTGCATCAGACTGCTAAAGTGATGAGTCAGCTGAGAGCTGTGTAAATTTAGGGGGCTTGTCGTGGTTTAACCCCAGCCAGCAACTAAGCACCACACAGCTGCTCACTCACTCCCCCTGCCCCCCCCCCAGTGGGATGGGGGAGGAAATCGGGAAAAGAAGTAAAACTTGTGGGTTGAGATAAGAACAGTTTAATAGAACAGAAA
>JAVJGG010000088.1:12789379-12799935 GCA_035590195.1 Aviceda cuculoides | reverse complement strand
ACCTTCTATATTCTCTGTCTTGGGCAGAGGAACGTTCACTCCTAATAGCTGAGACATTGGTCCTTACAGGTGGGGAGGAGGACATATCCTCTTCGAATTGCTGAAAATCCTCAGTCAGCTTCTCCACAGCCGAAATGCAGGCTTGTAGGGAGGGGGAGAGATTTTCTTCATATTTCCAGAGTTGGTGAGCCACTTCATCCACTGTTGGTGCCTCTTCATCTTTCCAGGTCATTATCGCCAGTGTGTTGGCACAGGACGATGGTGCACTCTGTACAAACTTCCACCACATGGGTCGAGTGCATTGGACTTCATCTGGATCTTTGGGTAACTGTGGGTTGTCTGGGTCATGATGGATTGTCTCTAGCACAGCTAATTCCCTCAGATATTGGATGCTTCTTTCCATGGTGGTCCACTTGCTTGACTGACATATAACATCTTCCTTAAAGGGGTACCTTTCCTTCACACTTGAGGCTGATGGCTTGTGTCCCTTTTCCAGTTGCCTTGTCAATGCCACCTTCCCTGGCAAGGGATCCCAGCTGCTTGGCTTCCCTACCTTCTAGTTCCAAACTATTAGCACCATTGTCCCAGCATCGGAGGAGCCATGTGATAATATGTTCACCTATATGGCGGTCGAAATCTTTTTGTATATCCCACAGCTCATTCAAGGATAGGGATTGGGTGATTACCTCTGGTTCTGCCTTTTCCTCCTGTTCCCGTGATGACCCTGGCTCCTCTTCCTCCTTCACTTAGCAAACTGATTTTTTTTGAATGTTTCTTTTGTATGAGGGCAACCGATACTGGTGGGTTTTGGTCTGCTGGTTCAGTTGCAGTACCACTCACCGGGTTTTGGGTAAGTGCAGTGTCTGTCACCAGGGCTGGAGGGGCCACAGCGCCTGTTACCGGGGTTTGGGTGACCACAGTGCTTGTTCGTCTTGTTAGGTGCAGAGCCCTTCTCTTCCCCTTGAGTGGCGTTGAACAGGGCTCGAAAGGCATGTGCTGGGCCCCAGCACATTGCAGCAGTTTGCATCTCACTGAAATTGTTGGGGTGACAGCATACCTTTTCCAAATATTTTACTAGTTCTTCCAGATTCTGCACTTGTTCAGGGGTGAATATCCAAAACATTGGAGGTGCCCACTGTTCTAGGTGCTTGCCCATACTACCCCCACACACCCGGCCACTCATAATTATCCAGCCTCAGGGCAGATCTCTGGGTGATCTTCTTAAATAATTGTTTATCCCTAAACAAGAGCTGAACCACATTCAAGAGCATGCTAGTTCCTAGCAGTAAGACTAGGACCTTGCTGGTCTCAACATCCCAAGAATATTCAAATTTTTCAAAATTCTCAAACACCATTGTAACTAGAGTGAAGGAGAAAGGAGAGGGGAAGAAAGGTACCCCACCCATAGATTGGCTTTCCTAGGAGGAAAGGTAAAGGGTATAATTATTAATAGTTTCCCACGGATGGCTCCCAAAGTATAGAGGTGACGACAATGCTGTGTTCAAATACTGGATTAATCTCCCAACCGATAACTTTATCATACTATAAGCCAGTATTACACAATATATCAAAGTGAAAACCTTAATCTACCTCCCACGGATGATAAGCAGCAGCACAGGGACTAAATAGAGCAAGTGAGGTGATACGTAACAGAACTTTAAAAATGAGAGAAACCACTCTAAGAACACAAAAATCAACATAGTGACCAGCGGCTATTAGACCGATATAATGAATGCTTGTAGTAAATTTGATTTAACAAGCTCTGGCCAGGTTTGTCGTTATCTCAACCCTTCGAGCTCCACATTGGGCACCAAAAAAGGACAGTCGTGGTTTAACCCCAGCCAGCAACTAAGCACCACGCAGCCGATCACTCACTCCCCAGTAGGATGGGGGAGAAAATCAGGAAAAGAAGTCGTGGGTTGAGATAATGCTTTAATAGAACAGAAAAGAAGAAACTAATAATGATAATACTAATAAAATTACACTAGTAATAATAAAAGGATTAGACTATGTAAAGGGAACTGTGACTTAAGCCTCATTGTTTCTAAGACTATTCAAATCAGACATATAACTAATGATTAGAGATTGGTTTAGATGTGATTAATAGAATTGCAGGTGCTTATAAAGCAACATGCATAAGTTGCTTATTTGTCCCTTGTGCAGCCCTCACCATGGCTGGCTTAAAACCCAATCAAGCTGAATCAACAGGAAAAGGATCATACTCAAGTTGAGGCAAGGGAGATTTAGGTTAGATATTAGGAAGAATTTCTTTACTGAGAGGGTTGTAAGACATTGGAATAGGCTGCCCAGGGAGGTGGTTGAGTCACCATCCCTGGAGGTGTTCAAAAAGCGCATAGACAAGGTACTCTGTGCCATGGTCTAGTGGGCAGGGATGATGGTTGGACTCGATCTTGTGGGTCCTTTCCAACCTAAATGATTCTATGATCTTAGACCTAAGACATAAGAATAGATAAAAGTAAGTGATAAGCTTTAGAGTAAGATGAATTAATAAAACAACCTGAGTGATTATCAGAAATTCAAAGGTGATCTTTGTTGTGTAAGAAGACAAGTGACTACGGTGACTGGAGACCTTATGCCAACAACCACTAACTTCAGAAGAACAGCGACAAGACAGTAAGAATCAGTTGAGACAGGAAAATGTATTGGACTTTTGAAACCACTGGAGAACAGAGAACTGAGAGTTTGTGGAAAAACACCAATAACTTGACAAGACATCAATTGCATAATATTTTGTAAAATCATATATATAGAAGGTGTTTTTGACTTAGCCTTCGCCATTCACTGCAGTAGTGGCCCAACTCTGAGTTGTTAATAAAGCAGACCTAGAGAAACTCATGACTGAAAATTCCTTAACAGAATATACAAGTGATGCACGATGCAATTGCTCACCACCCGCCGACTGGTGCCCAGTTAGTTCCTGAGTCCTCCCCACCCCCCATCCCCCCAGTTTATATACTGGACATGACATCACATGGTATCGAATACCCCATTGGCCACTTTGGGTCAGCTGCCCTGGGTATGTCCCATCCCAACCTCTTGTGTCCCTCCAGCTTTTTCACTGGCTGGGCATCAGAAGCTGGAAAATCCTTGACTTTAGACTAAACACTACTAAGCAACAACTGAAAACATCAGTGTTATCAACATTCTTCTCATACCTATCTCGAAAACAGAGCACTGTACCAGCTACTAGGAAGACAATTAACTATCACAGCTGAAACCAGGACAGGATAACAGAAATAAAGGGAAAAAATGTGAAATATAGACAGCGAACTAGAACAGACATGTAGAAAGAAAACCTAAAAAACAAGAGCACTAAAGGAAGACAAATAATTAAAAAAATAAAGACATTAACAGGAAAAAAGTAAGCATAGAAAGAACATTTAAAAAGCAATAGGAATTGGGGAAATTAAGGAAAAATATGAAATAAGGACAGCAAACAAAAACAGGTGCAGAAAGAAAATTTAAATAGTGCCAGCACTAAGGAAAGAGAAGAAATAATTATAAAAAGCCAGCAAAGGGTAAAAAAGTAGGCACAGAAAAAGTGAGGGGGATTAGGGAAATAAAAGAAATATTAAAAAAATAAAAAGTGAACTAAAACACTAAGCAAAGACAAGAAATAATTAAAAAATAAAGGTAGGCAAATAAAGACCCCAAATGGGATAAAAGCAGACTGAAAGTTTTAAAAGCAACCGTGATTAAGGAAATAAAGACATAATAAAGACAGTGATTAGGTTGAAGTAGACATAGAAAGAAAACATAAAAAGCAACACAGTAGACAATAGGAAGGAAAGATTTAAAAACAGCGATACGCAGCTTGATAAATGTAGAGAGAAGGAAAATTTTAAAAGTGATTGGGCACAGGACAGACAGGAAAAAATTAAAAAATACTGAAGTGAACTAAAGCTTAGAAATAGAAAAAAATATAGAATTGATGGGGTGCAGAATAGAGAGGAAAAAATGAAATAATAAGGACAGTGACCTAGGTAAAAGTAGACATAGAAAATTTTAAAAGCAGTGGGTTACATGACAGGCAATAATTAAAGGATAGTAACAGCCAGCTTCATAAAACCAACCCCCACAGTTTTATTGCTGAGCATGACATCATATGGTCTGGAATATCCCTTGGGTCAGTTGGGGTCAGCTGTCCCAGCTGTGTCCCCTTCCCAACTCCTCACGCATCCCCAGCTGCTCGCTGGCAGGGCAGGGTTGTGAGCAGAACAGTCCTCAGCTAGCGCTGTTAGGCAATAACTAACACATCCCTGTATCGTCAACATTGTTTTCTGACAAATCCAAAACATAGCCCCATACCAGCTACTGTGAAGAACAGTAACTCTATCCCAGCCAAAACCAGCACATTCTCCACCCCTTATTCCACACCATTTACATCATGCTCAGGTCCCACGCTATCCAATACGTCCTCATTAACCACCCCCCTTTCCCATCCTTTGATACAATAAACAGATATTCTCTTAGTGTATGGACCGCCCCTCTAAAACGTCCACAAAATGTCCATTGAGTTCATTTAGTCCATGACTTAGGGCTCCATCTGTTACGGTGGTCACTCAGAACAGCAGAGGTGGTGTGTTGTGTGGAGTTACTGGGCACCAAAGCCAGCTCAGGTCAGGTCACTGCTGCGCTTGCACTGCTTCTTGTAAGGCTTGGCCTCCATTGGTTCAGGTAGTTCCTGCTATAGTAATTCCTATAGCATGCAATTCAAATCACGGGTTACAACAATTTAAAGTTATTTCCATTACAATCTCCACCCCTGTTCCCTTTGGACCAGACCACATTGCAATTAACTCCTCACCTTGCCCGTGTTCCGGCTTGGACTTATCCACAGACTGCAGTCCCTCCAGGGTGTATCTGCTCCGCGTGGAGACTTATCTATGACCCACAGTCTCTTCAGGGGTATACCTGCTGCAGCGGAGACTTATCCACAGCCACAGTCGCCTTGAGGTGCACCTGTTCCCAGCATGGCCTTCCCATGGGCCACAATGCCTTCGGAGATATACCTCCTCCAGCATGGCCTTACCCACAGCCACAGTCACTTCAGAAGTAAACCTGCTCCAACATGGCCTTACCCATGACTGCAGTCCCTCCAGGGGTGTACCTACTCTGTCGTGGGCTTATCCATGGCCACAGGCTTTGAGGTACTCCAACATGACCAGCACAGCCACTGATGCTTCAACGCATACCTGCTGCAGTGTGGACTTATCCTTGGGCCACAATCCCTTCAGAGGTACACCTGCTGTGGCACAGACATAACTATGGCCACAGATGCTTCAAGATGTACCTGCTCTGGCATGGGCTTATCCATGGCCACGGACACTTCAGGGTGTCCTGCTCACACGTGAACTCATCCGCAGGTCACAGTCCCTTCAACTCGAGTTCACACTGGAGTTCCAGCAGGTCCAGTAGAGCACCACAGAAACAGCAGCAATGCCCTGGCCATCTGCCAGCCTCGGCACATCACCACTGATGTTATCAAAATGTTCCCAGGCACAGCAGAATGAGATGATAAACAGTATGGCACTACAGCAGGCAGTGAAAGCAAAAAGCAGCCGCTGATGACCGCTAGACTCTAATATACAGTAAGGCAAGCAAGTGCCATGGCAAGCACAGAAGCCTGACGATTAATGGCTAAACAGCAATAACAGCTATAAATTTGATCGAGCGCATTCAAAGCCAATCTGTTGTTATCTTGAAACTTTTGAGCCCTACACTGAGTGCCAAAAAGGACCATCGTGGTTTAACCCCAGCTGGCAACTAAGCACCACACTGCTGCTTTCCCACTCCCCACCCCCACCAGTATGTGGGAGAGAAACAGGGAAAAGGTAAACTTCATGGGTTGAGGTAAAGACAGTTTAATAGGTAAAGCAAAAGCCACACATGCAAGCAAAGCGAATCAAGGAATTAATTCACTACTTTGCATCGGCAGGCAGGTGTTCAGCCATCTTCAGCAAAGCAGGACTCCATCACGTGTAACGGTTACTTGGGAAAACAAATGCCATCACTCTGAATGTTCCCCCATCCTTCTTTTGCACCCACCTTTATAGGCTGAGCATGCATAAGAGATTGTGTTGGACTATATTTGCCTTGACATTGCTGACCATTTGCTAGCCTCAACATCCTGTTGCTGTGGGGAAGTAGGCACCAAAGAACACAAAATGTCCCCGAAAAAGACACCATATCCGCACAACCCAGCCATGTCTGCCCACGAGCCAGGTGGAGAAGAGACCGCCACGAACACCGGGGCATGTGCGCACAGAGGTACACAGGGCGGCATGCATGCCGTGGAAATGGGTGGACTCTTCAGAGACCTGGACAACAAAAGAACTGTGTATTCCCCTCTCAAAAAAAAAAAAGATGTTAGGGTGGAAAAAGGAAGATGTTAGAGAGAATGTCAAAAGGGTTGTAAGAAGAAGGAATTGGCGCTTGAGACTGGGACTTTTTCTACTGGAACTTGGAGCCTACCCCATCACCTGAACCAATGGGACATCGCTGGCTTCATGATGGAGGTAACTAGTCTTGCTGCACCTCTTCTGTTCTCTTGCTTAGGTCTGCCTTTTTCCCTTCTTCTTCTCTCTGTCCTGTTGCTATTATCAATTGTTGTAGGAAATAAAACTTGCAAGGCTGTACGGCTTCTGACCTCGTTTGTGTCTTAATCTCGCTCGTGGGATCGTTTAAAAACCCTCCCCGATATTGGATTGGGACAGCATGATGTCATATGGTCAAGAATATCCCTTGGGTCAGCCGTCCCAGCTCTGTCCTCTCTGAACTTCTTGTGCCCCGCCCCAAGCCTCCTCGCTGGTGGGGTGAGAAGCAGAAGAGACCTTAATTCTGTGTAAGCACTGCTCAGTAATAATGAGAACATTCTTGTGTTATCAACACTGCTTTCAGCACAAATCTAAAAACGTAGCCCCATACCAGCTACTGCGAAGAAAACTAACTCTATCCCATCCAAAACCACCACATGCAGAAATAAAATTTTAAAAGTTAAGTGGTTAAATTAAAAATGGGAACAGAAAACTAGATAAACAGAGACATAGAAAGAAAATTTGAAAGGGGGCAGGGTACAGGAAGGACAGGAAAACAATAAAAAATAGGGACACCAAACATAATAAATGTTGACAAAGAAAGAAAATGCAATACACAATGGCACTAAGACAGACGGGGAAAAAATAAGAAATAGGATAGGGTAAAAAAAGGGACATACACATGCAAATATAATTTTTAAAATTACAGGGTACAGGACAGACAGGAATAAATGAAAAATATGGATCAGGAGCCTGATAAAAGTAGACATAGAATGACAACTGAAAAAGCAACAAGGTTCAGGACAGACAAGAAAAAAGTTAAAAATAAAGACAGTGAATTGGTTAAAGTAGACAGAAGAATTTTAAAAGCAATTTGGTAAAGGACAAGCAGGAAAAAAAATTAAAAGTGGAACAGAAAACTTGATAAAAGTTGACAGAAAGAAAATTTAAAAACCAAAGGCATTAAGAAAAAACAAGAAAATTTTCAAAATAAGGATAGGGTGCTAGAGATATAGGAAGAAGATTTCAAAAGCGGAGGCATTAAGGGAAGAAGAAAAAGTCACAAAATAAGAACAGGCGGTAAAACAATACAGGGAGACACAGGAAGAAAACTTCAAAAGTGATGGGACAGAGAATGAATTGGTTAAAGTAGATAAAGAAGATTTTTAAATGCTACAAGGTACAAGATAGACAGGAAAACAAAAAGTAAGGACATCAAAGTGGATAAAAGTTGACAGAAAATGTAAAATGCAACAGCTTTAAGGAAACACAAGAATAAATTAAACAATAAGAACATGGGTACACGGCCCAGGAAAGAATTAAAAAATACTGTTAGGGAGCTTGATAAAAGTAGACAAAGAAAGAAATTTGAAGAAGCAACAGGATACAGGACAGGCAGGAGAGAATGAGAAAATACAAACTGGATACAAGTAGTCATAGAAACAAAATTTAAAATTGATGGAGTCTAGGACAGAAAAAGAGGAATTAAAAAATAGGGACAGGGAGTTGGATAGAGGGAGACATAGAAAGAAATTTTACAGAGTAACAGGCTACAAGAAACGCAGGAAAAAATTAAAAATAGGAACAGGGATGGGAAAAGAAGGAAACATTGAAAAGAAAATTTACAAAGTGACAGGGTATGCAAAAAAAAAAGGAGAAATTAAATATTAGGGAAAAGTAGCCAGATAAAGGAAGTTGTTGAAAAATAAATTAGACAGCAATGGAGTACAAGAAATATAGGGAAGAATGTAAAAACAACAACAAAATCAAGAAGGGGAGCCAGATAGAGGGAAACATAGAAGGCACTTTAAAAAGCAACCAATTAGGAATTTAAAAATAGGGAGAGGGAGCCACAGAGAGGGAAACATAGAAAAAATTAATAGGTGAAGAGGTACAGGGCAAAGTTGGCAGAGGAGTAACAAGTTTCAGGGAGCCAGAGAGGTAGGTGGGCTGGCAGCAAGGGAGACAGAAACAGGGACAGGCAGGGACCTGGGGCAGGGAGCAAAGATGGACTGAAACGCACAGGAGAGAATGCATGACTCACCACAGCTCCTGGTACCAGCAAGAGACCTTCACTGCCACAGTGCTTCTTTCTCTGCCTCTGCCCCTTCCTCTTTCATAGTGCTGCCTGCCCAACCCTCACCCACTCCACAGCACACAGTGGACACCTTGATGCTCCTCATCCAGAAGGCTTCCTCAATACATGGCAGATCTCACATATAGCTGACAGAGGTGCCGAGCTCCCAGCACTACGTGCTGGTGGTCTGCTCTGTCAGGGATGACTCAGAGGGAGCCTTCCTCATTGCAGGAACTAGCCATTCCTTGATGGAAGCACCTCTCAGCAGGTCTCCCTCTTCAACTAGTTACCCTTCATCAGCTCCCTCAAGCAGGCCCTTTTACAGCTGGAGCCCCTTCGCAGAGCAGGGCCAGCCCCATCCTCAGCCTCACTAGCCACACCTGGGGCTGCCCCAGCTCCAGCCCCAGCTGGAGCCCATCGGAAACAGGGGCCATTGCCAAAACCCCACAGCACACCACACCACCCCACCCCCTCCCCTGCACCTGTCCACATCCAGGGACACAGAAGAGGCAGGGAAAATTTACTCATTAATGAACATAAGAAATCCTGGCAGTGAATTGGCTACAAGACTCAGTGCCCAAAGGCAGCAGGACAGAGGGATGTAGAGAAGAGGTGTGGGACAGGGAGCCAGAAAACAGGATGCTGTGAAGAAAAGAGGGATGGGGAGCAAGACAAGGGAGGAGAACAGAGAGGTTGAGGAAAAAAACAGGGACAGAGAGATGGAGTAACAAATAATAGAGACAGGGAGCAGGAGAAAGAGGCAGAAGGGACCAGAGGTAAGACAAGGGACAGGTAAAAATTCTAACATGACAGGGGAAAAGAAACATAGGCAAGAAATAAAATATAGACTCAGGGACCTGGATAGAGGTAGACATAGAAAGAAATTTTTTTTTAAGTGGCAGGGTACAAGAAACATACGCAAGAACTAACAAGTGGGGACAAGGAGATAGAAAGAGGGAGATGTAGAAAGAAAATATAAAAAGCAACAGGGTACAGGACAGAGGGAAGAATTAGAGACAGGGAGGGAGACGGACAGAGGGAGACATAGAAAGAAAATTTTGAAAGCGCCAGGATACAAGAATCATAGACAAGAATTTAAAAAACAGGAACACAGAGGGAGACACAGGAAGGAAATTTGAAAAGCAACAGGTTGCAAGAAATTAAAATTAAGTCAAGGAGACAGAAAGAGGGAAAGGGAGCAAGAAAATTTAAAAAGTAATTGGATTCAAGAAACATATGCAAGAATTAAAAAAATAGGGATGGAGAAATAGAAAGTAAGTTTCAAAATCGACAGGGTACAAGAAACATAGGGAAGAATTAAAATATAGGAACAGGGAGCCTGATAGAAGGGAACTCTGGTGGATTGACCTTGGCTGGCCGACGAGTGCCCACCAAGCTCTATCACTCCCCCTCTTCAACAAGACAGGGGGAGAAAATACAACAAAAAAAACTTGTGGGTTGAGATAAGGACAAAGAGATCACTCACCAATTACTGTCAGAGGCAAAACAGACTCAACTTGGGGAAATTAATTTAATGTATTGTCAATCAAAATAAGAGTAGGATAATGAGAAATAAGAACAAATCTAAAAACCACCTTCCCTCCACCCTTCTCTTTTTTCCTGGGCTCATCTTCACTCCTGACTTCTCTACTTCCTCCCCCCAAGTTGTCTCTGCTGCTCCTTCCTCCTTCTTCTGTTCCACTCTGGGGTTCCTCCCATGGGTCCTGCCAGAAAACCTGCTCCAGCATGGGCTCCTCTCCACAGGTCCTACCAGAAGCCTGCTCCAGTACAGGCTCCACAGGATCATAGCTTCCTTCAGGCACATCAACCTGCTCCGGCGTGGTATCCTCCACAGGCTGCAGGTGGAGATCTGCTCCACTGTGGACCTCCCTGGGCTGCAGGGGGACAGCCTGCCTCACCAT
>JAVJGG010000088.1:12751031-12762729 GCA_035590195.1 Aviceda cuculoides | reverse complement strand
GCCCCGCGCGGCGAGGCGCCCCCCCCCCCCCCCCGGGCCGCATCTGGGCCTCGCAGTGGCCCGACGGCACCGACGCCCCACCCCAGGACCTGCCAGGGCCTACATCGGGTACCCTTCCCCCCCCCCACGCCCGGTGCTGCCGGGCCCTGGTGTGGGCTTCCGGCTCTTCTTTGGACCCGTGCAACAGGCCCCTCAGCAGTGCAGGATACCTCTGTGCTGGTACTCCCCGCCCACTCAGTACCACCAGGGTCTGCCGTGCTCCCCCCCAGCAAGGAGGATGCAATCCGTGCAGCCTGCACCATTTTCCAAGGGGCTGCACATCCCTCCGATGCCTCAACCCGTTTTCTTTCTGGTTTTTGCAACTCAAAGCATCCCCTGGCAAGGCTGTGAGCATGCAGCCAGGAGAACTGAAGCCCTGGCACATGGCAGGAGCCAGGACACTCTTGCTGGTGTACACCAAAAGGGCTGCTTGGAAGTGGGGAGTGCGATGTGCTCTCTTGAGGCCCCACCTGGAGTACTGCATCCAGCTCTGGGGGCCTCAGCACAGGAAAGACATGGACCTGTTGGAGTAGGTCCAGAGAAGGCCACAAAAATGCTCAGAGGACTGAAACACCTCTCTTATGAGGACAGGCTTAGAGAGTTGGGGTTGTTGAGCCTGGAGAAGAGAAGGCTCCAGGGAGAACTTATTGTGGCCTTTCAGTACTTAAAGTGGGCTTGTAAGAAAGATGGGGACAGACTTTAGTAGGGCTTGTTGCAATAGGAGAAGGGGTAATGGTTTTAAACTAAAAGATTGAGATTAGATACAAGGAAGAAATATTTTACGCTGAGGGTGGTATAACACTGGCACAGGTTGCCCAGAGAGGTTGTAGATGTCCCAACCCTGGAAACATTCAAGGTCAGGCTAGACAGGGCTCAGAACAACCTGATCTAGTTGAAGATGTCCCTGCTTGTTGCAGGGGGATTGGATTAGATGACCTTTAAAGTACCCTTCCAACCCAAACTATTCTATGATTCTATGTCACTTCCTACCTGCTCAGAATTTTACCTGGCTCTGTCTGGTTAAAGCCCTGACTTTGCCTTGCTTTGCTGGACATTCATGGGGAACTGCCCCGCTTCTTCCAGTCATTGGTGGGTTGCCTCACATCTCTTCTGTTACTCAAAACCTCTTGCATCCACCAGCTCTGTGAGGGCTGTGGGGTCACAAAGCAGGGCATCGCCCCACGCCCTTGGGCCTACCAGCAGGATCCAGCCCAGGTTAGGTTGTGAAAGGGCTGGTGGGTGCCCCGGGAGACCAGACCTGCTCTGCCATCATCCATTGCCTGGGACACCCCATGGGCACTTTGGCCAGTCTCAGCATTGTTGGGGCACTGGCTTTCAATTCCAGTCTTCCCTGGCCACAAGGCAACTCCTTCACCACTTGGGACCCAAGCATGATGCCCTCAAACTCTGCCCCAGTTTGGGCAAAACTTGGTTGAGGAAGAAGCCACAGGGATCTGTGCCAACGCAGGTGGATCAGACGCTCCCCGGAAAGGCAATTGCTACAGCTTTGCTCTGGGGTGGTGAGAAACAAAAGGAGGTCTCCCAAGCACCCCTTTGCCAGACCCCTTGCCAGGGCTGTATCCCAGGGACTGCGCTCTGCTCCATCCCACCTCTCGGAAAGGCTGGGATGGAAAGAGAGGTGCAGGAATGGCTACTGTCCTGCAGAGCTCACATGTGGGGGATTTCCACCTGCAGAGCCAAGCACCAGTGCAGTTAGGCATATTTTGTGCCTAACCAGACCCAAGACACTGGAAATTGGGGTTTGGGGCCCCAGAAATCACACTCCCAGTTACCCCCTCTGAAGGCAGGAAAGGGTATCCTTGCAGGCCCCAATGGCACATAGGTGGCCAGGCCAGCAACGCTAGGGATGCGTGCTAGGGCCTCTCTGCGCCACTGCGCCGTCCAAAGGCCACTAAAATACCTCATGGTAGCAGAGCCCTGGCCCCCACCTGGGAAGGTGACGTTAGCCCCAAGTCACCCAGCTGAGGCAAGGCACTGCAGTGTCACCGAACTGAGACGTGACAAGAGCAAGACACTGGGCCAGGGGCCACAGTGGGGAGGGGGTTGTTCTGGTTTCCCCTCCTAGTGCAGGCAGGTAGGCTCACTGCTGAACCCTGAACAGTTCTGTGAAAGGGACCTGGACAGCTCTCACCCACCCTAATAGCAGGGCCTCAAGGGCAGGCGATCCTGGTGCCTTGGGATTTGGGGCTCTGGGGGGAACCCCAGATGTAGGGATAAAATGCTAGATGTGAAGAGAGAACACCAGCACATCTTCTCAAACGGGTCTTACCGCTCCAGGGAGGCAGCAGGGACATGGGGAGCTGCCACCATGAAGAGGCCCTGCTCTGGTCAGTGTTTTTGGGGACAGAAACTGCAGCAAACCCAAGCCTCTGTCACCATCCTTAGCATCCCCATGCACTGGTGGGAACAGCAAAGGAGGAAGCTGCAGTGAGCACAGGGCACAGCCCTATCCCAACTACCCTGAAGTGCTCTTGCCCCAGATCTTAAAAGAAACAGGGACATGCATCAACTCCAGGTGCCCCTTCTCCCCCTTGCCAGCTCCTTTCCCAGCTGCCACCCCCACAAACCAGGGCAAAAGTGTGACTGGATTGCACTGGGGTTCAGCAAGATGAAACCCGGCCCCCTCAAAATCCTGCCTGTGGCCCCAAGGAATGCGTCCTTGTTGGGAAGCGAATTCTTGGCACCAGTACCAATAACAGAGGCAAGCTTGGCTTGATCCAGCAGCTTGGGGCAGCGCCCAGCACATATTTCCTCGGCAGTGCCAAGCTTTAAAGCACAAACAAACACCGGCACATACTTGGCACCAGGCTGGAACAGCATGTCCCTGTGCAAACACACAGCCCTGGCCCCTGCTGTGGTGTGGGCTTGAGGGGCTGCAAAATGGCCAGCTGGGCTGGGGGGAAGATGCCGCACAGAGGCTTCAGGCAGCCCCAAGGAGGGTCAGTGGGTTCTTTGAACAGCAGCCCACCCCAGTGACACCATCAGCTGGGCTGTTAAACTCTAGAAAGGAAAGGTGGGATGTCAAGGCTGAAAATCCTGGAGTTAAAGCCTCCAGGATGGCTGCCAGTGGGGAGAGAGGGAGCCACAGTGGGAGGATGTCACTGTGAGACAGCCCTGAATCCTGGGGAGGGCACCGGGAGCTCCTGCCCCACAGCATGGTGGGGACACAGGGATTTGTTTTGAAGGCAGGAGGATAGAAACCACCTCCTCCTGTGCTCCCCCCAAGTCTCTCAGCTGTGAGCCAAGGTGGCTGCTAGCCCCACTTAGCCCCTGGCCCCTGTGGCTGTGCAACAGGATGGACTCCATGCCCCCCCCCAGCCCACACACATCTGATAAACTCCATGGCCCCATCACTAGGTGATGTCCCCCATACACCCCACACCCACCCAACACACATGGGTTAAACCACAACCCCCATATACATCCCAGAGCCCTATGTGTACCACATGGCCCCATCCCTGGGGGGCAGCCCCATGGAGAACCCATGGCCCAGCACACACCCCCATAGCTGGGGTTCAGCCCACACACCCCCCACAGACCCCATCACTAGGGGACAGCCCTACAAACACCCCACAGCCCCACTGCCAGGGGTTGGCCCCCTGCACAGCTCACAGCCCCATTGCTGGGGGTCAGCTCTCCATAGACCCTATAGCAGGGGATGAACCCCACGTACACCCTATGGCTCCATTGTGTGGGGACAGCCCCACAGCCACTCCACAGCTCCCACACAGCCCACAGAGAAGAGTACCACAATGCTCACATATCCAGGCTGGGGGAGGTGTTGCGCAGCAGTAACTGAAATGAGCCCTGAAGGAGGAGGAAGAAAGCAGGGGCTTTGAGCAATTTTCCTGAGGCTGTTGGGGTCTCTCCACATGCCCTCTTCCACCCAATGCCCATCCCTGGGGTACAGGACCATGGCTACACCTGCCTTCCCTGCCTCAATGAAACCCCGCATGGGCTCAGTGAGCCCAAGCCCTCCCTCTGTGCCCCACCCCACCGCTGCACTTTGATGGCCTTGCTCCAGCTGCACAAGTCCCTCAGACACCCTGATAGTTGGACCTTTGATAGCAGGTCTTTCTTCCTGCTAGCTCACCCCAACAGCCCGGGGGGGCATCAAGCCTCCCACCACTACCAGCCTCATTTTTGTGGTAATATTTTACAAGAAGCAGAGTATGAGAATGTGAAGGCCTCCCAGATCGAGGGGAGTTCCCACTGCACCGCTTCCTGTACAAGGTGAGCAGGAGGGCAGACAGCATCATCACACCATTGCTGCCTGCCGGGCTCTGGGGGCAGAATGCAAATAACCCTGCTCCATGGCTACTACCCTTGTAAATTGCTCTTCCTAGTTCTCATCCCGTGTCCTGACAATCAGTTCCCTCTCCTGCGCAAGCATGCCTGGCATTTCAGAAAACCGGGGAAAGGTGTGGTTTGAGAGCTGTCCCCTCCCTCATCCCCCTCTCGGCACAGGGGCAGGCCCCAAGCTGCAACACCCCTTTGCATTCTTCACTATATTTCCTCTTTTTTAAAAAAAAAAAAAAAAACAAACCACAACAACAACAACATAGCACTCTAGAAGAGAGGAGAGACGAACATATAAAAAATTATATATATTTTTATATATATGATTAATACCTATTTACAACATGGCTGGAACAGATAGCAGAACATCCAAGGAAGTTGCACAGCCACTGCCAGCGCCACCCCGGCCAGGTCACGCAGGGTCTGGAAAGGCAACAGAGACTAAAACACAGACCTGTGGTTACAAGTGGGCAGCCCCCAATCCCGCTACACTCCTTGCCCACTCCACAAAGAGAAAACTGTCCTCTGCGGTCACAGGGATGGCAACAGAGCCCCTTGCTCACTGTGCCCTGATGAGTGGAGCCACAGCTGGCTTGCTCCAAACCACCTAAAGGCAAACGCAAGCATTTGAGCACACCCTTGGCAAACACTCTCCTGGGAAGCAAAACCACGTTCCTCACTCCGGCCAGCAGCAGGAAAGCATGATGAAATGAAAGAGGTTCTCAGGAAACCCTGAGTCAACCAGCCAAGAACGCACATAAGGAAAGCTGTGCCCACACAGAGCATCGCCTGTTGCCTCCCTGCCTTGGTTTCTCCCAAGGTTTTTCCCTGATGGGAATCCCTAAAAATAAAAAAATAATTTTAAAAAAAAAAAATACATCCACTCGACTTCCTTTTACCCACATGCCTTCAAAACTGGGCCTAAACTGGGCAGGTTTAGCACTGCCCTAGCACAGGCATGCTGAGACCTTCCACTGCACAGGAAGGGAGTCCACTTTGTCTCCACTGCATGAGGAGCGGACAGTACACGCACCAAGCATGCACGTCATTCTGCGGGCTGCAGCCATCACACCAACCTTTTGTTTTGGGGATTTTTTGTTTGTTTGTTTGGGTGTTATTTTTCAGGCCTGAAACAAAGAAAACGCAGGAAGGAAAAAACAAGGAGAAAAAAAGAAAGAAACCCCAGCTTGGGGTGCCTGACACTGTCAGCACAGGTTTGCCTCTGTGCTCCTCTCTTCCTAATCTCCATGCTCTCTGTCTCCAGTGCTTTTTTCCCTTCCAGGGTGGTTATTCCCAGTCCTGCCTCTCTCCCTTCAGAGATCAGCTCCAACAGCTCACATCTGTCTCACTGACTGCTGCTGGCCCCTGCTTTGTAAGCACAAAAGTCTGGGCATCAGGCAGGGGCTGCATGCAACCAGGCTGGGGTCTGCCTACCTGTTTGGCCACTCTCCCTGTGTCCCAACCACCCTGCTGCTGGTGGGATTCAGCTCACCACCTTTCCTGCCTACCTGGCAGCTGGGAGAGGAGCCATCTCTCACCCTTGCACAGGCAGCCAGCCTCACTAGCAAGAACTGACCGGGGAGACAAAAACTGCCCCCAAACCCTCTGGGGCAGCTGCGAGCCTCACACTGTGCCCTACACTTGGATACAGCTGTGGTGGGGCTACACCCCCAAGCCAGCAAATGCCCCAAGCTCCAAGCCATGAGGACTGTTTCAAACACTGCCCAGCCCCTCTCCCACAGCCATCAGATGCATCGTCCCCTCCTGCAAGCTCAGCTGCTTTGTGCAAGCAAGATCCCAGGCAGCTCAGCCTAGCAACACAGCTAAGTAATTTTTTGCATATCAGCTAATTTCTTCACTTAGAAGCTCTAACACGCACACCTATTTAAACTTCCAGATCATGTATCACACCTTTTGCCCAGCCAGTTCTTCCCCTGCAGACACCTGACACCTGAAAAACATTCACACACCACAGCTCTGAGCTCTCCTCTCCTATCAGTGCCAAGCAAACCACAAGCAACTCCTCTGAGCACTTTCCTGCTTCTCCTGGGGCTGCCTGACTCTCCAGGCAAGGAGGCAGTGCTTCAGTAGCTCTGCAAGCGAGGATGGTTTCAAACAGCATGAAAATTAAGGCGGCAAACTGACTTGCTAAAAGGAATGGCCCAATCAAATCTGCCTGTGCATCCCAGGCTACTGACACCTCTCATTCGCCTTCTCGGTTTCGGTGTTTGCTGTAAATACTCAAATAACTATGTGGATTCTGGTGCTCCCAACCCTATGGTACAGTGAGGTTCAATTCATTTAGCCAAAATGAAAAAAGGGAATAGGAAAAAACCCAGCCTGTGAGCACAGGCTACCCTGCCAGCTTGCTGGTTACAAGCGAGGATTTTCTCTGCGGGAGATCCTGTGGCGTGGGAATGTGGTCTCCTGTCACCAGGTTCTTGTCTGGCCCTGCACTTGGCAACTGCTTGTTCTTCATCTTTGCCTTGGCCATGTTGTAGTCACCAGAATCGAAGTACTTTTGCTGGAAGACGCAGAGATGTTTGAGTTACTTTGATTTGCAGGAATGTAGAAACACAGCAGAGATACAGACACCTGGCTACAAATATGATCCCTTAAGGAGCTGCTAGGGTTGCTCAAAACCAGGTCACAAAAACATCATGCAAGGGAAAGATCCAAGCAAGGCAGCCTGGCCCAATTTAAAAGGCCTTTAGCACCCACCCACAAACCCCAGAGTAACTCAGACCTGCCCCAGCTGGAAGAAGCTTTGCCCCACCACAGCTGCCTGACTCAAGGCACCAAGGTACATTTGCTCCCTTTGACCCACCTTTGAATGTTTGTAGCCTGTGAACTTTTGCTGCTTGGCATGGCACTTGCTGAGTAAAGACCAGGTTTTTCCTCCTCTGCCCTTGTACCACACTCAGCGTGACAGGGATTCAATCCCGGTCCAGAGACCCCCAGACAGCTGAACATAGGCACAGCCATGTCAGCAGATGCCTCCAGGCAGAGACTCAGCTATGGTAGCAAAGCCAGGGGACATTTGCTGATACAGTTTATTCTGGTTTGGTGAACAGATGAGCTGGTGTGACAGAGGCATGATTTTCCCCCCTGGGAGTACAGCCTGGCCAGTGCCAAGGCCTCCACTGGACTGCCCAAACTCCCAGCAGCTGAGACGATGCACGGAAACAGCTGCAAAGACGTGTCCAGAGGACACCTCCCTGCTGCATAGCACCATTAACCCAGGGTTCAAAGGGCATTTCATTCCCTTATCACACACATCACCATGGGACTCTGTGCTCCTTCTCCCCCCACAGTGGTGTAGGAAAGGCTGAACACCAAAGCAGAGCTTGTGCGGGTGCTACAGGCAGGGCTTTGCTGGGCACAAGGAGCTCTTAAGAGCCCAGTTCTGCCCCAATACGCTGTCAGGCCCCAATGAGTCCAGTCCTGACAAAAAGCCCTCCCCCGCTTCGGTGCCAAGTCATTAAACAACCCTCCTTTCTGTGCCTGTTTAGGAGCCAGTACCTAAAACAACCATCCCGGTGACCACGTCAACAGTGAGAGCAAGCACCTGCAGCAGCTGCTCAGGCAGAGGGGACAGCTGTCATTACAAGCTGAAATGGAAGCGGCAGGACAGAGCCAAACCCCAAGCAGTGCGACGGGGAGACACCGTGTGTTCAGAGCTGGGGAAGGCACGTGGCCACTGGCTGCCAGCAACTCAAGAGGAATTTATGTTTTCTGCACCAGCTTCTGCAAGGAGAGCCAGCAGTGACAACCCAAGCAGGCTACAGATGGCTCTCAGAGAAGGATTTAATTACATTTCCAGGGAGCACAATCAGAATGTTGGCTTTTTACACTGGTGCCAGTGATGAAGATACAGCCAGCTGACTTACTGGCGTTCTCAGTGCCCTTTGCACCAGCAAAGAAACCAAAGTGCAGACCAGAGAGAAAAAATCAGGCCTGCAGCATCTCAGTGACCCACTGAACCCCAGGGAGCACAGCAGCAGGCAGGGGGGGATTTATGCACTCGTTTCACCTCTAGACCCCAGGTTTTGGGCCAGGGTGTGGAGGACAGGGTAGTTTCCACCTCCGAGGTAGATATGCAGAGCAAAACCAACCAAGAGGCTGACACTTTTGGGTTCTGAGCAGGCACTAGCCCTTCTTGCTTGACCACAGCAGCCCTCACTGCTTCGGGCTTGTGCCCGTTGGGTGCCACATCCAGCACAGGCACTGAAAAGAGCCTGGCCCATGGGTTCAACAGACTTTTTGGCCTGGGGAATTTTGGTGTGATTCCTCTGACTGGTTGGAGCTTGGCTGCCTGTGCCATTGAGGGAGAAGAGGATGCAGATGAGCCATGGCTAAGAAATAAATACCCCTTTCTGCAGTCTCTTCATGAGGAAGTCAGAGCCTCCAGGCTTCTGGCCTAGGTTGGGGTATTTGGCCTTCAGTTTTGCCTCTTCTGCTCTCTCAGGGGTGATGGTTTCCTTCTCTTGCATGTCCTGAAAAACAAAGCGGGGGGTGGAAAGCCTTTCAGCCCCACAGAAAAAAACCACACACCTGTGATGCCGTAACATAATATTCAGCAGCATGTCCAAACCCTGGCACCTGGCTTGCCGAGCAAGGTGTGGTCCCCTGGAAAACCCAGATGCACTCAGAGAATATTCTAAATACCTTTCCAGCCAGAAAAGAGCTTTTACCTCCAGTACCTGTGGAAACACAGAGACCCTCTCCCTGCCTCCTTTCCAGACGAAAGTCCCTATAGGCACTTGCACTGACATTTGGCTTTGCAAATTGGGCTTAAAACATCACCGCAAATCACTGCTGGACAAGCATCTTCCCCTGACCAGCGACAGGTCGACCAGCATTGGCAAATGTCAGTCCAGAGCTGCCCAGCATGACAGGCTGTGGCAGTGCACTGCAGTGCAGCCGAGATAGAAGAAACCCTTCTCCTCCAAAACCAGTTTATCTGGAATGAAACCAGCACAGGCAGCAAAGCAGCATTTAAGCACCTTTTTCACAGCCACAGGTGTTTCAGGATGTACTGGGAAGGCACCCAGCCCACTGGAAGCGTGGGACCAACTGCAGCAGAAGGTGCCAGGACCTGGTTGTCGCCTGGCCCCTCTGCAGGAGCTTTGAGACAACCCCCCCCAACCTAGCTATTGAAGAAGCATCAGCTGAGCAATGAAGCGGGAGTTCCCAGTGCAGGGCTTGGGATCTGCTTCCTAACCCCCAGCCTCTCTCTTCAGGGAGGTGCATTCTCCCCTCCGAGGAAGGGCTGCAGACTTGGGGACAGAAGCTTCGGCATGGGGTGGGAAGGAGTCAAGGTCCAGCAGGGCCTGGAGAACCTCACCCCTGGCAAGGCCAAGTTCTGTCAGGCCACCAGCCCAGCTCCAACGGGAACACACCACTGCTGGCCACCTCGACCAGCAGCCAAGCCACTGCATGAGTGCGAATCACTGTTTCCCAGGATGTTGGCAAGGGGTGTTTTTCATCACTGCTCCCTTTCCAGCAGGGATGCTGTTGGCAGATTTGGCAGCAGCAGCTCTACTCCTACCAGCACTGATGGATGCCATGTGCATCTTCTCCCCAGTGCTGAGACCCTGAACTGCTCCACACTGCCACCACGAGCCTGTGACCCAACTGTGAAGTAGGAAAGCCCTTGGCATTGGATGGGACCAGCAAGCTGGAAGGATGCAGCCGGCAATCAAGCAGGGTGGAGGTGGGTGGGGATGGGAGTCCCAGGCTCCCCAAGAACAAGGCACTGAAGCTTGGCCTGGTGGCATTAAGGAGATGTGCTCCTGTCCAATTTGACTGCCGGGACTTCCCTTCCCGGGTGGCCAAGAGCAGAGCTGGAGCCCACAAGCCCCCAGGCTGGAAAGCATTGCCAGCACTGCAAGACATTTCCAATGTGATCCTCCACTGGTGTGGACCCAGGGGAGCAGCTCTTCGCAGTGTGGCTGTGGCCCTGGAGGCCCCAGCTCTCTGACAGTCTGCAAGATAGCATGTGCAAAGGCTGCCATGAAACAGCTCCTCCGCTGCGTCTCAAAAAGACAAAGCAAACCTGAGTTAATGGCAGCTTCTGACAGTCAAAACTGGGACAACTGGAGCTGGGAGCAGCAGTGTGATGCGCAGGCTTGGTGCATCCCACCTGGAGCCCCAACTGCACAGGCTCCTCCTTATGCCCCCATCCATGGGGGTCCCCAGGGATCGAAGCGGGGAGTGAAGGCGGGGGAAGGTGTTGAGGGTCTCATCACGATCTTCAGCTTCTGCATGCTGCAGGGCTTCACCCACACGTGGCCTGAAGGAGCCCAGCTCTTCTTACCCATCTCCATGACAGCTCCCAGGAATAAGAGCCATGGCCAGTGCACACCACTTGGCCCTACCACAGAGCCAGCCACCCCATCAGAGGAGTTGAGGCAGGTTTTGGCAGCAGAAGCCAAAGCTTTGCCCCCTGCAGCCCTTCCATCACCTCAGTTCTTTGTCTCCAAGCCTCCTTCTTCCCTGCCCGGCTGCAAACACTGCTGGCTCCCATCACCCCATCTCTCCCGCACCAACTGTCATGCGCAACTGCACCCTGCTGCTTGCCCATCTCGCAGGCACCGCTTCTTCTGTGGCACTCGGCAGAGCCAACGCCGTGCCAGCATCTTTCACACCTGCCAGCAGATCCTGGGGCTGCCCACAGCAGTGCCTCCCACCATGTCCCTCCACCACAGGAAAGCGCCCACCACCTTCTCTTAGTGCCTACAAGGCAGTACATCTGCCTCCTTCCTATGCCCACCCCCAGAGCAAAACTAATGCTAGGGAAGTAGAAAAAGCTTCTCCCACTACGACGCCCGAGCGTGGCCACACTGGCCACAGCAGGACAGCTGAAGGTGGCCAGCAGCAGGGGAGGGCAGCAGCTCTGCCTGCGCCCTGGAGGGGTCCGACTGCCCCATGGGGAGCTCAGACTCACGCCCGGGGACACAGCAGCCGCTTGGGCCGCCGGGAACCACTGCCCAGACCTGCTGTTCGACGCCAGCCCAGCTCCCCCCATACCTGCAGGCAGCTCTGTCCCACCAGGTCACCTGACAAGCCGCAGCCAGGGCTCGTCACTCGTCCACTCAGCCCCCACAGTGGTCCCGGGGGGAACCTGGCGGGGGGGGCCGCGGAACTAAACGCAACGACAGTTTTCGGGGGAGGGGGGGGAGACGACGACGACGCTACGGCACCCCGGCATGCCCCTGCGCGAAAGGACCTCAGCCAGCTACTGATGGGGCGGCCTCGCCCCCCCCCGCAGCCGGGCCCGGCCCCTCGGCCGCGGGGCCCCCCCCCCGCCCGCCCCCGCGGGCGGGGGGGCCGCCGC
>JAVJGG010000088.1:12726900-12742341 GCA_035590195.1 Aviceda cuculoides | reverse complement strand
GGGGCGGGGTACCCCGGCGGGCCCCCCCCCCCCCCCCCCCCCGCACGGAGGGCTGAAAAACAAACCCCTTGTTTTGGTTCCTGTTTCCCCCGACCTTACCCCTGCCCGGCGGGTCCTTTCCAAACCGCCCCCTGCAATCGAACTTCGGGGCCAGGGAGAGGAAAAATTTCCGGCCGGCCCCGGCGTCTTCCTGTGCTCCGGGAACCCCGCCCGGCCCGCGGCGACGGCGAATGGGAGCCCGCCCGGCCGGCAACCTCCAATGAGCGCGGCCAGCGGCCGGGGATGGGACCACCCCTCCTCCCCCTCCTCCTCCAGGGGAGGAAAGCGACGCGAGTGGAGGGGCTGCCAGCTCCGACCCCCCCCGCACCCCGCAGCTTTGCACGCGGAGCCGGGCGACGGGGCGGCAGGACGGGACAGCTCTCGGCCGTGGAGTCGCCGAACGGTTTGGGGTGGAAGAACCTTAAAGATCATCGAGTTCCACCCCCGCTGCCATGGGGGGAGGGCACCTTCCGCTAGAGCAGGCTGCTCAGAGCCCCATCCAGCCTGGCCTTGAACACTGCCAGGGAGGGGGCATCCACAGCCTCTGCGGGCAACCTGCTCCAGTGCCTTGCCACCCTCATCATAAAACATTTATTCCTTTTATCTAATGTAAATCTACCCTCTTTCAGCATAAAGCCATCACCCCTTGTCCTGTCGTTACATGCCCTTGTAAAAAGTCCCTCTCCAGCCCCTTCGTAGGCCCCTTTTAGGTACTGGCAGGCTGCTGTAAGGTCTCCCCAGAAGTTTCTCTTCTCCAGGGTGAACAACCCCAACTCTCTCAGCCTATAGAAATAAATGCATTAATCAACAGTCATGCAGCCAACCTCATCATACCAGCTCAAGGCACCAGCAGTGCTCTCCAATTAAATCCCAGGGATCTGGTTCAGTGCGATGATCCCAAGAGAAACACGCATCCTCAGCAAGTGCCTGCCCCGCACTGCTGCTTCCTCCAACAAACCCTGTTTCAACTTTTTTTGCCAAATTTGCTCTTGCCTCGCTCCGACCTGCTGCCCACACACCCCTGCTCTGATCATCCCATACAGGGTCAGGCCCAGAGAACCAGCAGCTGGAACAAAACCAAGGAGCCACAGCCTACAGAGCTAGAGCTCCCAAGTATTACCCGCATTTCATTAAAGCCCCCAAACGTATGCATGCCAATACACAGGGTAAAGAAATACACAGCAACTAAATGTTAATATTGTTTTAACTGAGGAATGATAAAAAGACATTCTTAAGTTAGAAGTCAAAAATGTCAAGAAATGTTCAGCTATTTCCACCTAAAGATGGCAGCAGCTCTTCACCATGCAGAAACAGCTTCAGTCCAATTAATTTACAGCACAGGAAAAATTAACACTTTTTTGTTAGAAAAAGAAATGGCACCATGTCCAACTTCTGCAATAAATCATTTTAAAAGTACATGTGGGTTCTTCAAATAATCTCATGCTGTTACAATAGATGCCTGCCACAGATTAAGACTTTGTAACTACACACGTATGTTTTATCACAGCTGTACATAAATTCCTGCGTTCTGGCATGAAATATGTAATTGAAGGTATGAAGAAAGTTTGTTTTTTTACAAACTGGTCTGCTGCCTTCAGTCTGGAAGAAATGCAAAGAATCAAGCCCCCCTAACTGTCCCAGTAGTAAAAGCAAAAAATGTAATATTGCTGTAACTGACAACAGAGCTCACCTCAACCTGCCATGTAAAGCTCTGGAAATTAACCCAAGACTTGAGGGGGTTTGTACCCCAAAAGGCAGGTTCTGGACAAAGAGTTCCTCAGCTTTGAAATACAGCCCAAAGGTACTGATGAAACCTTGTGTTGTGGTTAATGAACGTTACACAATCACCATCAGGATTTAAAAAACACTATAAGCAGGGAGTCAAAACCTCCCAAGTCACCTTTGTTAACAGAAATTTTCTCAATTACATCAGTAGTCAAGTACCTTCTCTCTTTCCTGATGGAGTGCGACCTCCTATAAAAAATAAGTTCTGATTTCTTCAGCTGGGCTTCTTGACAGATTTTCTTTCCTTAAAATACACTCCGTTTTGACTACAAATAGAACAGAAAAGATCCCTGAAAGATATTTAAATATGAACATTCACATTAAGCAACAAAATGGAAGTGGTACAGAGAAGAACTCTATAAACGAACAGCAGGGGAGATAGCCATCTAAAACTGCTCCTTTGGTTCACTGATCTTTCTCCTTTTTGGCAGCACATCTTGACTAGATGAGAGCTCAAACTTATGAACCTGCCAAGGGAAAATAAATACTGCATTACAGGTTGCCACAGAGCACAGACTGTGGCTTGCTCCATGGCATTAGCAATTTTAACATGGAAAAAGCCCACCCTGAACAAGCTGTGTGTCAAGCATCTCGCTCAACCTTGCTATTACCTGGTCCCTGCCCAGAGGTGCTAAGCCTGGAGTAACACCCGGATATTTTTTTCTGGCAGAATTAACCCTCCCTCCAAATTACTGAAGGAGGGCTGGGATGTATTTATACTGTAAGGGCAGGACCTCCTGTGTGTCACAGCTTCAAGAGAACGTAATGAAGGCTGTTCCCCCTCCACCGAGGCAACACACCTCAAGTCCAATTCTGTGAGCAGCCAGGACCCAACACAGTGGCCCCAACTCCAGACAGTGCAGAACCAGGCAGCACCAGGAGGGCTTTGCACAACAGCCAAGTGTCCCATACCAACAGGAGAGGGGGCTCAGCACCAGACAGGCTTGCCTTACTGAGTTTAATCCCATTATTTCTGACTTGCACACATCTGAAAAGATGACAATTTAGCCTTTAACTCTGCTGTGCTTTTGATCATTTAAAAGCACAGCTGCTTTTTAGCTCTGCTGTGCTTTAAATTCTAGTATTAAGTTCCATTAAGAAAATCTTTTTTTTAAAAGAAATAAATATACAGTGATAGTGAGCATACAGAATGATGTTCTCTCCCCCCACCCCACCACATCAGTGAACAACATAAAAAATACTGCATATGACCCTGGGTTGGAGGTAAAAAAATTGTATTCGGCAGTAAGCAGTACTTTACAAAAAGACTGCATCTACTAGTTCTATACTCTGAATTTAACATCTCTGCTTCATGAATCTGCTGCAAACTCTGATAGCCCTTTTCACATGCAGCTTTCATACACAGCTATTTTTAAGACACAGACCAATTTCTCTTCTGGATTTCTTTAGAACATTCTGCTGATCAATTAATTTTGCATGGTCCCAAGCTTGATTTCCATCAGCTTTTACAGACATAAGGCAACTATTAGTTTAGGAGAAAATAACTGGCAACAATTGAACTGTACATTATGAATCCTTAATACAACTACTGCACTAAAAATTAACGAAGCACTTTTCTGAGCAAGGACAGGAAGGGTGTGATTTTCCTTGGCAGACATGTAATTTCCCCTCCTGACTCTAAATGAAGAGCACTTACTAGAATGGTAGTATTCACCCCACAGCTTTTTCTGAGAAGAACCTACCAGTAACCCTGAACATTCACAATTAAGAGAGATGTTGAGGTCTTGTGAAGGCCCCCCAGAGCCTCATAAAGCTGAGGCTACCAAGCTGAGTTGGTAAAGGCAGCAGCAACAGACAGATGGGGGCCCCCAATGCCATCCTCAAAGGAAAAATTCCACCCTGAAGACAATTTCCCATCCACCTGTGCAAGGCTGGAGGAATTTGGCTCCCCACAAGTAGTGCCCACTACAAGACTTATCTGCTGCAATGTGATAAGCAAAGAAATAACAGATTTTTCTTGGTATGAGTGAGTCATAGAGCTGAGGTTAAAATTTTGGCCATGTATTTTCCAAGTAAAATCGCTAGCAAGCTTACTGTACCCTGGTCTGGGGGATCTCTGCTGGCACACACTCCTATCGACAATGGATTAAACCAGGGGGAATTTGGCTAAACACATTACCAAGAAGATATATAACAATCCTAAACAATCTTTCTCAATCTGTGTTAACAACATCGACACTAGCTTTTAACTCTTTGGAACCAAATTTTTTTAGACACTAAGAATCCAAATGTGTTGAATTTAATGGGAATTCAACACATTTGGATTCTTAGTGTTTAGAAGTGATGAGAATATCATTCTGTCAACAAGAAATGTATTAAAGCTTAGAGTTTTTATTCACTGTTTAGAACAGAAAAAGGCTTAAAGAAGAACAGAAATAGAAAGAACAGAACTAGAGAAAAAAGAGTACTAACAGTGCTGGTTTGAAATATCTTTCCACTTCTTGTCCTGCTCTCTGAGACATTAAGTTCAGATGTCTTGCTTGCCAAATGATCAACCTAAAAATCACAAAATAGACGTTGCCTTGTGACAGCAGTAAAAAAATATATATTAGAGGCTAGAGCAGGGTTCAGTGCTGTAGTGTGCAAAGAGCTCTGTCTCTGCTCACCACAGCATTTGAGCTGAAATTTAAATACAGGAGTATACCCATTGAAGTCAACAGCACTATTTACAGCTGAATGTGTCAACAGATCAAAGCATCAGTTATTTTTATATGGTAAGTCACTCACAGTTACCTAGGGCTATTCCACTTTAAGAAATCTTAAGGACCTATGTTTGAAGTAGTCCTCCACATTTAAATTGTACCATTTTGCTATATGCAAGGAATATAGCCTGAGTTTTATGCCTGAATAATAAACCTACATTTTAAGTTTTCATCAACCTTTAAGCAAATTCTGGTCTGTCAGAATTAGCAGAGAAATTTCTTAGGCAGAGTGTTTAGTTATGGCAGTTCATAAACATGGAAATCACGTTTCCATTTCTCATAATAACAGTCAGACCATCTGTTTGGTTTGAAAACTCTACCACAGAGGAACAGCCTTTTGTTATTGCTTTTGATTGCTTTAAAATATTAACTGTTTTTGTAAAACACCAAAAAGTAAAATGTAAAGGCATTTTATTACGGAAAATACTGACTGTAGTAAATAAACCTTTAGCAGATTACCTATTAATCACTCCAAGTAGGGAAGAAGCTTCACAAGTACAAGTGAAGCTAGTACTAGCTAGTACTAGCTTTAGCACAAGTTTAAGATGACAGAGTGCAGTTTTCATACCTGGGGATTAGAAACATATAGATTCTGGTTCCCTCCAGCCTTTGTAACTTCATCTTCTTCACATGTTAAATTTGGTTCTATAAAAGAGTTAAATAATAAAGCACGCTGTTAACAACACACTAGCAGCCTCTTAACACTGATGTTTTGCCACAAGGAACACATGCACTTGCAGGGAACAGATGCTTCAAAAGGGCTCTAACTCTCTATGTGCAAGCAAGTCATTAATGCCACCAAGCATTACACTCTCTTACATCTTTAATTCAGTGATTTCCTATCACAACTTCCTATGTCAGGCACGCAAGAGATGCTTATGCTAAGTAGTACAGATTTACACACAGGGATCTTTGGAAGAGTGGGCTTGATCCCTGAACTCATATGTACACTGTACTGCAAAAGGCTTACCTACATTGGGATTTGCTTCCATGTAAAAAGCCTCATGAGCCTGTTTGGCACTGCAGAACAGGCAAACAACTCTGTGGGGCCACTCTGGCACAGCTTCTGCATACTCTGAACCCACTGCCAGCAGACAGCTCCCATTTTGTAACCCAACCACACACAACTGAGCAACTTTGGCTGCAGTTCCTGTAGCTACAGCTCCCTTATCACTGTCTGCAGCTGCATGAACAGGCCATGAAGAATGAACAGTCAGTTCTGGAGATTTTTTTTTGTTGCTGTTGTTTCTAATCCATACTGTTGTTTTTTTCTAGGATACAGATATAAGCATGAACTGGTTCAAGATGACTGTGCTTAAGCTGTGGAAATGACTGAAGAATTTCAGGGTGACAAATGGATTTTCCTGTGTCTTGTAGTTCCTGTAAATAAAACATCATACCAACTCCACAAGACAAGCAATTCACTGCATTTTTGCATGGTTTGGGAACTTCCGTGAATTTCTAAAAGCACCAGATACAGCTTTATGTGGTTATTCCAGTTCTGCAGCCTACTAGCATTGTCAAGATAAGCGCACACTGATCTACACATGCTGTTTCCTACACATTTCCATGATCATTTTTGAACAGCATGGAAATGTTAGCTGTTTTTGCAAAGTTGCACATTTTTTTTCTGAAAAAAACACAGCCAAAGTTAATGTCGCTATTAAAATATGCAGCGCAGCCTGTTCAGTGTTGGGCTTGAATGACAGGACACTCCAACCCATTCTAAAAAAAATAAAATCCAGGCTCAACTTCCTTTGTCCAGCTGCCTCCACAAGCACTCAGACACCATGGTAGCCCCAATAAGCTGCTAGTCTTGTTCAGGTTGGGAGGACCAAAAGCCTCAGCACTGACACAGCTGCCATTTTTATAGTTACATGGAAAGCAATGCGTCTGGAAGTTTTTATAGAAAATTGGTGTTTCTGAAGTCTGCAGAACCAGAGTTAGATTTCAAAGCAGATGCAACTTTAGGGAAATGCATTAAGAAGAGTGAGTGAACAGATCAAGCAGCAGCACTAATGGGCACTTCTTCTAGGAGTGCTATATATTCCTTAGCTCCACAGAAGCCTCTACCTCTGCTGTAGAAAAAAAATCCCAAACATTTTACATAGGCTTCTCATCCAAATAAAGGGTTGCACCCCCCACCCTCGATTTTGGTCATAAAGCTTGTTTCTTTAACTTCATAGTCTTGAGAACTGTGTTCCTTTAGCTATCCTATTTTACATCAGCATATCAGAGCATTTCTGAGGATAGTCATCTACATCATCTCTACTTAATCTTCTTCCAAAAAGGGCACTTAGTTCCTCCTTTCATCTTTCTTTGCTATGTTTGAAATGCTTTATGTACAGCAAATGGGTACCAGTATTGTCTGGATGCTTCCTACACAGCATCTCCAAGATGAGCAGATCAACAAGCAGCAATTCATTCTGTTTGTTTGGTAGCAAAGTTCAATCTTGGAGCCCTGGGCTATCTTGGGGAATCTGAAGATAAATAATCTTCTGCTTTCCTTCCCAGTTTCTCTAAACTATTAAAGGGAAGCTTCTGCTCACAGAGATCCCTGAGAACGGAGTTTGCTGTCTCATGTCTTGAATTGGAGATGGGCTGGGTCCACATCTTGGAGTACTGATTTAAAAAAAAAAAAAAAAAAAAAAAAAAGTAGAGTGCTTACAGGGCATATTTCTGGTAGCAGCTGCAGTCAGGATGGTGCAGTCAGGGCAGTTATTCTATTGGCACTTCTGCATTCAAAGCTTACAGTGGAGGACACTTATGTGATTGTAAGTAAACAGTGCAGAAACTATCTATTTATAAAGGCTAAGAAAAATCCAATGAGGTGCTGCTGGTTTTCATCAGAAAGGATAAGCAGGTACTTCCTAATGTCCTGCATAGTGGGAAGGGCATAACTGTTTATTTGATAACAAGGGAGAAGGCAGCTTTGCCTTGCAGTGTTAAGAGTCCTCAGAGTGCTTCCAAAACATAAAATTATTTGTACTCTCTGCAGAACTCTCAGTTCAATTGCTTATTGAAATTGTTATATGAAAACTTTTTTTTTTTTTTTTTAAAGTAAAACAGAAGTAAATGGTTTTGGTACCTTTGAGAAGTGCCGCCTGATAGGCTTCCAGCTGGAATTTGCTTTTTGCTGCTACTCACATTGTTTGTGTAGTTTTACATTGACAGATTTTACAGTGTTAGGATTTTACTTGAGGAAACTCAGTTTGCCAAGATTCATACCAACGAAAATGCTTTGCTAGAACTTGTACCTATTAAAACTAAAATTAAAAATGTTCACTTGCAATTATCAAAATGCTCCATGTATGCAGTAAGAGAAAAGGGCAGACAGGTCCAGAGTAAGCAGCTAGAAAAGGCACAAAAATAGCCAGCAGCACAGACATAATCATACAGTCATTCATAAAATAAAATATATTTTGAGATGAAGCTACTGATTGTATCAGGAATAGCACACCACAGTAATGAACAGCTTCCTTTGTACAGAAGAACATGCATCGTATGTATAGGTATTTTTACATGGGTATCATTCAGTCTATCACAAAATAAAAACTCTTCTGTGTACACAAGCCCCGACATTCTCAACTCCTCCACGACCACACAGATTGAAGCATGTATACACTGCAGAATCAGATCATGGTCCTTCCACAGTCAGAGCTTAAGGAGAAAAGGTGGCTAAAAGTGGTATTTCTGCTAAACTAACTTAGTCGCTGAAGCTGTGATGATATAGTCCAAACAGCTGTGATTTAAAGAAAAATAGACCTGGACCACTTTTTGAACAGAGAATTCTGCTTCTCAAGTCTGCAATAATGAACTCAAGAGCAAAACACCTCTGCAAGCTTCATATGGAAATTAAATATGTTAGTAAAACAACAGGAACAATAACAATAGAAAAATCAAACAGCAAAATTAGTTTATAAATATTTAACCCATTAAATTTAGCTTATCTGATAAAATGGAATGAAAAATCGTATTTTTAGAACACAAACATGAAAATGTGCATTTGCTAACCAAATGCTTCACAGAACAAAGCCACACTAGAAAATAAAGGCATAGCAATGTATGTGAAGAAAATAGAATGTAAATTTTAATATAGGGCTCTATGTCAGAAAACTGAGTTTTTGTTTTAGTAACATCAGGAAAAAGAGGCACAAACTGAAGACTTGAAAAATATATGTAAACGTTACCTTGAGTTTCTGAAATATGTTCATTATTCCTATCTTCTACTTTATTACCGAAGACAAGATCTTCCTAGATTAAGAAAAAGGTCTATCACTTACTGCAGACAAATAAGGAAGAGGGTTTGTACTCAGCAGCTTAGGACCAGAGTTTTAGATGGATTCTCAGTGAACAAACTGTATTGAAATAATTTAATCTGACATGGAATGTACAAACTAGCTCAGCATTATTTAATTATTAATGCAAATGCACATTTAATTCAACTACCAAGAAAAAAATCTGTAAAAAATACTAAAATTGTAACAATTTATATTGAAAGAATACTATCAGCTCGTCAATTACCACCCTCCTATTGCCTGTGAAACAGCAATTCAGAGGCATATGCAGATTTAGAGGGCCAAGGGGTTTATTTCTATCTCATCACCTACAGGCCTCCCTACCAATGCTGATTGAAGAAACTGTTTGCCAAGATTCATACCAACAAAAATGCTTTGCGAGAACTTGTACCTATTAAAACTAATGTTAAAAATGTTCACTTGCAATTATCAAAATGCTCCATGCATGCAGTAAGAGAAAAGGGCAGACAGGTCCAGAGTAAGCTGTGAAAGTAAGCAGCCAAAGGTCATGAAGTTCTACCTCCATCCCACCTATGAACAGTATAGAACAGCACGCATATTTGCACTTTCTAACATGACTAAAGGTATTTGCTGCCAGCCTGAACTGACCCCAGAAATGTATGCCTCCAATTGCTGAAGCCTGCACAAACACAGTCCAAAGAGCCATTTCGGGCGCTCTACCATCAGCAGCAGGATGCACAAGTCTGTCACGCACTTGTGCCTTCAGCAAGCTTCACTTTGTGCTTTTTTCTAGGCCAATTTCCCCAGGGAAAAATCCCAATACAGAATTAGGTTTGTTTTAACTTTAGCTGTGGCATCACTAGCTGTATGTACACTGCCATACAAGAGGACCCCAGAGCAAATTTATCGCCAGTCAATACTGCCTGGCTGCAGCAGCTCACTTGGGACTAGTATGGGACAGCTCGAGGGAGGTTTCACTTGTGTGCTGTGCATGGAGCTGAACAAATAGCACCTGTGCCCACAGAATGAAGCTGCCCCTCAGCTTCTCACCCTGCTGCTCCTCTCTAGTCTCGCAGAGACACAACTACTAACAATGCTGCTGCTGCTGACAGGCATTATGTGGATACACTTGTTCAATACTGCTTTAAGAATGACAGCTTGCTAACTAGAGCAGTAAAATTAAAGCAAAAATGAATTGAAGACATATTGTCTTGCTTAAACATATCTGGAAACGCAGTTTTTTATTAATGTTATAGTAAGACACACAGTAAAACAATGGCCCTTTTCTAGACTATAAAGCACAAAAAATTTCAACAATCTACATAAAACACTTGCGCTCTTACATTCATGTCCTGGTTCTCTTCTTCTGGATCATCTCTGTCCACTCTGAGCACCTGGAGAGGCACATTAGTCTCTCCATGCTTTAGGATGCTTTTATCAACATGTTCCATTCGTTGTTTTTCAGTTGTAACTTTAACTTTCAGCATATGAAAAGGCGTTGGCACTTCACCCACATTCAGATACATAGGCTCCCCCTCAAATATCATCCCCTCACATTCACCCTCCTTAAAACCAGGAGGTTGGTAATCAGACGGTGTAACTGCAGAAAAGAATTCATTAAATGTGTTAGAATGAAACACATTCTTGTAAAATTAAGTTTAACTTGTACAGCAAAAAGACTCTTTTCCCCTTGGGGAAAAGAGGCTACTCCAAAAAAAGTTCTGTGTGGGGAGAGGAATAATCAATATTCAACTTGTAGTAAATGAAGTTCTTTTTCCCCTACTCAACAGGAAAACCCAGGTAATGCTATTTGAAACACTTTATACATGCAAAGAGATGAGCTAGAAGTTCTGATTTTTCATTATAAAGCAATAATACATTCTGAAAGCAGAGCTAGACTTTTAAATAGTCACCCAAACTAGAACTAGTCTGGCAAACATGTTACATGCTAACATAATCAGGAACACTTGATCTGTTTTTAAAACACACTGAAATCCTTGCTCCAATGGAGTCAATGACAAGATTGTGTTTCCATAGCAAGATCAAATCTGTTCCCCTTGGATTTTAGAAATTGTCATGAGCAACAGAGACATGCAAAATAATGTCATTTAACAGGTCCCAGCAACCATATAGACTATCCATTAAAACATTTATTTGAATTGTTTTCAAAGTCTGAACACAGTTGATAAATCAAGGTAATATGGAAATACTACCTTCATCGTAATAAAACAGCTTCATAGTCAGGAAAACATCATTTGGTAATGGACTCAGGTTTTGCATCAGAATATAAATCTTGCGAATGAGGAGGACACTTGCTTTCCTGGTGTCTGCACAGGTGATCGTGGAATTATTCCTTTTATTCTTACTAAAAATAGACAAAGTATTCAGATTTTTTTTATACAGAGTAAGCTGCTTCTAGTATTGACAGATGATTGTTTAACAGACTATGAGTGTCAGAAGCAGACATCACATTTATTGCCTAAGGTCTGAGATTACATGCACTGCAATTCCTAATACTAAGTGACCTGCATGTTCTCTGCCCCTTGGAAGATCAAATCCTGAGCAAGGCACATCATGAAAGCATTATGGTTCAGCAGCTTACATCACGCAATGCCTAAAAGACACCCTATCTGAAAGAAAGAAAAAAGTAGGTTCTTTTCAAAGCTCCAATTCTGAGAAGTCTTACATACTTGCTTTCCCTTAAATAAAAAAAGTAACATTATTGACTTTGACAAGAATGGTTACTGATAAAAAAATGCATGCCGAAGTGACTCTTGGCATTCTGACATTTCCATGCTCCTGTTTTGCCATAGGTGACCCAAATCCTACCTTACTGCCACTAAAAATGCTCTCCCTCTACTTCCCTGCTCCTCACAGCCACACAGCTTAAGAGAGGCACCCAGGGACCTGAACAGCCAGTGCAAGGCAAGCAACTGTAAGTTATTTCATTGGGTAACCCTGTCTTTTGGAATCATACCCGTAAACTGTGATGGTTTCAAATGTCTCACCACTCTGCAGATGGTTATCTCCTTCCCTGCAGGGTGTCAGAAAAGTAGGCTTATGCCTTATATTTCCAAATTAGTCTGGCATGAATTTATGCTAATACACTAAGGAAACCTGGTGTGGCTGAGAGTCACACCCCCTTCCACCAGTGTTTTTTACGTGACTTAGAACCTCTTTCAGAGGTAAGTAACTAAATGCAGCCCAAGAGACCTAGGTCTGCAGCACTGCAGCCTTTTTTTCTTTTTTTTTTTTTAATTTAAAAAGCATTTTACGCAGGAAGAAAGCTGGGAGAAGTTTGTTACGTATGAACTTGCTACATTTCGACTGTCTTAAAATAAGCCATTTCCTTGCAGCTGTGACTGACCAATAAACCCCTACGACAGAGGAAGACTCAGTGGACGTGGGCAAGGGTGATGTGCCTATGAAGCTCAGGGAGTAATGCAGGCCATCACAGCTGTTGCAAAGAAAGCTGACTTTATCTCAACACACAAGGGACCTGACCATGGCCTTCATTTCAGATAAACAGCTGTATCAGTTGAGTGGAACAACTACTATCGCAGTTGAGTGGATCAACTGGTGGTGTAAATGTTTCTCCCCAAGTTCATCAGAAGTGCGTTAATGTCTGCTTGAGTTAGCCAGACCGGTATGGGAGGAGTGAACATGTGGCTCAGTCCAGAGTGTAAGAACTAAACAACTCATAGAAGAACTCTGAAGAGAGCAACAGGCTGGAGCTGGCTTCAACCCATGTATTCCTTCCCTGTGACTGGGGATGCCCAGTGTCATGACCGTGAATGTATTATAGAGACCAGTAATGGGAATCACACCGGTATTGTGATTGAACTGTGTATTGCAATAGCTATGCTTTGATAAGCATAGCTTACATTTGTATTGCATTTTCAGTGTATTTTGTATCATCTCTGCTTAATGAGAAATCCCATGTAACATCAAGTATCTTCAGATAAGTAAATCTGATATGAAACATTTCACCCTCCACTCATGGAATATCTTAAAAAAAACTGATCAGAGAGTATTGGACTCTGACACTAAGAATCACCTTTTGAGTGGATATTTATGACCATAATCTCACAAAACGATTCATTGTATTTTAAGTCTAAGCTAATAGTGTAGGTTGATAAAATTAGTCTTAAGATCCAGAATCAAACAAGGAAACACCAAACAGATAAAATCCAAAGCTTTTACATTCAGGTATACGGAAATGGACTGTAAAACCACAGAGCAAAGTAAAATCACAGTGACAGTACCTGCTGAAATCCAGGAGTGGCCCATTGTGGGTGTACTTGAATTTGAAGTGGTAACATTCTGTAATTGTCTGCAAACAAGTCCAGTAATTATTAAACTATGAGCTGTCAAGCAAACTACTACTGCTGCTGCTTCTGCCTAGTAATCTATTAACCTTGCATTTAAAGAAAATAATGATAGCCCAACTCCTGTCTGATCCACTTATATGCACTGAATATAGCTTTCTAATGCTGTAACAATTAACAGTATTAATGTATATAATTGTCATCATATAAAAATGATGATCTACATTCTTTTCCAGGAATCACCATGATAAAATATTTTGAAACATCAGCTTAAGTTTTCAGAATGAAATACTCATTGAAATGTTAATCACTATGAAAATGTTTCACACATGTAACAGACATGGTGACACCCAGTGGTCAGTTAAAACATACCATGTTTTTCACAAAGAAGTTCCAGAAATTTGTTATACAGAGTTAGGACAATGCATCTTTATGGGCATTTAACTCTGCAACAACACTTTGGGTTTCGTGTACTAGCCTGAGAATAACCTGATGCTAGATATTCAAAGGCAATTCACTATGTGGCAGTTCTGATTAGCTCTAGTGATTCTTACATTAGATATTAAGATGTCTTTTTTTTTTTTTTTTTTTTAATGTGGCACTATTGCTTGTATACACATTTCACTATATCCGTACTATCATTAGTCATCCAGTAAAATATTATAGCAGATTTACCTGAGGATCTTCTGGATGGGTATAGACCTGTATTTTTAAAGTAAAGAGAGGAAACAGAGTAAGAACTGTACATATCTTTAAGCATCTACCTTAAAAAAATGCGTACTTTACTTTTGAAAGATACTTACTGCCAGTACAATCATTCTCAGCTGTCAGAAACATAATTAGAGAAAGAAAAAGAACATTAAATATATTCCATAGCCCATTTCTGCTTACCAAACCGTTTTGTTTCTCTAGCTCTGGAAAGCAATATAGACAACTAAGTCCTGTTTCAAGAAAAACCTCTTCATAGGCTTAAATCTTTATCTGTTTAAGAAAGGACTTCCTCAACTGGCAGAAGCAAATGCCTACGTATCCCTGACTTTAAGTTGGTTTGTTTACAAAGATTATCCTGAAGTGTCTGTGCATCCCACATTGTAGCTAACTTTTAATGTATTAAAGCATGGCCATTCCCAAATCCTGTAATTACACTGGCAGCTAATGGACTTACATAAATGAATGTTTCAATACATTTTAAAAAGCTAAATTGTATTGGAAGACTTACGTATTTCTTCTGCAAGGCATCGTAGCATCCTAACATCCTGCAAAAATCAAATCATATTGTCCATCTACTAATAATTTCCATTTGCTTTGCTTCCGACTACATAAAATAGTCCCCAAAAATGAAATTCTTGTTTATCCTTCTTATGTTACAGCAATAAATAATACTTATTCCATTATTCTATCTTATTAGTAGTGATACAAGCAATGACTATCTTTGTAACACCAAATCATCCTAACTTCTTTGCAGAACAAGTAAAAATATAACAAGTAATTTATCAGTAAAAACATAATGCAGCTGTACACCTACCCTTTTCAAACACCTTTTAACACATGTATTCATTAATCAGTTTACAAATAAGTGCTTCGGCTGAATACCAACATCTCTGAAGCACAAAGGAGTGTTATTGCCTTTATTTAGATGTTGCAGTTTGCTTTTTAAATAACATGTAAACAACAGTCAAACAGCAAACCAAAACTTACCCTAATTTTTTTCTAACATTTCTTTTGAATATAGTCAACAAGCAAAAATTGGTTTTGGTGTGTACACAATGCTGAGTTAAGGAAGGCTACTCACCTGTAAACTCCAAAAAGGTAGCACACACCCTTTCCACAAAAAACAGGGAGCTTTTCCTTGTCAGCATCCACAGGCTGCCACACCACTGCCCTTGCTAAAGTTTGATGCATGAGGGTAAGGTGGAATGCACTTGGCACTGCTTCAGTTTCGTCTACTACAGAAGATCAATAAAGAAATTCCAGGTTACAGTAAAGGAAGCCTTTGTATTGGCTTTGTGTGGCAAGGTTTTGGTAGCAGGGGGGGTTACAGGGGTGGCTTCTGTAAGGAGCTGCTGGAAGTTTCCCCTGTGTTCAACAGAGCCAATACCAGCTGGCTCTAAGTTGGACCCGCTGCCGGCCAAGGCTGAGCCAATCAGTGATAGTGGTAACGCCTCTGTGATAACATTTTTAAGGAGGAAAAAAAAGTTGCTGGGACAGAGGAAAACAGCAGCTGGAGAGAGAGTGAGAACATGTAAGAGAAACAACCCTGCAGACACCAAGGTCAGTGAAGAAGGAGGGGGAGGAGGTGCTCCAGGC
>JAVJGG010000088.1:12700972-12711887 GCA_035590195.1 Aviceda cuculoides | reverse complement strand
GGCTTGCCTTCCGGGCGGCCGCAGTCCGTGGATGGTGGTTTTTCGGGGGGCGGGTCCTGCAGAACCCGCCAGCGGCCGCTGGAGCCGCACGCGCCGGCCGGAGACCCCGCGGAGCGGCGGGCGGGGTTGTCACCGCCCCGTCCGCGCAGGGCGGGCCGGGCGGGGGTGTGGCCGGGGCGCTCGGGGGCGGTGGAGGAGCCGCCGCCATTTTGGTGTCGCCGCCTGGGCTCGGAGGGGGAACGGAGTGGCGGCCAGTTGGATGCGGCGCGGAGGAGCCTGACGGTGAGGAGGAGGAGGAGGAATGGGGTGGCGGCGGACAGGGCCAGGCGACGGCTGTCAGTGCTCACGCTCTTTCCTCTTCTTCAGCGGCGGCGGCTTTTTCGGCACCGAGGAGATGGATTCTGGAGCCCGTCCGGGCGGCGGCGGCGCTGCGGGACAGTCCCGCGAGTATAAGCTAGTGATGCTGGGCGCCGGTGGCGTCGGCAAGAGCGGTGCGTACGGCTCCTCTGGAGAGGGATCCGCGGGGGGCGGCTGGGGCGGGGCGGCCCCGGAGAGCCTCTGTCCCGCCGCGGGCGGAGCCGACGCTTTCCCTTCACTGCGCGGAGCGGGCCGGGGGACTCCGCAGGTAGCGCTGGTAGCAGGAGCGCCTGAGGGCTCAGCTCGGCAGCTGCGAGGTGACATGTTTCTTGAACACAACAGTCCGGTTTTGGGCGCTGTTCCGCCCCCCCCCACCGCCGGGTTGTCTGGGGAGCGCGGCGTGTCATCATCTTCCGCGTTTTGACTGTGTCCGGCTTTGTTTCTGAAACTTGTAACGGGAGTGCTTTGTTGAGGACGAGGGCGTAGTTCTCTGTTTCTGAGTTATTTAGCCTGTTTCACCTGCCATGTTTTTGTCAAATCTTGCACCGAGTATGGTTTTGTTTTAGTTGGTAGTGAAATAATGTGCTCAAGCATTTTGTGAGCTGAATGCTGGAGCAGCAGATGTTTACCAAGACCTGTGCAACTGTGTCTCTGATTTTTGTTTCCAGCCATGACCATGCAGTTCATCAGTCACCGGTTTCCAGAGGATCACGATCCCACAATTGGTAAGAAAAATCTCTCTTTTTCTCTTTGCTGTTCACTCCCTCTCTTAGCAGGTTAAACTGTTGTGGAGTCCATTGCTTTAAAGCACTCAGTTGAAAGAATGCTATAAATTTGACTGTAAATTGAGGACCCAAGTCCCTTAGATTACTCATTTGAAGGTATTAAGAATTCTGATATTGCTGTGAGGACTGGGATACACATCCCGAGTTTTAGATCTTTAATGGCTTTCTTGTCACACATATTCAGGCCATGCGCTATCAGTATGTGTTTGTACTTTGGTAGACAAGGATGAAAAACAGCTGATAAGTGATTATTAGTTGTCTATTAAAAAAAAAAAAAATCTAGTCTCCATGCTGTAGATCAGCTCTCTGCTTGCTATTAATCTGTCGGGCCAAATTGTTCTCTGTGGTTTAGAAATTGGGAGAGATGAAAGTGCTTAACAACTTACTATGTTGCTGCATAACTTTTGCAGCATCTTTAAGAGAAAACCAACAGTTACACTGTCAAAAGAAAAGTGGGAAAAACAGCCAGCTTCTTGTTGATAAGCGGACTGTTTTAGTGTGGGAGTGATGACTTAGAGGGTCAGAATATTTATTGTCTTACTTTTAAGAAAATGGTAGTTGGTGGTGGCCAGTTCTTCTCTTCAATCATGGGTGTTTTCTGGCTTTGAGAAAAATGTAATGCTCTTACTCTGTCCTTTCCACCAAGGTATCCAAAATGAATTTATAGAATGCAGTCACATGTCTGTCAGAAATAGCATGTACAATAGCATGATTTTAGCAAACAGTTGGGAGGATACTAAGTCACACCAGAACAATTAAAAATATAATTTGTTCTTAAATGAAGATCAGAGTAATGCAGTATAGTAGTATTACCAGATCAGGTTCTTCTAGTATAACATTCTCTTCATGAATTGATGACTAATGAGTATTGTAATTGTATTGCGATCTTGTTCTTTCTGATGTGCCGTGAATTCACAGAGGATGCTTATAAAATACGAATACGCATTGATGATGAACCTGCCAATCTGGATATCTTGGACACAGCAGGACAGGTACGTGAGTAATAATAAGTTAATTGGGAGGATGTTAAGAAGTCTGTAATGGTCAGGTGTGGAGATAGAAATCCTGTAAAAGTATGTGTGTCTTTTCTTCCAAATTGTTTTTTGAGCTCTCTTACTTCTTCTAAGCATCACGTTGCTTATAGCATCTGTATCATACTATCTATATTTAGGCAGCTTACATGGTACTCTGGTTTCATGCACTGCTTTCTCTGTTGCACCTTGCTGTTCATGATGAACAAGCAATACGTATTGGCTGATAAATGACATGTTGGTATGATTTCTGTAGCGAGGGAAACTTGGTGTTAATCCCAAACATATGTAATATCTTGTCCTATATGTAACAGGACAAGAAGATAGTTGACTAGCTTGTTTACAGAGTTCCTATGCAGCTGGTTTTGGAATGCATATTGTGTTTCCCATTCTGAGGAAATTAGAAAGTCATTGTATTTGTGCGATTGAAATGTAATTGTTTGTTTCTAGGCAGAGTTTACAGCCATGAGAGACCAGTACATGAGGGCTGGCGAGGGATTTATCATCTGTTATTCAATCACAGACCGGCGCAGTTTCCATGAAGTGCGTGAGTTCAAACAGCTGATCTATCGTGTTCGACGCACTGATGACACTCCTGTGGTCCTGGTGGGAAATAAATCTGATCTGACACAGCTACGGCAGGTAAATGGCACAAAAGAGGGCCACAATTACAATCTATTTCTGTTGTAAAATGCAGTAATACAAGAGGTTATACTCCCTTTCTTAAATTTTTTGCATGTTTACTATTTAATAAGTTGAACAGTAGACAAGTACTTGTTTAACCCAGAATGTGTTGAATAACCAAATGTGTATAGCAATCACAAAAGTAAAGTCTTCAAGTTGATGCTTTGGGTTGAAATTGCTCTTGGGCTTTGCTTTTTTTTTTTTAAAATTCCTGAAAGAAGATACTGTTAATAGAGTTTTAGCATTCTTTAAACCACTTGCAGATACTAGTACAAACTGCAGATGTAAGTGTGCTAAGAATGAATGCATAATAATGGAAAACTTGGATAAGAATGGGCAGAAAGGAAAATTGCTTAAGAAAACAGTAACTACCGACTGTGGGAAAACAGTTTGAAGCAGAACTTCACTCAAAGGAAATGTACTTTGGAAAACAAGTTCCAGAGGTGCTGTTTGTATACCTGGAATTAGATGAATTTTCCATGTGTGTTGTCGCAGGAATATTATGGCAGCTATGGTAAAACACCTGTGCTAAGAGATGTAAAGTATAGGATGAGGACTGGTTGTTGCTTTTTTTTATGGCCTCAGCAAGACTGGGTTTTGTATTTTGGGCGTGGTGTGGTTTTTGGTTGGGGGTTGGAGGTGGGGGGGAGTTTTGCTTGGTTCTGGGAAGTAGTTTGGCAAACATAATAGATATTGACTGGGAGAAGGAAATACCCTTAGTTTACCAAACTGACAAATGCTTGTGTTAGGGCTGAGGACTGCTCATGTGAGGCAACTTCTAGATTAAGCTCCAAGAAAAGAATATTTTTTCAGAGGACTTTGTTGTTTCATGAATGTCCAGAGAGTCTCTTGCAGATGATTGCGTTGCTAGAGAAGTGATGAGTGAAAGAGAAACAGGTTTGTGAAGAAAGATTTAGAGATCAGTGGAAATGAGCTGTTCTGAAGTGGGAGGGTGCATGCACGGTTACAGAGCAGCAGAACGAGAAATGGTAAAGAAATAAATATTATGGTCTTGGCTTTCTCGACAAGTGTGAACTTTTCTTTTCAGGTCTCCAAAGAAGAAGGCTCTGCTTTAGCACGCGAATTCAACTGCCCTTTTTTTGAAACTTCAGCTGCATACCGTTATTATATTGATGATGTATTTCATGCTCTTGTGCGAGAAATCCGCAGGAAAGAAAAAGAAGCAGTAATGGCAATGGAAAAAAAATCAAAACCTAAAAGCAGCGTGTGGAGAAGACTGAAGTCACCATTTAGAAGGAAGAAGGATTCAGTCACTTGAACAGAGAGAATTCCTCTGCAAAATAAAACAAAACCTGTGAACAGCCATTTGTAACCGAAGTGGTGTAGTGACAACATTTTGATGGCGTGTTTTAAACCTGGTGGGACTCTGTTTTAAACCTGGTGGGACTCTTATGAGGGAATGTATAACTTTTATCAATTATTCTTGTTTAGAATGATATTCCCTTAATTTTGGATATTTAACTTAAGACACAGTAACAGCTGTACTTTCGTTTGCTGTCTTTTTTTTTTTACCGGATCCAGCAAATGTTGCTTTTATGTCATTGGCTACAAATGCTGATAGGTTTATGTCCCTGCACTTTTGAATGTTTGTCTTCAGCTGCTGCATACTGGAAGCTGAATTGTGTAAAATATTGCTGAAGTTCTACCCAACCTAACTTAATTAATTTTTTTCATGGTTGTTTGCACAAGAAAATTTTGCTGCTCTCCGGAACAGTAACCTGCATCACGAGAGGCAGCTTCTTGAGGTCGTGCTGTAAAGTAGTTTACAAAGCGTATGTCATAACTAGCAGCCTTGGCTGCGTGTAGATGTCATTGAATGGATCTGTGCTAGAGTTCTTGTGTTCTCATTGAATAGCTTTTTTTCCAGCAAAAGTAACATGGAATACTTGTACAGGTTTATCTAAATTATCAGTTAATCAGCAGTGTTGTAGGTGGGATTCTAAACAAGCCAGAAAAAGCAAATTATGGTTCCTATGGTGGCTATAAGTTGGCAACAGTGCATTTTCCTACTGTATATAGCATTTACTGTGTTGCCATAGCATGTGTGATGTAATGATGCTGTAGAAACCACAGGTTTGAATTTTCTGACTTGCTTGTTAAAAATCATAGCTGTAATGGTGTGCTGGCTTATTTATTTACATTCAGTTTTATGTTCTTGTCCTAAAGGAGCCAGTATCTTCATTAAGTAGAAGTCTATAACATAGTCATTTCTAATTATTCTATGATAAGTACTTTGTAGAGAAACTGACTGATACTGAGGTATCTGGGCCCAGAATTAGTATCCCTAATACTGGTAAGATTGCTCCAGTACAGAATTGCCAGTGGAGTCGAAGGAAGCAGTTAGCTGGGCACAGTGACAGTCCTGACAGATAGTTACATCCCTGACCTTACATATGCAAGCAGTCCAGGCAGTGCAGGTACAGGTTTTCTTATGCTCAGTAAAGAATGATTTGGTTAAGAAAGTGCTTCAGAGGCAGACTCCCCATATGTAGAGATATTCTCTGCATTCAAGCTGATTTACATATACATTGGTTATATAATTTAAATCCAGCAGAGACACAGATGTCTGGTGTTCCTCTTGATTTTTTTTAATAATAGAACAAATTGTAGTTATGTAGCTCAGACATGGTTAAAACAAGTTTCTCAGAGAACTAAGTGCCAGAGAATTAAGTGCTTAGAATCTTTCAGTTTAAGAGTGAAAGAGCTTAGTAGACTAAATGTAATATAGCTTCTATTATTCTTTGATCATTTGTGTCAGTAACTGTGTTAATCTTACTGATGAAAAATTCGGATCTGTAAGGTCAGTGTTAATGTGCTGCATGTGCTAGTGCAGTCAAAACTGAAAATTTGTATGTATAAGATTAGTACAAGAAGTGAGGATAGCAAATATATAAACTTCTTTTTTTTTCTTGCTAAGCTCCTTATTGCTTAAGATATGACTGGAAATTCCGTCCCTGTTTGTTTTAAGAGTATTTTCTTTGTGTAAGATTTAAAAGAAAAAAAATGTATAACGAGAAGTTTGGAGGGGGGGGTTACATTTTTTAATTTTGTTTGTGGCTGAGGTAAACATTCAAATTTGTTTCTGTTTCTCATTTCATTCCAGTGCTCCAGTGATACGCTGCACTGGTAATAATCACACATATGTTGTTCGAAAAAGGCTGAGAATAATTCAGATTGTTTAGAATTTAAGAGCTCTTTTACGTTAACTGTGAGCAGTTGTGTGCATCTTTTCAGTAGTTACTGGTTTAGGACTGAAAGCCCTCTGAATATTCATTGTTGGGTTAAATGCTGTCTATAACTCAGATAAAAATCCTAGGAAAACTGTCTAGCAGAAAATTTGAGGAGGAGGGGGTAACAGCCAAGAAGTTGATCTAAAAGCAGTTGCTGATTCTGTCATGTAGAAGTTACTTCAGCCTTCTGGAAATGCTGAACAGGGGCCTGATGGCGATTACAAGTTTTCCCAGTGCTTTTCCTTGATACAGTAAGCTAACATAAAATATTAGCTTCCTACATGCAAAGTTTTCAGATAATTGTAAAGGTAACCTGTCAGTAGTACTGAAAGCTGTATGGGAGTATTTTCACCTTTAAATAACTGATGTCTGTGCCTTACTTGATTCCTTCAATGCAATTTAAGTGTTTACTAATGCCTTTTGTGAGCCTGTTGCTTATAGAAATATTACATCAGAACAGCAGCAAGCACTTTTTTTTACACAGTCTTATTCAAAAAGAGTTTTATTTTTGTCATGTATAAATTTGTATACAGAACTGTTGTTTTATTTGACACAATATATGATTTTTAATACAAACGTTTGCATTTGATGTTTTAATCTGTGGTGTCTAGCATGATGGGTAGAAGGCTGTTCAGCCAGAGAGTGCTTGTAAATTATTTGGAAAATGCTTATCTTGCTTGAAAAAAATGGAGCTGGTAGGTTACACTTAAGTGGTGCAAAGCCTAAAAATGCTGTGATGCGAGTCTGCTGCTAAATTGTTTAAATATGATCTGGATGTTTTGCAGCCATATTACTTCACCTTTGTATGCTCTGTCTAAGGCGTGTTGATTTTCTGAGTTTTAGTTATGAGTGCGGCAATAGCAGCTGCATGAGGTAAGTGTCTAAATCTTTGCCCAGATACTTGAGTATTGTCACCAGCCAAAGTATTCCCTCTGCATTTGCCACTATCTCTGTTTCTCTGGGCATTGCTTGTTTGCATTTTGTTATTTTGTACTAGTAGAAGGCAGCTGGGTGTAGTTTTTTCTTCCCTTAAGGTATTTATACTGTAGCCAAATTTGCAATTTAACTCTTGCTTTATGCCTAACAAAATGCTACTGTCATCACTTGTGTTGGGTTAGAGAGGATCTGTCCTTGTAGGATCATTTGAATGACTATCTAGTGGTAAAGGCGCAGAATGTTTTAGCTTCTGTGCATGGCATAAATGTCTCCTGGTGCAGTCACCAGGCATTTGGAGGCAGCTTCCCCAACTACCATCTCTTGTAACCATGTCTCGTAAGAGTTGTCTCGTCGTTTGCAGCAGTAACTCAGGTATGCATTTTTCTGCGTAGTCTGGAGAGACATGCTTTAATTGTAGTGGTTGTGGCAATAAGGTCCCTAATCGGGTTTTCAACTGTATCTGTTTTGCTGTCTAAACAAATGAGTTGGCAGATAAATCTTCCCCTGGTTGCTAGCCTGATAACTTACCTGCTTCTGCGTTCATGAGAAAGCCTCTTGGACTACAATTTTGGACTAAATGCAAGATTCCTAGAAGGTTAACTCTTACATATATTTTTGTTCAACACATCTGGTTGACAGCCATGAATCACGTAAGTGGCATGCAGATTTTGTGGTTCTTCCTTCATTACCCTGCACTTAACTGGAAGAATATCTTTGTCCGTCACCACCTAGCTGATGTTTAGGAGTGAGTTTAAAACACACTTTGGAAGGTGCTCTTTATCCAAGAAGCTTTGAAAAACTAGAAGTTAATGAAAACTTGATAGTCCTGCAAGATGTTTTTAGCAACATCAAATTACTTTAGGATATTTTCTAAGTCATAGTAAGTAATATAATAGTGATATCTTTGGTAGTGTTATTTTTATCCTCTCTGCATTTTCATCCTGTGAGCAGTTTTCATCCAGTCATTTAATAGTATAGCTCCTTTCTAAGCCTACTAGGAAATATTCCAGGTCTATCTAGCTTTTAATACCTCGAAAGCCATGACACATCACAGCTCGCTACATTTCACAGACTAGTTAAGAATATATTGCACAACACTAACTCTTACTGCATATTCTCTTAGGGCTTCCCAGTGACTTGTATGCTGTGAACAGTGTCGCCTTGCTCATGGTCCTTTTGTTTTTTACCCTTTTTCAGAGTTGATGACATTCCTTCTTATTCCAGGACAGCTTTGCTTAAGCGTTACAGGTGAGATACAAAATACCCAAATACAGTTCACCAGCTATTTTACCCCCTACCTACTTAATTCTTTGATATATCCTAAGTAAAGATCTGAAACACAACTACCTTTTTTCTAATGCTGTGCTGTCAGTGATTGTGCTGTTGCTTGTGTTATTTACTATGGATTGGGCTAGTTTATCCAAAGTCGGTGTGTTAAAATGTGTTCAGTGATAGGTAGCAGTTCTTCAGTAATTTTACTACATCTGTTGCATTCTCCACAAATCCAGGAAACAATTTAGACCGAAAGAGGAGACTATTCTTGCATCTTTTTAGGCTATGTGGCTTTCAAATGTAGGCTGAAACAAATTACTTTGCAGACATTCATACTACACATTTGTAAGTATGTAGGTATTGTGGTAAAATATGGAGATGAATTAGGAGAAAACCTTGAATTATTTTATTAGAAGCAGATGACTAAGAGCTTAGTTTTTAAGCTTCTCCCTAGAAATTTAGAAGCTGTTTCAGCTGTTCCAGTGGTGACCCCTTTCTTAAAGGGCATCAAGAAACCTGTGGAATGAAAACATTCCTACCACTGCATTCTTCCAATTCTTTCTTCAATGGGATTGTTAAATGCCATTTATCTGGCATCTAAATAGTTACAGGAGTCATTTTTTTTATATAAAAGCTTACCGTAATGGAGACTTAAAATTAAAACTGCCTTACGGATCAAAAAAGTGGGTACCATTGCATACCAGTTGCCTGGGTCTCTGAGAGTTCACAAAGGTGTCAAGTGTAGGGGAAGAAAGCTTTTCAGTATTTCATCTCCCTGAGGCCAGGCTCAAAGGCGTTTAAGGTTGTAATTACCAAGGTCTGCCCAGAAACAGCATATCCATCACCAGGATTGAAGAAATTTCAGCTAAGAAGGGTCCAACATAATCAGTGAGTGTGTGTAGTTGAGCAAATTTTGCTGTTTATTGTCTGATTTGAGTGTACTAAGAAAATCTTTCATATATTCTGTGGTGCTGATACAGATTCACTTTTTGTGATTTTTATTACAGGAATGCAGAACTATAACGCCTCCTTGCTGTTAATAAAGGTCAGTCTTGCAAAACTGGTAAAATTTAAGATATGTGGAGGTTAATTACATGTAACTGAGAACTGGGGAAAAAACAAAAAAAACCCAAACCTGCCAAAATTCCTGCTGAATTAAAGCAGGAACACTTGGGTCACAAGACTGGAGGTGTGAAACAAAATACTACATAGAAACAAGATGATAAAGTCAAGTATTGGGTTGTGGGCAGCTTGCTGACGTGCTATTTTACACCTGTATAAATCTGGTTGCAAGTAAACTTGCAAGACTTAAAATGAATGCTCCTGAGCTGTCCTTTGTTCTCCAGTGCAAACCAGCTCTCTTCTAGTTTGCACTTTGCCACAGCAAATGAGTGAAACTGGAATGTTTTACTTGGCATAGGCTGAGGTCATTTGTTCTAGTGAGTCTGTGCATTAAATTGACAGAAGATGCACAAAAAGCATCTGACTTGAATTTGTACTCTAACAGCTAAACCACTAGATGGCCTGTAGTGGAAGAACTAATCATCACTAACTGGGATGGAAAGGTTAATTCTGACAAATGCTTTCTTTACTAATCATCAGCTTTAAATCCTGCATGTAATTTGAATGCTATACAAAGAAATAAACCCTAGAAATACAGAAAAAAACTCATCTGAAAACATTAATAAAATACAGTATTGGGAAACATTACCTTAGGATGACAGGGAAAAAATATAAAGCTTATTACATGGCCTAAAGATAAGTCGATGCATAAACATGGTCTCACTAATATGCATGAACCAGTAAAACCAATAGTGCCATGAGATCTCAAGGAACACTTGGATGAATTTGCTTTAATCTTTTTATTGTTTGCTTTTTGTTTTTTTGTTTTCCTCTTCTGTATTGCAAATAAGACAGTGCACTTTGAAGACAGGATAAGACAAGGTGGAATAGTTTTCCTCTAGAGTCACTGTGTGACCACAGTGTTGGTTATTTGGAAATACAGATATTCTCTGTGGAGAACAATGCAGTTACATTGCTTGTTTGAATTTTTAAAAAGTCAAGGTTATGTAAACTGAATGGTCCCCAAATAATTTTGCCTGTGTTTTTTATTATTTTCTGGGTGCAGATGGGTCCAGCCCTGCCCCTGTCCCAGCTGAAATTAATGTGTCCTGAGTATGTTGTGACTTAGAACATACCTTACCCTTCTCAGACCAAATGTGCTCAGCATTCCAGTGCCTCCCTACAGCTTACTTTCTTTGGGAGCATGGGGAGCTGTAACGTGCTTCCCATGCTCTCATTTATTTTCGGTACACTGCTAATACTTTTTTTTTTTCCCCCAACAGCTGGCTGCTTTTCTTCAGTGATAATGGGATGTCCCTAGGTGGCTATTGGGTCATTGAGATGACTAATTTCAGGACCAGATGAATTAATATACTGATGTATGTGACACAACAGGTTCTGTGCTGATGTAGAGTCCAAAGATTGTCTATACAGGCCCTTCCATGTTGGGAAGAAGGGTAGAACTGTTGTGCAATATAGTAGATGTAAAGGAGAGGGTCGTTTTGGTTTGGGGGAGTGTGTGTGGTTTTTTTGGGGG
>JAVJGG010000088.1:12687521-12699469 GCA_035590195.1 Aviceda cuculoides | reverse complement strand
TTCTTGGCATTGCCTTTTCTGCCACTTCCCTGGTGCCTTGCCTCTGGTGCAGAATTGTGTCTGAATTGCTGCAGGACTGACCACATTCCTTTTTCTTGGACATTAGGCAATCTTTTTGCAAAGCCTGGGCTGAAACTGTCAGGTTCTTGAAGATGAGACCTGAAGCTCCTTTTGAGACACCTATAACACCTCTGGAGATTGGCCCTTTGCTACATGGGAAGCTATCAAAAAGAGTGAAGTATGGCATTAAACTGCTTGCTGCAGTCTTTGTTGCTGGGGCAACACAGCTCACTGCTCTGTACTATTTGGCATTTTCTAAAGACATGGCTTTGTGCCTAGCAATATTGTTCTGTGTAGTGCTGATGGGGAGCTGCAGAAAAACAAGTCACAGAAGCCAGATCACTGTACTTTAGGAGAGACTGCTGCATCTTGCACAAAGCGGGACGGACAAAAGTGTTCCCAGAGAATTCAGTTTTGACTAGGAATCCAGGAATGCCTCTAAATTACAAATGTTAGAGACAAATTGCTTGTTTTTCTGCCCATCTAACATATTTTTTCACTTAGATTCAACTTAGCTAATCAATATTCATTCATGCCAAATGATATCAAATTATAATGCTGTGTAGATGACAAGTTTTTGTATGTGCTAATGCTTAAGTACTAGTGTTACACTTAATTTGCCAGGATTCTGTGATGTTCCATTATTTCTTTGAGACTTATTTTGTGTGTGCTTTTCCTGTGAATTGTCACAGCAGAAATGCATGTTTTTAGCAACAAATTCTTAAAGTATTCTGTATAGTCATGTACGTGTTGCCTATGGTCAAACATGGCACAGTCAGCAGCTAAAGTGATTTATTTTTATTTGCACGCTCAATGTGTGTTAACAAATTCAACATACAAGATAGCATTACATAATGTAGATTAGCTTATAGCATTATGCAGTTTCACACATGTTGAGTTAGGTTTTTTTGCCTTTTTTTTCTGTTTTTCACACAAAGTTATCCAAGTTAATTTTACAATAGAAGACACAAGGTAAAGAATAACCACACCTGGGAGATTTTACAGTGAGTCCGCTGTCACTTACTGTCTATTTTACGTTTTAAAAAATATATATCTGCACATCTTCAGTTTCCTATTATTCCAGAAGAGTGTTGGAGGTACTTCTATCTGCCTGATAGCCTAAGTCTATTTACCCTGAGCATGTTTCCTTGACAAGAAGTTCATCTTTCCTTTTCAACTAAAGGAATCTTAAGGAGATCATCTAGGCTTAAGCATGCTTTTCACACCAAAGGGAAAAAAGGGAACTTTGTTGTTGTTATTAGTATGTCCTATTCAGATGTTTGGAGCGGTGTTGGAAAGCATGTTCTGAGTAAAAGTCATGACAGTTGCTAAACTTCAGCAACGCAATTGCTTAGTGCAAAAACTAGGATTGAAATAGATCTACACCAATTTTCAAGGGAGAACTTGTTCTCTCGTTTGTGGCTGTGAGCCACTAATAGAGCATGAGCTAGAAAGCATTTAAGACAAAATCTACTATTAACATCAGGCAGAAATCCTTGTAATCAGGATTGATAAAGCACGAAGTCCACACTTCTGTCTGCCTTGCAAGGCTGACAAATAGTGAGTTTTACCTTCAATGCAACTTCTGCTGCTAAAAAGACACTCTGCCTGGAAGGAAGTTTCAATGAGTAACTAGCTATGAGAAAGAAAATTCAGCTTTCCAAAAATAATTTCTTAGGAAGAGATGCAAAAGTATTGCCAACTAACAAAGTGCTCACTGTTTGCATGAAGAGCCCTCCCAGCAGCTGTTCCTTTACATGGTGGCTGGAGAGGAAACCGAGTAAGACTTGCTCAATTATTCTATTTTCATTAGTATGAAAGTGGAAAGGACCATTTTCCCAACAGGGCTCTAAAATTCAGTAGTCAAGTCCTGTAAGTAGTTAAATGATCTTAAAATTTTTTAATTATAATACATTATTTACATTCCACAGGGCACAGAACAGACTGGCTGCCTGGAAGCAACTAAACATTTACTGAAAATTTGTGGTCTTCTGCATGCCTCTTTGCAAGCTCACTTGTGCTTCATATTTCCATTGGAGAGTTCAGAAATAATTTTAATTTCTACAGCCTGTTATAACTATTTCCACTGAGTTTACCAACAATGGTTACAATCAATTATTTGCTGCCAATTGTCATCCTTTCGTGGCTTGAATGCAATAAGAAGCCAAACTGAGTTACTTGCCAGGATGGTGCTGTCTTGTACAAAACCAGTTCATAGGCTAGTGTGTTTACCATGAGATCTAATGCAGCTATTTCCAAACTTATATTTGTGGAACTTTACTCTATGAACTTCTGTTCAAAACTGCTGACTATTCAGGGTTAATAGCCTGAAGTGCTACAGGTCACACTTGTCAAGTAATGTTTTTACACTTCAGAGGTGATGGTAAGCATATTCTAAGTCTCAGAAGTCATTCACAATTTAAGAACTAACTCAAGCTGCCTTGAAACTCTGAAAATTAACATCTTGAAGAGTCTGACACGTTTTGTAGTGACAGGCTTTGCCCTGTGTTTACTCCTTTTTTGAAAGCTGGCTCTTAGGTAACTACAAGATCATATACAATGCAAATTTACTCAATTATGAATGAAGGGAAGCTTTGTAATTTTTTCACTTAAGACCTCTTCCTCTAAGATATTTTCCTATCTCAGGTATGTTATGCCATTATAACAGAACTTATCAATCATGTAGAATTTCACATTTAATGTTTAAAAGAATCAGCAAGAGTTTCCTTACCCATCAATGACACATCAGTTTTTGTTTTTTTTCTTGGGCCCTTCATGCACAGACAAGGTTAAATAAAATGAAATAGAGTGGAGTTTCCCCAATTCTGACAGTCTGTGAGATCATGCCTGTGCTAACTTCCATGTGGCAAAACAATGTGATCAGTTTGTTGGTGTTTGAATTTTAGATGCAGATCTTTGATGTTGTGACCTTATAGCTCCACAACAAGTACATCCCAACGACAAGTATTTCAGTACCTGACAACAGAATTATTTCTTCTCTGAAGGAAAGTGCCATTTTTCCCCTGTATTTTCCTTTTGCGCTAGTGCAGAATTCTAAACCACCTTTATATGGAAATGCGGTTGGTACTCCCAAACCAGCAAAGAACAGAACTGCAAGAACCAATGGGCAGGCAAACTAACAAGAAACTAGAGGTTAAACAGCAGAATTCAGAAACTTTGGGAGAAGCCTAATAAAGACAGGCCAATCTTGGTGAATACCAGCAAAGACAGTTCGGCACAAACACAACTTCCATAGTGACAGATAATTGTATTAAAATCTGCAACTTGATATTGGTAGTTATACTAATTTCAGTTTGTATTAGGCATGCAATAGCTTGATTACACTGTTATATATATTTGTGGTATCTTTTTTTTTTTTTTTCATTTAATGCTCTTTAGAATTTTAGTGCCCTGCAAAATCACATCACTAGAGAACCAATCAGTTGCTGCTTCTTATGAAAGTTTAGTTCTACAGCTAAAACACGGTTTAAGTCTGTTCTACAAGTCAGCTGTCGCTGCCGCAACCTCTGCTAGTATTCGCTCAGGCTGTGCCATTTGGCAACTGGCTTTCTAGGATTCTCACACACCTCTCGCCAGTGTTCCACACCACTTGCAGTGATGCTGTGCGCTCCCAAAATCAGCCGTCCCACCACTTCGTTTTTCGTAGTACGGTCGAAATCGATAACTAGAAATTCAATGCTGATGTCAGGAATGAGATCGACAGGGATATCGTAAATGAAGGACTCGTTGAAGACAGGATTCAAAGTGCACTTCTTCACGTGCGTCTTCTTTTTTGCTATGCGCTTTCTTCCATAATAAACATTCACCTTAACGTATGGATCTGCTGGAGAAGAGAGAGAAATAAACTAATAACACAGCCCAGTAATGCTCCTGGAAGTAATGGACAGGACTTAGCTTGCTGAAATTGAGCCAGCTCAAGTAAATGGTGTGAATCTAGGCCACTTGCTCCAGCTCCCACAGGAGGGGGGCATTGTTTGCTTATTTTCTCATTGTAAAGTAACCACCTGATGTTAGCAATGCAAGTTCTTTATGAGTTTCAACATTGCATGGGGACTGGGGGGAAGCAAGTCACATGTAAATTGTGGTAATTAATCCTAGAAATACCAAACAGGTAGCTTTTTGGTGAGGTCAATGCCTGACTGGCCAAAATTTTCACTCTTCACTGTTATCTATAACAAACATTTTTACCCTCTTTCAGGAAATAGCCCAGCAAAGTGTCAAGACAGTTTTAATAATTTGCAGGTGGAAAACATTGACAGTGGAAGATACTGAAAAAGAAGAAACTTTAAACCAAAGCCTTCATTTTTCCATCAGCCTCACTTTGTTATTTTATTAGTCAGCTTGCTCTTTATGTAGATGCTTGTTTAGGATTAAAATTAAGATACCAGGCACACAGTGCTTTTTTTTTTATACCTAACACAAGTTTTGAAGCTGGAAGTCACTTGCCCAGCTGACACTGTCTAATTTTCAGGGTTTTTTTATCCAACTGAAATGATGAGTTTATGCATAATATAAAGATCATATAAAGAAACGATGTTAGCCTTCCAAGATTCAACAGGCAGAAGAACAGTTACTGAAAAATTTATCCTGTAGCTGGAGACCACACGTGGAAAGCTGGTTTGGTTTTTTGTCTTTTTTTTTAAAGAAAGAGTAAAATTTAAGGCCTACAATAGAGAATTTAAGCCTAGACTGCATTCTTTGAGCTGTACAGGAGAAAGCTGCAAAAACTGGACTAAATTTGCTATCAGTCAGGCTATTATTGAATTTCAAGTTGATTACAGCCATTTTCCCATAATCCTGAAGGGAACTTTGCTAAGGGGATTCAGGAGTCTGAGAATTTGTGACTGCAAAACAGGAAATCCAGAACAGCTGCTCTTCTCTTCAAATAGCAGAACAACAAAAACAACAAAAAAGGAAAAAAACCAGAATTGTTTCTAATGTCATGTGAATTTACTCCTCTCTATTCTGCGTCTATCACTCCTCTTTTTTACACTTGCTCTCTTTTACCCTCCTCTTCTAGGGGCAGGGTTTGAGGTAGACACAGCAAGCAGCGGTCGAGCCATGGAAAAAATGCTAAAGGCAATGATGAGCGACAGCAGCACGGAGGCACAGAGCCTGCATGGTCTGGCCAAAAGCAACAGGGAGACCTGCTGAATTTGGAAAATACTGTCTTCATAAACAAACCAGGTGATGCTAGAAAGATGCAACTGTTGGCCTTGCAGTAGGAAGGATTTGGTCTTGTTTGCATAACCATCTGTTGGTGAGTGATGGATCACTTGTAGTGATCCATCACCCCTAGAAAGAGTTTGAGGAAAAGCGTGCAAACAAAGAAAATCTTCAGATGAAACAGGTGGAAAGATCTGAACATGAACTTGGAGGTTTTTTCCTACATGACTAGAGCTGAAGAAAATAGCTTCTACCTGAGAGGCCAGTGATATCCATCTTTGGCAAATGTCTGGCTTTCAGCACCACAACAGTCATTCTCTGTGCCACAGGTTGGTAAGACAAGGAGACTTGCAGTTCTCCTCTGCTAATGCATTTCTGTGAAAAAGAAAAGAAACAGAAAGAACTTACTAAGACAAGATGGTCTTATACAAGGGACAAATGTTGGAGGTCACCAGAATTTCCTTTCCCTGTGCCAAATGCCTAAAAAGTTAGAAAATTAGATGCAGGCCATTTTAAGTGCCTCAGGCAGATGGATCCTCTAGGAGAAGGAGCAAGTGGCATAAGGTAAATCATCCTGTGCTGTTCACCGTACATCTGTTGAGTATAGTAAGCTGCACCACAGCCTCTCTCCTTGAATGCTGTGTTTCCATGAGCGCAAACCTGGTGGGCACCTTCTGAGAGAACAGCGGATGTGGCTGCCTTTTGAGGTCTGCTACTAGACGCATCTGTGGGTTTTAGGAGCTTAAGTTTCATTGTCTTTTGGTGGAGCTTCGATGGATAAGCACCTCAAGTTCTTTAGGTATGCTTTGACAGTTTCACCATCCGTTTAGTCTGCAAAGGTACAGGATGAAGATAAAAGAAACAGATCTACTCAGTTAAACTTGCTGTATATCCTTTGAAAGAGAAACATAATATTAAGATAATTAGTTTTAGTTTCCAGATGGCATTCATTAACTTTCATTGAGATGGTACTAATTTAGATTAAGATTATTTACTATCAAGGCAAACAGTATTAGCAGTGGGTATGAAATCGTGTGGTGTCAGTAACGCACTGATAGCAGAGCTACTGCAATAAATCCAATAGATGCCTGCTGAAGGTTTTGACTCTGAGTACCTTGCCCTCCTCCCGTGCTAATCAGTGTCTGGTACTGTCAACTCGGCAGAGCAAAGGGGGCGGGGTGTGTGTGTGTGTCCAAATGAAGGAATTTTTCTCATTTCAAACCGGTGAAGCACTACGATAAATGTCATATTAAATGCTCTGGTGATCACCCAAGAGGTGAAGCTGTTCTTTCAACTGCTGTTATTCAGCTTAGTGGGAAAAAATTGTGCATGTAAACTTACACACGGAAAAATGTTCATTATCATTTTGGTGGTTTCTTTTTATTTGAGCAGTTCCTGTGTGTTTAAGACAAGTTTTCCAAATGCAAGGAATGAAGGCTATTGCTGCTCATGCAAAATTTGGGGAGGAGAGTAAATATATGAGCAAGTTCCCAGCCCCCAAGGGAAATGTTCAGAACTTTGGCTCCTTGGATACACCAGAATACAACAGCCAGAGAGAAGTTTGGCGGAGTGTGTGTATATGCTGTTAGAATTTTGGAGGTTCTTTTGGTCTGAAGTAATTTAATGCAGTTACTTCAAAGCAATTTGCATTCTTAGATTGTCTGTTAGAGATTATTGGGAATGTTCATTAGGATGGGATCTACATGTTTGCTGGCTTGTATCAGTGCAATAATTTACTGGGTTTTAAATGCAATTCTGTATTCCAGATTTTGAAACTTCCTGCCATTGGAAAACTTTGTTCAGTAACAGCTGTTTTGACACTGTGGAACTATGCAGATTTTCAAAAATGCACAGCTGACACCGAGGTAAATCTATTTTTGATTACCGATAAATGTTAAATAATTTGCATCCTTGATTAAATCTGGTTTTATTTAGCGTGACCTTTTTCTTCTATTTTTAATCTATTACTTCTAAGAGATAAGGTCAATGCACTGAAAAAAATATTATTAAAAGAACCTAAACCAGCCACTTGTTTTACTATAATGTAAAGCACCCCAAGAACCTAAGAAAAGCAAAGTAATCACCAGAACTTTGCTGGGATTCCTTTGGGTCATTGACATAGAGTCTGCTTTAAATAACTTTAAAAAAAAAGTTAAATGCCTCGTATAGTAGAAAAAACTTTTCAAGTATAATACTGCCACTCTAGGATGTAATGAAGTATTTTATAGAGCCCAGCAATAACTTCCAATACATTAAGGCAATAAGTGAGCTCAAATGCCTTCTTCTGTTGAACCTGGAGGATGGGCAGCAAAAATAAACTAAGCAAGAAAATAAAAATCTTACGTACCACCTCATCCTCCTACCTGAGCATAGTGTATTTTCTGAGGACAGAAGCCATCTTCCCCAATGTAAGCCTTAATATCTTGTATGGATTTCTCATCTTTCTAGTTTTACAGCACTAGGCACTAAGAGCGGGGTTCATTTCACCTAAATGTTAGATGTCTACATTTGACAAAACCATCTTAGACACGCTTTGTTCTCAAGTGAGGAAAAAAAGAGAGTCATCTAGGGTGGGATTAATTTGAGCTGATTTTGACATCTGCTCCAGGACGAGAGGAATCACATTAGACTCCACTGACTATGTTGATGTATTCCCACTTACTTACAGGTTATAGTAACAATTCAGATGTAGATAATTACAAGTATAGGTGTCTGAAATGGTCAGACCAGACAAACCTCTCTCTCTAAGTGAGGTTTGCCTTTGCAGATGAATGTCCTGTTATCACACCAGCTCTTTTCCTTGGAAATGGGGACTTTGCCTTTTTTCTTGGCATCATCAGTTATAACATACATCATTTCTATGCCTAAATAGTGACCATGCCCTGTCAAATTGCCATAACCACACAGCAGAGAACCGCCTGACTAAAAAAGCACAGCCATGTAATACCAACAATACATACCTGTGGAAAAATGGGTTTCATGGCTAAGGATTTGCAGTATTCCTGCTTATTACACCATGGAGGCTCCCGGATCAAAAGAAGTGTGATCAAATACAATGCAAGGAGTCTTGTGTCACACTACATGAAGTGACTTACTTGTATGTTCCTTTTGAGGATCTCCCTGGTCAGCTGAACCTTTCCAGTGCTTGGATCCACCCCTGCAAGGGGCACCATGACCTCTCCAATAACATCATCTCGAGAAAAGCGATCGAAGCTCAACACGAGGAAGTGAAGCACCAAATCCTGGAGCTGGCTATATGGGATCCCATAGAAGGTGAAGGTTTCATCAAAGACTGGGTCTAGTGTCTTGCGAAGTACACGAGTCTTCACTCGATGCCTTTTATCTGGAAGAATTGTCATCTTGATATAAGGGTCAGAGCTCTGAGTGTGCTCATCCATCACTGGCAGCCCATGAGCCTCCTGAATGGTAACCACCAGCGCTTTTTTAGGGAAGTTGTAATCCACCAAGAAAGTCAGTTCACCCAGCATGACATCATCTCCTGGAGAAGATGGGGAGGAGGTTTTACTTCCTCCTGGAGTGAGGCTTTGATCTGGACTTAGTTCATCTCCATAATCTACTTTTATTGGGAGCTGGTTGACATGGGGGGCTGCATTTGACCCATCTGGAGCCTTCTTGGAGCCTATTAAACCAGATTCAGCAGCATCCACCAAGAGGTTTCCCCTTCCAGTCTCCTTAGGAGTGCCATTCTTGTCTCTCCGGATTCGGTTAATTTTCTTCTTGTTACTCAAGGTCTCCGGATAGATGCTGATGCCTTTCAACATGTGAATGAATTTATATGGTGGAGTTTTGTGCTTCTTTTCTGCTTGCTGGTGACAGCATGTCCACACAAAAACTGTTACTGAGACAGAAACCACAAGGACAGTAGCACCAATGAGGCCTGCAACAACTGGAGAGACATCTGCAGAGAAGACAAGGCAGTCAGGAATAAGCTTGTGCCTTTGTGGTGGCCATGCCCCCACAGGGCCAAACACATCTGGATGGAGAGCTATAAGGTACTATTCTGTTGTTCTTAATTCAATGATCTTGGTATCAAAGCTTCCCCAGAATAAAAAACCACTTCCTCTAATTTATATTTTCCCACACGGGAAACATTTTACACTCCTAAGGCATGCTTGACCTATGTTTCACGTGCTAAGAATTTCAAATGGTTGATTGCCTTATCCTGCCAAATCAAGCTCCCGCATTACCAGCATCTCCACAGGAATATGGTTTCTTGATTTGCAGGAAGCACTCTTTCTTTTTTTTTAATGCCCTGTTCAGAAACATTACACAATTTATTTTAACAACAGGAAGGGAGTAATAAATATAGCCATAACATTGGATCTGGAGTTATCCTTTATTAACAATTTAAAAAAAAAAATCACTTTGGCCTGAAATGGTTGATTTTCTTGGCCCCTTATGGCAGATAGAGGGCCAATGGTATATACAAAATTTCATGTGGAAATCCAATATCCAAAAGCAATGGACAGAAAATCCTGTATTTGGATTTAGCGATCATTTGATATTTTCTAGACCTTATGTCAACTATGTTCTTCAGTAATGATAAGCCAGAATAAAAAAGACAGCATTCATTTTTAGCAACCATGCTTGTTATTTTCTATTTGTAACAGTTGATTTTGGAGAAGTATTGCCAAGACACGGAATGAAACCATTCAGTAATGTTGAGCCACCCAGTACATTATATTGCCATCCTCAAGCAATTCCAGTCAAGGGCCACCAAGATGATTAAAAAGTTGGAGCGGTGGAGAATGGAGAGCAGATGGAAGATGAGGCAAGACCAAAAGAGCAGGGTTTGTTCAGTCTTAAAAGGGAGAGATCTTTTTGCCGTCTTCAATTTCTTGATGGGAGGTTATAGGGAAGGGAGAGCCAGGCTCTTATAACTTACTATCGTATTACTGGTTTAATCATTAAAGCAATTTTAAAAAAAAATTTTTTTAGAAGCAAGCAAACAGAAAAGCCCTCTAGTCCTGTGTCTCTTCTTTTTACAATTTGTACAAACTGCTTCCAAAGTAAAAGGGAAAACCAAAATCATTGTCATGACTATCATGGCCACAGCTACATGGAACAGCTAGTAAAAAAGGTAAGCTTGTCTGATTTTCCTATTGTCATTCTGTACCGTAAACAGGTACAGAAACAGGAGAAAATAATCTTCCAACCTCATACCTGAAACTAGAGAGAGCACCTTGATTTTGTATTTTCTCTGTTCTTTCCACATTACTATTCATTGAGGTTAACAGGCAAGAAGACTGCCAGACTATAATATGAATATCTGATAGGCTCAGGGAAAACTGTGATTTTTCAAGAGAATATGTCTCCTTTTTACAAAAATAGCAAACCACTTTTCGTTAGACAGAAGCCTTCCCAGACTGAAACTGGAAGTCTTTTGCAATCATGACTGACTTCACAGATAAATCTGTCTCAGGCCCCACTGCAAGTATAGCCTTGGATTGAATTAACTAAAGCAAGAAGAATTCACAATATTAATAAAACATCCCCAAAAAATCTACTTTATTTTGTTATTTAATGTTCCCTCTTTGAAATGAGGCAAGTGGTCTTTAACGGCCAATTTGAATACAACTCAGCCATATACAGATACATACCAGCAGTCACACTAGAAAGTATCAGATAAGTCTTTGTAATTCTTCTTCCATCGAATTATCTTAACTCTTAAATTGGGCTCCCATAATGTTCTGTGGCAAAGAGTTCCTCCACTTAATTATGTGGCATGACAAAATAAGGGCTTTTAGTTTGAGCCTGCCCCACCTCATTTCATTTGATGCCTGTTCTTGCACTAGAAGAAACAGGGAGCGATCATTCCTTACTCTGTGCTGCACCCCTCTTTTCCTGGCTGAAGACTCCTACTTATGTAATCATTCCATACATTCATTAGTCCTGTCTCCGTAATTCCCTACAAATGAAAACTACACTGATGTAAAGCTCCCTAAAAACAATTTTAGTTAAGTTTTTGCAACTTTCAAAGCACTTTGCTATGCACAATGTCCATTTTAAATGGCACTGCAGCCTGCCTCCTCGCTCAAAAAGAGCAGAACTACTCTTTTTTCATTCACATTTTCTGGAAGAGATCTTTCTTCTGATGTGATGCTAAGGTTTAACTGAAACAAAAACAACTTTTTGGGATATGGAATTATTTTTCCGTTAATGAAAAAGAATTGTAAACTTCCTTTTAAAAATGATGTTTGCTAATTATACCCTAATGGCGGCCAACAGTTAAATCATGACAGCATGTAGCTCTCGGATTCCAGGAAACAGAGCACGTAAAAGGTACGTAGATACGTCGTACATTAAATAAATGATACAGTATGCAGAATTATTACTAAATGCTTCTGAATTTAAAGGAAATGTAGCAACCGTGCTTCAACTACGGAGCCTGAGGGGAAGGTCAGTCAGTTGTGGGAGGATGGAAAGAGGCAGCAGTTTGAATCTTCAGGACTGGAGAAACCCAACCAACCGCCACAGACACCCAACGCTGCTGTACCAGCCCTCATCACCCACTGGACTACAGAAAAAAACCATCTTAAATATTAGCGAGGACCAACTCGGGAGAATTATTTTACCGGTGACACAGGCAGCCGTGCCATGTCGGTGCCCTGGCTGGAGGACTGCCTGACCTCCCCCCGCCCCCCTGGCCCGGAGGCCCGTGCTGCCCCCGCCACCCCACC
>JAVJGG010000088.1:12671561-12686091 GCA_035590195.1 Aviceda cuculoides | reverse complement strand
GTCGCTGAAGATGCTGCCCTGCAAGAAGAGGAGAGCGGCGGTGGCGGGGCCGCAGAGCCCGCGGGAGCGCGGCGGCGCCGAGGAGGACGCGGAGTTCCCCGGCGCTGGCGGCTCCTCCTCGGCGGGCGCCGCCGATGACGGGTCTTCCGCCAAACTCGCCTCGGCGGCCCGAGCCGGCGGGCCGTACTCCTCTGGCCCGAGCGTGTGGAGGGGGCCCGGGGAGGGCTTTCTGAAGGGCGGGAAGAGGTTCCCGGCCAGGGTGGCCCCGGGCTCCGGTCAGGAAGCGCCGGGCGCGAAGGAGGCCTGTGCTGCCGCCCAGCTCCCTGAGGGCCTCGCGAGTCTCGAAGCGGTGGCGGAAGGTAAATGCGTGTGCTGCCCGCCGCGGGGGCTGTTACGGGGCGTTCGGTGGTTCTGCGGACGCCGGCTGCCGCCCCGGCTCCTGCCTGCTGCTGGTCCAGCCTCGGCCCTTTGAGCTCTGCTCATCGCCGGGCTCAGCTCAGGGAGTACTTTATGGGCCTGTTTACATAAAGTTTCGCCTTCTGGTGCTTAGTTTTTGTGGTGTTTGTGTTTCGGTTTTTTTCTCTGAAGTATTACAGGTTAGCAAGCATCCCATTTTCAAAGTTGGGGGTGTTTTCTCCCTTAAAACATTAGGAAACTGATGGAGAACTTAAGCCACTTGCCCCTAGCACTTCTGAATGCTAAAGTGCTTTAGAAGTTGCTTTTTTTCAAATTTCCAATCTAAAATACCCAGTTTTGCAAACTTGCACGCATTTTCCTGGTCTTGTCCCTGTATTTAATCTTTTATGTGCTGTAATAGCCATCAGTCCTAACAGTAACTTTCCTAGACATATTTTGCAAGTTTTATGTGGTGTAGGATATGTTATTTTCAGCTAGTCTTTAGACAGGTCTTTGTAAATCCAGGCTTTGATTTGAAACAGTCACCTTGTGTTTATTTTTTAAAAACACATGTTTGGCTAGTGAGTTGTGAGACTGGCAAAAGTGCAAGCTGCTGGTTCAAAAGATACTGCTTTTCAGAGTTTTTTGTCTGCATTTGCTTTCATTCTCAGAAGATAATTCTTTCAAGTATTCAAAAAAGTAGTCTATAGAGACACTTGTATGGAGCTCTACTGTGATCCTTTACAAGAGCCAGTGCAAGTAGAACTTGTGTTAGTATCAAGTTACAAATTTGTTGTGGAACATAGGTATTTTGGAAGTTTGTGTAAAAAGCCCAGGTGAACTTTGTTTGCTCTGAGGTTCACTCAGTGAAAGTGTGATGTGTGAGCTAGTGAGGGAGACTTGACTTCGCAATCAAAGTGATGCTCATTTTGTATCTCCAGTTGTCTTGAAGTCTACTGAAATAAGTGGTTGTGCACTCTTTCCCCAAATTGCCCATCCTATTCTTTTTCTCTTTTCCTGGCATACATCTTTGTGTCTGAGCTGAATGAGATTGCAGAATTGACCTGGCAAAAAAAGTGGGGGTGTGTGGGAAGCATGGGGGTGGTGGTGTTTTTTCCTCTTTATCTGGATCAACTCCTTGATCTGATTTTTCTGTGCAGCTACACAAATACCTGTGCCAGAGCAGCAACTGCTGTAGGGTCAGGGAGCTGGTTTTGTTGGGTGATAGTGTTTTTGTACTGGCTCAAGGTGTTCATGAAACTCCACGCTTCAGCTGTTTTTTAATAGTCATTGTAAGCCCATCTAACTACAGTCTTGCAGCAAAAAGGGACAGTGCTTCCTCGTTTCCTTGTGAAAAGTGTTGTCTCTGGTTCTTGTGCTGCTGTGATTGATTAGCTCACTGATTTGACTGAAAGCTGATTTTGCGTCAGGAGAAAGGGGAGCGGAACAGGGGTCAGTTCACAGTTGTTTTCTAGGCCTGCATAACTTCTAGGACTGCGCAGAATAGGAGCGGGAAGGGTATGTAGCCACCCCTGCCAGCAGTAGTGTGGTTTTAAATTGGCCCAAGGTGGCTGTGAAACTGTGTCCTAAGGTTGCAGTCAACTCTGCTGTTCCAGCTGTGAATAACCTGGCTGGGTGAAGGAGTGCCTGCCCCTAGCTGTTGATTTCTGTTGTTGCAGTTGCATTTATACAACAAGGAGTACAACCATGTTTTAAACAAATCATCAGGTTTTTTGCCGTTGGATCATTTGACAGGAACAGTTTTGAGCATAGCTGTGCAAAACTGATAGTGGAGGGAGCAAGACTGAAACAGCTGGAAGTGGGGATCTCTTCACCTGGATTTGTTTCCAGCGGGATGGGACTGCTGCTGCAGTGTTCAGTGTATCTGGATTACTTTCACAGGCTAGGTTAGACTTGTGCAGTTGATTTAACAGATTTGAATGGGTCATGATAAGCTTTTGTAATTGAAGCAGCCTCTTAACCTTGCTCAGCTGTGTCCATATGACATATCTGTCTACAGCTTAGTGTATACTGTTTACAGGTAAAACACCTAAGCTGTGTACAGAGGTGGAAGTGAATTCGCAGAGAGATCCGTATCTGACTGAAAACCAGTCTGCAATGCAGGAGTCTCCAGTGAGAAGTTCTTTGCAGCTGGCTGCTAGAAATCCTACTGTGATGAAGCCACTGAAGAATACCAGAGCTGGTGAGTGGCCCCAGTGGACTGATGAGGAAAATGAGGATTTGGGGCTGTTTATTCCATTGGGTAAGCTTTGTGCAAGGAGCAGACCTGTGACTTGATACAGTAGATGCAGAATTCTGGAATTGTGTACACCACAGCAGGAGCTGTTTAGGTGCAACATTTTTTGAAGTTTCCATCCAGTGCTCTGTAAATCAGTGGCTAAATAAACTACAGAAATCCAAGTGAAACTTGCTGGAGCTGATCTCTGCAATTTTCACTTACTAAAAACACTACTTTCCTTCAGAGGAGGCTATGATTCTTTTATTTCCCTGAATCAGAAAAGAAATGCCACTTGGGAAACACTTTTAAGTCCTGGAAACTAATCTGCTCTTGCTGTATGGTGGGCGGAGTTTTGCAATTGTTTTAATCTTGATGGTGTACTTAAAATACTTCCTTTTGGAAAAGGCATAAAAAGGCTGCTGAGACCATTCTGTAAAAGCAGATAGTAGACATGGCAAATACATAACCTTTATTTACTTGACTAATGTGACTCACTTGGGTCCTGCAGAATTTGAACCCATTATTCAGAAGACTTTCTAGTTCTTATGGCCATTTCCATTTGGGTGATCTCCTTATCAGCTGTGGAAAGCTACTGCCACTTCAGTATTTGCAGAATTCTGGCTTTTTTTTTTTTTTTTTTTTAAACTCATACTGTCAGAATGTGCTGGATGTGCAGTATCTGAATTTTTAGATTCCATTTTTATTAATTTTCAGAGGAGCAAGATGGAGAGGATATTGAGAGAAGGAAGAGGAGGAGGAAGGCAACCAAATGGAAAAGAGAAGGGAAAAGTCAAGAAGAGGAGGGATCTTTGTCTTGTGACATCAAGCTAGATGATACTCTTGATCGCACCTTAGAAGATGGAGCTAAACAACATAACCTGACAGTTGTCAACGTGCGAAACATCCTGCATGTGAGTGCAGTGGGACTATGATAGGGAATGGAGAAGTGCCCAGCTTTTTAAGAAAGTGCAGTCTAGACTTGAGTATAGTACTAATGGTAGCACTTGATTTCATGAACAAGGAAGACTGGGTAGGCACACGTCTCCTAATCTCTGCTATAAAAAGCTATAAAGAGAGAATCACGTGGCATATGTGTAAGTTACCTGGACCTGGCTTTGTTAGTAGGTATTGATCCCTGATGGCCATTTATTTACAATAGCAAATGGGTCTGTTTTACTGTACTGTAATAGCAGGAGTAATTGAAGTAAAATGCATATTTCTGGTTCCAGGTGAGATGATGTAGACTGTGAACTCACTGTTTCTTGTTTTGAGTGAACTGTTTCATGATAAAGCCCTGATGGAATTCTAGTGGTGCTGACAGAAGTGTATTGGTCTTAGTTAATGACCCCAACTAACCTTTTAGTCCATCACACAACTTCCATTTAGAAAGGAACTACAACAAGAATTTCTGTGCTGTCACAGTTGTGTAGTGACACTAATTCTACACCTATATGAGGTGTAGATTTCATTTTATCCCATGAGCAGGGTCTGGAGAGCAATATATGTATTTTCCCACAGGATCACAAATTGTGCTTCCCACCTGCCCCCCCAGGCAGCTAGTCTAGTCCAGGTGATCTCAGATATTTTTCCTTTTTGCCATCCCTGTGGCAAACAAACTGGAGACTGCCATGATTCTTTCAGGAAGATTCACCAGCTGATTTTGTGCAAGTGCCATGAATTGATGTCTTTCTCTGTCATGTGGCACTTTGGAAGGGCTGTAAATATCTCAGTCACCTACCTTCCCTGGAACCTTATGGTGGCATTCAGAAAATGTAGTCACGGATACTGGGTCTCTTCTGGCTTCCCCTATTTCTTTTAAATATATACGATGTTTTCTGAAATTATGTAGCACAATGTTTCAAAGAGTAGATTATTACATACTTTCTCTAGAGAATTAGACCCTTTTTTGGAAGCCTGTGAGTGCTTAAGGATTTAAGTTTTCTATTGTAGCTTCATAGCAGCATTTCTCATGTGGCTGGGATCATCACATTTTACTGATTACATGACACAAGGGAAGGGAGACTGGTGTGGGCTTTTGTTTCGAGTACTTTCTTTCCTTCTGCTGGAAAATTGTTCTGTGAAGCATTCACAGAGAGTGTAGTGCAAATGTTTTTATCACTGCTTACTTTATATTTTCTTGTCTGGTGACTGAACAATCTTTTTTTATTATAGTATAATTACAAAGTATATTATACACTGAATATTTCTCCATCATGTTTCCAACTAGTTTATTTTAACTTTAAGTCTGTTTCTTTTTAACAAACAGAATGTAAGGGATACTTTTTTGTGTGTTCCTGTAGGAAGTGATCACAAATGAGCATGTTGTTGCTATGATGAAAGCAGCCATCAGTGAGACAGAAGATATACCTCTGTTTGTAAGTAAAAAGCGTTTTCAGTTTGGTTTTTCAGTTGTTCCAAGTGCATGATACCTTCACCAGTCTATCTTCTTGGTCCATGATGTGATATGGAGCAAACAGGTAGAATAGGTAGTACCATAATTTATGTTTCATTACCAGATTCATCACCTGGATGAAGCGAGTAGTGTCTGTGTATGAGTGTGAATTATGAAACAGAATTATGAGGGGCTATTTTTTATGTCACTGATCATTGTCTAAAAGGTAATGAATTTAAAAAAAGAGAAAAGTCTTGTAGTAAAGAGTTGCTGGGGAAAAGTTTGCAGTTAAGGAAAATAGCTGAATAGGTTGCTGTTGTCTTGTTTTAAACTCTCAGGAGCCCAAAATGACTCGTTCCAAACTGAAGGAAGTTGTGGAGAAAGGAGTGGTATGTATGTCATCTGCTTTTGCTATTGTATCCTCCCCCTACCTGAATGGGTCTTCTAAAGAAGTGTGAAGTGTGCTTTTAAGTGATTCATACTTAAAATGAAAAAATAAGTTAAAACAATGTAAAAAAGAATTCATTTTAGATGAGCAGAATAGAACCAGCTTAGAGTTAGAAAATGGAGTGAATTGACAATATCTATTATACTGAAGTTATTGCCTGTAGAGATCACATGGGAAATTTAGAAAGCCTTTGTTTGAAGTCTGTTGTTACTTGGCTACTTTGGAGAATAAGGCCTCAAGATCAGGTACTTGTTTGATTTAATAGATTGTCTAAGCTGTGCAACATCATGCTTTTTGGAGACAGTTAAATTGTTTTTGCTGTCTTTAGGTGATTCCAACATGGAATATTTCTCCAATTAAGAAGGCGAATGAAGTGAAAGTAAGTGAACTACTGCTGGGAAATCGGAGACCATAGTAAAGGCACCCTGCTGAACAAGGAGTCTTTTGGAGGGGTGGAGCAGACTCATGTCTAGCACATTTGGAGTATAGGTGACCAGGAGCATTGCAAACGGGGTATGCAGGGCAGGACAAGGCAGTTAACATAGCAGCAGGTGCACAGAAAGCCCAAAAGAGGTGCCTTCAGGGGAAGACAGAACATGATGAGGTGATGACATGCCATAAGGATGTCTTTTCTGCTGGGTGGTCCAGCTTCCCATGTTGGTACTTCAGCAGCCTCTACCTGGATGAAATTCCTGATAGTGAGTGCCACTGCCTAGGCCTGGCGCTGCAAGGTGTTCCTCCCTGGGACTGTTTTATACACTGTAGGACTGCCTGGAAATACATCCTGGATCTTTTTTTTCCTGAGCTCTGCCTGCTCCAAAAGATTTGTTATCTACGTGTAGGCAGGATTCAGCAGTGTAGCAGGAGTGAATGGCCATTCCAGTACTAGAAACGATGTAATTGAGACAGTGTCTGCTTAGGCAGTGTTTCCATCATATAAATGCTAAATCATTTGTGCCCATTCTTGCACATTTTCAAACCACTTTGCTTTACCAGTCTTACTTCAGTAATTTATTTGTTTTCTTCAGCCTTTTTCAGTAGTCTCCTTCCTTTCTGAGCTTCAGGATATTTCCTCAGTTAGAAATCTTTGATCTGGTAGCGCACCATTAGAGTGTAACTTTTTATCTTGCCTGTAAAAAGTTGTCACCTTTCTTCTGTTCTGTTGCAGCCTCCTCAGTTTGTGGACATTCCTCTTGAGGAAGATGATTCATCTGATGAAGAATACCAGCCTGATGATGAAGATGAGGATGAGACTGCAGAAGAGGTAAACGCAACTTGTACAAAGATTTGTTTTGTTCAGCATGGAGTTGTCTGCATGTTTGAGGCAGTAGAATGCCCTCTTTATTTTAACACATGAAAACTGTCAAGTCATCCTGGGCCTTCTAGTAATCTTTCTTCAGTGCTATATTATTCATTTGGCCAAAAAAGAGTCTTTGGAATATTAGTTGAAGCAGTGTTTGATTGTGGCATGATTGATTGATTCCATTCTGCGTCTTTTCCGCTATAGAGCCTGCTGGAAAGTGATGTAGAGAGCACTGCTTCTTCTCCTCGGGGAGCAAAACGATCTAGGACAAGGCAATCATCTGATGAAGAGGGAGGGACGCTCTGCGAGGTAAATTTGCAAGAGAGTTTTTGCTTTCTTTAGAAACAACTTTTAGTCATTATTCCTAAATTATTAATGCAAAAGCAAAAATACATATTATTGCTTAAAGTTGTGGTGACATTACAGGTGTTATGTGGCTTTAGGGTCCCACTGCAATGGTTCCTGCATAAGCTGTGAAGTGCAACCCTTGCAGAAAGAGCTTAGTCTAAAATAAACACGAGTACTTAAAAAAGCACTGGCAATGGAAACCGTTGGCTCTTCAGATAACGATTATTTTTCTCATTATTTTTGAGAGGAGTGCAGGAGAATTGCTTTCTGTGCTTGGCTTAGGAGGAGAAATTGATTTTGATAAAAGCATAAACGTATTTGTGGTGACTGTATGCACTGTCAAATCAGTGGAAGGAGTATGTGCAGTGTGATAAGAGCCGAGTATCAGCAGACAAGAGTGACAGAGTGACTGTGAAAACTGACCACTGACATAGGTGAAGGAGCAATAATGTATTCATATTTCCACGTTCTACTCGCCATGCGTTTGTTTTTGTGAGGGTTGGGAGTGTGCCACAATTACTAGCATTCAGGTTTATTAACTCTAGTAATATTGAGACTGATACCCAAATCTTCCAAATGGTCTCCTTTCCTGCAAGTCTTTTGAATAGTAAATTTATTTACACTTTCTGAAAATCAAAATGAGTGTAATATGAAGAAACCATTTCCTTCTGTGAAGGATTTCTCTCATTTCTATTGTGCTAGACTCTGGTCAAGCAGAAAAAGAGACTTATTCTGTCCTTGGAAATTTATGTTCTAAATAAAACCTTTTAACACAAAGGTCTTTTTAATTAGATGGAGAAGGTTACTGCACCTGTTGTTAGACATATTAGTGCTGAAGCAGTTCCCATGGGACCTCCACCACCTCCTAAACCAAAGCAAAACAAAGACAGCACGTTCATGGAGAAGCTGCATGCAGTGGATGAAGAATTGGCTTCAAGCCCAGTATGCATGGATTCTTACCAGGTACTGTTTTGGGGGATGCTATAAATAGTGTGGGTTTAGTTTGGGTAGAATTTGTTAGAAAGGAGGTAGCTTTCTGGTGTTCTCTGCTATTTTACTTCATTCTGCTCTCTTTTTATAACTTTAAATGATAAGTTGAGTCTCCATAGTTTGTAAGACCCTAGCTTTGTGAGAGAATAGAGGTAGCTGTTAATAAAGTGTTGTTAGTAATGTATACTTTTAGTTTCTTGTATCATAACTGCACTTTCTGTTTATGCTCAGAAGTCTCTCACTGCCATTGTTTTGACTGTTAAATGTAATTCTATGACATTGACATGACTAATGAAAATAGTTTTCCTTTTGAAAGATATCCTGTCAGCTTAGTTGTGTTTTGCAGGCGAGTATACTATTAACACCTCAGGAAGCTTGGTTGTAAAGAGAACCACTGTTTTATACTAATAATGAGAAAAATATTACTGATCCGTGTTGCTGTGCAAGGGTGAGGAGTCCTGAAGAGACAGTCCTGTGCTGCTCAAGATGAATTTCAGATAGTGAAGAGGGCAAACTGAGTAAAACATACATGAAAGAATTAAATATTGCAAGTGGAGATTGCTTCCTTGGTAGCAGATAAGAGTTTGGCATGAGATAAATGAACAGTAATGTATTTATAAACAATAGCTGTTTAATAGCGAGAGTAAGGGAAGTTTAGCTTTCTTGGACTACCGAAGTAAATGATTCTTTGTGGCAGGAATCTAATATTTTGGTATTTGACTTTTTTGGCTGGGCTGAAAACCCTGCTGCTGGAGAAACTGAAAAGCAGAGTTGTTGTAACTCCATTGTGCCTTTCCTTCACGTTTCAGTCTCTGGAAGACAGCCTTATTGCCTTCCGAACCCGATCGAAGAGACCACTGAAGGATGTTCCTCTTGGTCAGCTGGAGGCTGAGCTCCGAGCCCCAGATATCACACCTGATATGTATGATCCGAATACTGCAGATGATGAAGAATGGAAAAGGTGGCTTGGAGGACTCATGAATGACGATGTGGAGAATGAAGGTATATGACGGATGTTTTGTTGTTGTGTTCGCCAGAATTGGGGGTTACATTGAAAGCCTGGAGCTTTTTCTTTCTATTTATATATGGTTTTCTTGGCTGCAGCCATGATCTCATTTAGTAATATGCATGTGTTTTGCATGCCATCAGGTTTCCTCATCTTCTGCATGGACATTTGTGAGGGTTTTCAAACGTCAGGTGTCTGTCTCACTTGTAAATATTTACTAGCCAGCACATGTAGTAACTGGCAACCATAAATGAAAGTTAGGTGTTTCAGCCCTTAATCCATCGTGCTGTGTCATGAAGCTGGCAGCATTGCTACGCCTGAATCTGAGTGTGTCATGCTCCTCAGTAGGGATGTGACTTGTTTTGGTAGAAACAACTATATTGTTCTTCGAGAAGAAAAAAGAGCAAGCTTTGGGGCTTGACTTCCTTTTGTCCTGAATTTACTGGTTGCATACAGTTGTGCAAATTGAATATAAACCACATTGAAATAATACTACTTCAGTTTTTCTAAATTAGCTGTAACTCAGCTAATAAATCCAGCTTTTCTAAATGGGAATGGCTACAAATGAGGATGCTAGTAGCTCAGTTTGAAGAGAGGATGGGCTTGATACTGCTTACTTAAAAAGGAACATACAGTTAATGTCAAGCAGTAATCCTAGCCCTCTGTGTCAGGTCAGGCAGTAAATCAGGTGCTTCTGCTTCTAGCAGTTGATTGGTCTCGGAGCAGGGTAATCACATTTCAAAACATGCTTCTTATTAGATGAAGCAGATGATGATGATGATGATGACCCTGAGTACAACTTCCTGGAAGATCTGGATGAACCAGATACAGAAGACTTCAGAAATGATCGTGCTGTGAGAATTACCAGTAAGTCCTTTGGGAATCTCTCCTCCTTTCTTGCTAGGATTAGTAATTCATTTTGACAAGTGAGCGTTCTGTTGCAAAGATTTTGCAGTGTGGGCTAATTAAAAGAAATCTGCATACTGACTTGAACAGCTTTTCCATGCAAAGCTGGCTTTCTGTGAATACATGAAAGGATCTAGCCAGAGCTGCTGTGCTATCAGATGCAACTTTATTCCATAGAAGGAATGAAGAATAATACTTAGGTGATAGTACAGTCTTTCATAAAGCTTCAACCAATTCAGAATCGAATGCTTGCTTTATGACTTGAGTGTAATTAAATTTTCTTCAAGTCCTTACAATCTTTGTGTTAGTTCTGTAAACATACCACTTTTCATCTTGGTTTAGGCCTTATTACAGGTTAACATAACTTCAAATTTAATTCTGAAAATTAGTTTTTATATGACATTTTTGAATCGGAACAGTCTCAGCTGAAGTTTTTCGGGGCCCAGCATTAAAAAGGAATATAGTATCAGGGGCCTTTTCTTTTTGGTCCTCTCTTTGCAAGAGAAGGGTTTCCCTTTGTAAGAGAAATTCCTTAGATGACTTGATATTATGACAGGATTGCTAAGTGTTTCTTGGAAAAGGAATCTTCATACGACTTTTTAATTTTACTTGCAGAAAAGGAAGTGAATGAACTGATGGAGGAGCTGTTTGAGACAGTAAGTGATAAATTTGGTATAGCACTGAAGAATAGATCTTTCCCAGATCTGACATGAAATCTCTAAAGCTGTAAAGGGGTGGTCTCTGTTAAGATGCTTAGTGCTGGCTATGTGCAAAGGGCCCTACCATAGAAGTAATTTTTAGCCTTGGGAAGGAACATATATAGGAAGTTACTTAAGTCCCTGCAGAGATCAATGTCTATGCTAAGAAGATCATCATGATCTTTATTAGGTAAAGACAGGTGGTGGTAAATGGTACTGCTTGAGTTTTGTATTTCCGACTGTTGCTACATGTTTGCTGTCAGTTTCAGGATGAGATGGGTTTCTCAAACATGGAAGATGAAGGTCCAGAAGATGATGACAATGTTACAGAGTCACGGCCAAATTTTAATACACCACAGGCACTTAGGTAGGATCATTTGGTTATGGTCATAAAATTAAAAAAATAACAACTCTGTTGTGATAAAAAGCCTATGGTTACCTGCAGCTGTACCATGCCACCCACCAAAGAGATAATGCCTTTTCAGCACAGGCTATAGTTTTGAAAGCTCAGAGCCATTTTTATTTATGAGATTGAACACTTAACTCGACCCTCTTTTTTCTCTCTGCCACCTTTGACTTTACTGATTGTGATGCATCTGAAGAAGACGACAACAGCAATGAAAATGTAACTGTTCAGAAAGAGACGGCAAGAATGCCTGCACCAAAAGATTGGTGCTGGCTGTTCTGTATCATAGCTGAAAACAGCAGAGGTCTTTCAGAATGGTGATCTATTCCAACAAGCGAGCATCTCTAGTGGAGGATTCCGTTCCTGCTGCTTTAATCTTCATGCTATATATGCTGTCCCTGTGTATTTAAATTGTGTTTATTTCTCAAGTCCATCCACATATCCCCCCTTTATTAGACTAATTCTTCTGAAAAAATTGCTTCACTACTTGCTAAGTCACTTACGTCAGCTGTTAAACTAACAATAGTTAGTGGAGCAGGATATTGCATGACTGACGATGATACTTCATAGCAATGGGTAGAGAAACTGTGAATACTGGGATGTTGCTGCATATGTGATCAAAGCTGTGTAGGACCTGTGCAAAGAAGGTCCCAACCTCAAAGTGGTAGCCACTCTAGCTCTCTTAAATTCTTGGTGCTTTACACTGTCGTGGTGGGTATAGTGTTCTGAAATAATTTCAGAAAAATAAGTTTTCTTGTCTTTTTAAATTTTTTAAATTTTTTTTATTGTTGAGCAGAAGGAGTAAAGTTCATTTACTGTCCTTACTTTTTTTTTTTTTTTTTTTTGATGACCAGAAATGTTTGCGGAGCGGGTTTGACCAAGTGCGTCACCTTTTAAGTAAATAGCTTAGATGTAATGGTGGCCTTTTCTAAGGAAAAAGGCTGCATAAGATAGCTGGGGCCTAGGTGTGAAATGACTATAAAGTTTTGAAATTGGCTTTTGATGATTTTTGGTGTGGGTTGTACTTGAAACAGTGCCTTGAAGAGGAAAGGGTGTAAAGTGTTTTTCTAGGTAATAATTTAACTTTATGATTTAACACTGTATGTAACTAATTACAGAAATTGGCTGAAGGTGAACTGTGGTATGAATGGTGTCTCCTTGTTTATGGGGCAGATCAGCTCAAGATCAAGCTGTATCTGTTTGGGAAAGGAGCTAAAATGAAGGCTGGAGTTTCTTGATACTCTCTGGGATGAGCGGTACCAGAGGGGAGCACAGCAATTCTTAAACCAGCTACAAACTAAAAGCAGGGAAACTTTATGCTCTCTCCTATTATTTGTATGCATTTGTCTTTTGATAATGGCTAGTTGTATTCATTTTTCTTCCGTGGCAGTTCTCCCAGTTGTTTCTTCCCTAGTTTTATCTGTATACAGGATTCTTAAAGTTGTTTTGTGGCAAAATATCGATTTGCTCCGTTTATTGTTGTTTTTGTGATACCTTGCATTAGAAGCATTGCGGAACAACTTTACTTACAGCTGACTTCCGGCCTATTGCAGAAGTGAAGCTAATAACTAGCAGAAATCAGAATATTAACTGGTATAGCTAAAATAAACAAAATCTGTCATGAAGCAGGGGATAGTTGAAGCTGTTTTTGAAAGGACAGTAATATGTACATCCTCTTTTCTGCTACAGGAGTAGCTCTTACTATAGTATCAGCAGATGTCTAGTAGAGTACTCTGCATAAAGCTAGGTAATACTTAATATTTTTTTTTAAGTAACAGCATTTGAGTCCGTGTGGGGTGTTTCTGGAGACCCTCATGGTAAAATGCCTCCCATAATACCTTGGGTTCAGACCTTGCCTGATGATATAAGTTAAATAAGTTTGGTTCTAATGTATTCTAGATTATCCTAGATCCTGACTGCTGTTGAGATTATCTGAGCACTTGAGTGAAACTCGCATGAAATATGGTTGGGAATGGTGGACAAGACTGTTAACTGTCCTTGGAATAAACAGTTGAAGCATTGTATCCCAGAACTACAACAGTGCTGTGGTAGATGAAGATATTTGTATATAAGCCAACTGTGTAAATAACTCTTTTTTCAAGTTGAAGTATACTGTCAAAGTGTTGAGCAATACAGGGTTTATAGTTCTTAAGCTGCGCATCCCAAATACAGAGTAAAATATTCTAAATAAATGTGAATAGTTATTAAAACATATGGTGGTTATATTTTGGTCTGCCTGATCTCAAACAGATTTGAAGAGCCTCTGGCCAATTTACTGAATGAACAACACCGGACGGTGAAGGAACAACTTGAACAGTTGAGAATGAAAAAGTCCTCTATCAAGCCACCACAAGAGATAGAAAAATCAAAACCTCAAAATGAGAAGCCTCTCCAGAGCCTTGTTCTGGACAGTATGCAAAGAAAGAGGCTCCAGCAGCAAATGCAGCAGGTAATAAAATGTTATCTGGTCTGACCTAATGAGTGGTACAGCAAGCACTTCAGCATCCTTCCTTAAAGAAATTAATTGAAAAAGCTACATTTGAAGCTGGAGCTTTAATAGGTGATACTTACATGCCTGATTCCACACTGAAAGACAATTCAAATTGAATGTGCAAAGTAGAGCTTATTTCTTGGTATCTGTATTGTTCTCACGTGAGAGAGCTGCCTTGGCCATGTTTGAATTCTGACTGTAATCTGTCAAAATCTTCTGTTTTCACCAACTTCTTTACTACTTTCTGAGAATATTACTCTTGATGTGTAGTTTGGGTTCTTTTTTTCCTCCTCCCACCAAACATAACTGTAGAAATTCAGTTTGAACATTTTAAAAGCTGTCAGCAGCATAGATGAGAAGCTGTACTTAGAGAATTTTTTTCCATGTCCATACAAAGTTCAAGAGGACTTCTTCTCAAAACTTGAAACTTACTGTCAACTTGATCTCATGAGGACAAAATGTGCTGGTTTTGTGTGAACTTGATACATAGTCGTTTATTATTCTGCGTGTCGCATACAGTGTCATATCTTGGTATGTGGCAGGAAGGGAAGGACAGACTTCTCAAACACAAGCTAAAGAAATGGATCTTGCATTAGACATGTAGAGTAAACAAGCTTTTTAATTTTTCAGCTGCAAAGCAAGATGTATGTTGTTTGTGTGCATATGGGGAGTTCTGATAGCTGAAGTCATTGTTTCTGAAGAAATATTTAATTAGAAAAAAACATCCTTTCCATATTGATCCTTATGGTATGAGACTTTGGCGCAAAAGCTAGGAAGCCGCCTGTTGTGGTTTAACCCCAGCCAGCAACTAAGCACCACACAGCTGCTCACTCATCCCCCGCTCCCCACCCCCCCAGTGGGATGGGGGAGAAAATTGGAAGGAAAAAGGTAAAACTCGTGGGTTGAG
>JAVJGG010000088.1:12652388-12671254 GCA_035590195.1 Aviceda cuculoides | reverse complement strand
GAAGCTGAAAAATCCTTGGCTTAGTCTAAACACTACTTAGCAACAACTGAAAACATCAGTGTGTTACCAACATTCTTATACTGAATACAAGACTTAACACTACACTGGCTACTAAAAAGAAAATTAACTCTATCCCAGCCAAAACCAGGACACTGCCCTAAGACTTAAACAGATGATGTGTTCAAAATCTGTGTAATAAACTTCCTGCCAGTGGAAGTTTCCCCTCAGTTTTCTATTGCTTAAAAGGTTTTTTGAAGTCAGAATGTGATTTTTGGGATGCTCAGGAGATATTTCTTGTGCCTCTATACTTATGCTTTCCAGTTTCTTGGATTTCTGATACACTGAAAAAAAACATTTGTCTGATTTTATTCTTCAAGCACGTTCAGCTTCTGACTCAAATCCATCTTCTTGCAAGTTCCAACCCTGCTTTAAGTTCAGAGGCCAGTACTACCAGGATGTTTTTGGTAAGGATATGTTTAAAATCAGAGCTACGTTAATTTTAATGACTGCGGGTCACTGGAGAAATTTGAGAGAGCTTAATTTATTTAATTGATCCCATTAAAAACAGAGATTACCACTCAATGAGGGAATGATGTTGTTGGCCTACTATGAACATGCTCAGTATGAAAATTACTCAGTAGAGAAATAATTCACATTGTGCTGCCTAATAACAGTGCTTTGAATTGGCATGACTTTGCATGGTTTTTATTGCTTTCTTGGAAATACTGAAAGCGAAGTTGAAAAACTACTGCTTCTGTAATTAGTGAACATTCTGTGATGAAAGGTTCTGGAAAGTGGGGAAATTAAAAAAAAAATAATTCCTCTGGTTGTTCCTAGATTTTTTGAGCATTTTGTAATGCTCAAAAATAACACCTATGACAGTCTTATGCCTGTCACTTCACCGGCTTCTATTTTTTTGCATTATTGCATTACATGTACTTGTTCTTTAACTTCCATTTGAAGGCATGTTCTTTTATCTTCTTCTGTGTTTGACTTCACAGAGCGAGCTTGGTAACTTTGCTAGAAGCTCTACACTCCTTCATCAGTCGTTCAGTCCTAAATTTCAAACAATGTTCCAGCCATGTAACTTGAAGGGAGCACTGCAGCTCATTGAAGATTTTCATGCCCAAGTCCAAGTTGACTGGAGCCCTCGCAAAGCTGTGAAGAAGAGTGGTATGTATTTGAAGGGACAAGAGGTGGGAAAGCATTTACAGTGGGAGTTATTTCATGCTATGCACCTTCCAGATGAGATATGGTTCAGATGGCTGGCTGGAATGAATTTTTTTTTTTTTTTTTTGGTGAGGTATTTTTAGATAAAACCATCCACTTTATTGACTGCCTTCTTGGTTCTTAAACTTGAAATACAGTAAAGCATGTTATATGAGCTCTTGACTTTTGTTTGACATAATCCTGCCATTAATTGTTCTGCAGATGATGATCTAAGCTGCAGAAATCCATCAAGCTATGAAACTAGAAATAATTGTTCCAAATGTGTTGGTTAACACACGTCAAGGAAATATTCCCTTCATTGGAGTATTAAAAAAAATACTGTTGGCTTCAAATACTTGGTTTGTGATTTTTCTGGTACTTAGAGGGTGAACTGACTTGAAGTACAAAGAGCTTTTTACAAGTGCTTTTTCATTATAGAGCAAAAGAAAAGAGGGAAGGGGAAAGTAATTTTACCTTTTGTGGTATAAACTTAAGGGCAAAAACTAGGAAATAAGCGAATTCTAAAAACCAGGGAGAAAGTCTCTTTCTTTTTGCAGTGAAGGGAGTAAAAGAAACAATGTTTTCAGGAAGTCAGTTCTGAAAAACATTATTTGTCCGTCTATATGTCTATCCTTACCTGTTAATTCTTTTCACAGCCAATGAATTTCCATGTTTGCCAAAGCAAGTGGCATGGATTTTGGCAACAAGGAGAGTCTTTATGTACCCAGAGCTACTGCCAATATGTTCCCTGAAAGCAAACCCTCCCCGGGACAAGATTATCTTCACCAAGGCAGAGGACAAGTAGGTGCTTAGAATTATCAAATAAAATGCATACAAATGAGACTTCTTTGTTAAGGAGAATTTCTCAGATGCAAACTTTTGGGATATCTGTGTATTGTGCAACAGCACATCCAAATAGCAATCTGCTGTACTGTCTAAAAGACTTTTTATCCCCCCCCCGCCCTCTTCCTTCCTTCTTCAGTTTATTAGCTTTAGGTTTGAAACATTTTGAAGGCACAGAGTTTCCAAAGCCTTTGATCAGCAAGTATCTCTTGCCAACAAAAACTGCCCACCAGCTTACAGTACGAATCAAGAATCTCAATATGAATCGAGCCCCTGATAATATCATCAGAGTAAGTGATACATTCACATTGTGGTTTGGTGTTTTTCAGATTTGTGTGTCTGGTTGGTGTTTGTTATACAAGAAGAGATGTGCTGTTTGTTCCAAGGACCTTTTTGTGTATGTGCTGACACTTAAAAGAAAATGTCATCCTTTTATTAGCAATGAGGATTTCTTCAAAAAGACCTTATCCTCTGTACTTTGCAAGTACTTATATTACTATTTTGACTCTTTTAGAGCCCAGCATTTGCAGACAGTCCTAGTAAAACTGTGGCTTCAGTAATCCTGACCAGTTCATACAAATAAACTTTGAGTAGTGAAGCTTAAACAAAAGTGTTGTCTTCAGTCAGGCTGAAGGTCTAGCTGGCCCAATATCCTGTCCTGTAAGCTAACGGCCACTGCTGAAGAGAGTTTAAGGACTGGAAACACTTGAAGCAAGTATGCCTGCACATCTGCTAGAACTTCATGCTCTCTTTCAAGAGGAACCAAGATGGCAATGAGCTCTTGTTCAGCCTTATTATTCTTTTTTTAATGTTTCTGTGGGTCATACTTTATTGAAGTAATAGTGATGGGAATCGCTTTATACATGAACACTTTTACATAGCACAATCCTCATCCTACATCCCAGCAGTTATTAGACAGGTGATCTGACCACAGTCATCTTGTCTTGCATTCTCTCCTGTCTCCACATAGTACTATAAAAAGACAAAACAGTTGCCCATTCTTTTCAAGTGCTGTGAGGAAATCCAGCCTTATGAGTGGAAGCCACCTGTGGAGAGAGAAGAACATCGCCTGCCATTTTGGCTAAAGGTAGTTTCTGCTATTCTTCATCCAGCATAGGGTTTTGTTGTTGTTGTTGTTTGGTCGATTTCTTTGGGTTGGTTTTTTTTTTTTGGTTGGTTGGTTTTGTTTTGGTTTGGTTGGGTTTTTTTTTTTTTTTACAGCCTAGGTCCAGAGTGAGTTGTTTGGTTAGCCTACAGCTCTGAAGTCAAAAAAAGTAGTCAGATTGTATTGCGTGGGAGCCTGTGTTACCCTGAGTCTAGCTAGTAAATGTAGCAAGAACAGTACTACTTAGCAACCTGAAGTATTATACGCTACTCTTGATGCTTGTCTGCCCAGCTGCAGTACATGATTGAAGTTATCATGGACATACAGTGTTTGTTGTCACATCCTTGTTTTGCTATATGGGTGTATTTCTGATGTCTCTCGTTTGATGTGTTGGTTTAATTATTTGGCTTTGTTAATTTGTTAATGTAGTCTGACCCTTGCCTTATGGTTAGCAGTGTTGCTTTCCTTCCCACTGTATTACAGCTGTGAGAGAGGGCATGTTCTTCCCTCTTAAAACCTCACCGTCTAAGAGGAGAGAAGAAATCTGGGGGTTTAGGGTAGGTTTTTTTGAGGTTATCTTTACCTGCAATGCGGATGTTATTTTTGTTATACCCAAATGTCTCACGCTTCATAAGGATTCTTTCTCTGAGGTTCTTTGCACAAGGAAGACAAAGTTGGAGGCATAGTGACCATGCCTGCGAGTCAGTCAAGGAGAACTGTGTCTGAGGAAAGAATTAGGCACAGACGCCATAAAATCCAGTTCTCTTAATCGCCTATTATATTTCATTGTTACAGCAAAGCTTCCTTCCTACAAAATCTTGTATTTACTAAAGGAACCTTTATAAAGCAATTCAGTTCTGTTGTTTCTTTCAGGCTCTCAGATTGTTTTGAAGGCTTTGGCGTAAAACTTGTGAATATAAAGTAATATACAGTAGAATAAAGTAAATAAAAAATGCTTTACTTTTAGAAGCAAGTTGCTGTCTGTCACTTTCTGTGGTGCTGTTTGAAGGTGGTAATAGAGAAATAGCCTATGGATGGGACTAATAAACTCTTGTTCCCTTTAGGCAAGCTTGCCTGCCATTCAGGGGGAATTGAAGCAATTAGCAGAAGATGCCAGGGAGATGCCAGGTTCACCTGATGCAGAAGGTGTCTTTTTGGGGACAGGAAAAGAAACTTCAGAGACAGAATATGACGAAAAGTACCCTCTACTTATGCCAAAGGGACTAGTACTGACCCTGAAGCCCCTTGCCAATCGATTCTCTAGGAGAGCATGGAGGAGGCAGAGGTCTTCAGCTCTGAAGCCTGTCCTCATTCGACCAAGTCCTTGTCTGCAGCCTAGTTCCAACACTATTAACATCCAGAAAACTGTGAAGCTATCCCAGTCAGAAGCTCCTCCCAGCAAAGTTATGGTTCAGATTCCCCGGTTAATCCAGCCAGCTACAGTTATGCAGACTGTACCAGGAGTGCAGCCTTTGAATGTTCCAGCAGTGGCAGGAAGTGGGGATGGCTTGGAATTTCAGAATGTGCTTTCCACTTCGCATTTGGACTCCAGACAAGCTTTCCCAGCTGCTGTACCACCAGCTCTAGTGTCCTCAAATCCAGTAACTTTTCAGCCAAAACTGATGTTGCCAGCTTTGGCCGGAGCAAAAATACGCAAACCTTGTGTTCGTAAGGGATACCAAAAGAAAAAAGGGACAAAATCTGCCCCACTGATAAAGACTTCACCTTTGATTCAGCCATCTCCTGTCATCCTTACTGTACCTGCTACCACAGTGAAAGTGGTTAATATAGGCAATGGTTGCAATATGATTCAGCCCATAAATACAACAGTTGGTAGAGGCACTCAGGCTATTCCAGTTACAACCTTATTGGTAAATCCATCCACTTTCCCATGTCCATTAAATCAGCCTCTAGTGACTTCTTCAATCCCTTCGTTGATAGTCTCTCCTAATCCTGTCAGTCTTTCTGCATCATCTGTTGGCGAAAATGAAGAACAGTTGAATCTGGTTCCTTCCTGCCCTGCTGGAAACAACAAAAACACCTATCCCACAGTGGAGCCTAAGGTTGAACCCCCAGAGTTGTACGTTTCATGCTCTGCTGTCTCACCCAAGGAGTGTAGTACAAATCCTGCCACTTCAAATAGCGGCAGTCAGGAAAAGGTAAATAAGACTGACTGCTGTAGCTGGACAGTGGTAGAAGGAGACAAGAACACTTCAGAGCCATTGTGTGTGGACCTTTTGCCTCATTTAGAAGATCCAGATGAAACAGTGAAAATTGAGCCTGAAGATTCAAATGATGCTACCAAGGAAGTAAATCCAGTACAGAAGAGGGATCTTTTATGTGCTGAAGTGAAGGAGGAATTCATGCTGGATCTCAGCCAGGAGCTGAACATGGAGGCTGCATGTTCATGTTCAAATGACCTGAAAGAAATTAAAAAGGAGCATACTTTGTGTGATGAGAAGGGAGAAGAAGAACGACGGGCTTTGCAGATATCTCCCCACGGAGAACAGCACGTGGATGCAGGTGTTGTTGCTGGACCACAAGTAAGCAGTGAGTCTCCAAAGAATCTTTCTTATACAGCAGATGTTGAGGCAGAATTCTGTAGTCCACTAGGAAGACCAGAGGATTCGTCCAGTATAGATGGCCAGTCTGTTGGGACACCAGCTGGCCCTGAAGCTGGAGGAGAGAGAGAAGGACAGGAAGAAGAGGAAGAAGACGACTTTGATGATTTTACGCAAGATGAGGATGAAGAAATGTCATCAGCCTCAGAAGAATCTATTCTTTCGGTGCCAGAACTTCAGGTAAAAGCAACCAAAATTTTAAAAACTTGCTAATGATAAATTGGTGTGCTGAAACACCCTAGTGAAGTCAGGGCAAATGACAATTTCAATCCAATTGGAAAGCTGGACTGTTAACTATATAATAGCATGGTATTGTGCTGTTTTACAGAGAAATTGGACACCACATTTTTCTAGGAAGATTTTAAGTCCAAGCTAAAGGAATATCTTGCAAATATTCAGATTTAAATTCTGCTGAGTTGTAAGGACTTCCTGAACTGAGGCTGTTGTTTAGTAAGAAGTACTTCAAGTGAAAATTGTTTTCCAGGTCACAATTCCAGCAAGCCTTTAAGAACTAAGGTGATCATTAAGGAATCCCATCTAACTTAAGGCTTTTATAAGTGGCAGATTCTGAAACTGAATTTTGTGCTTGATACAAAAATAGGCAGTTCTGGTTGTTGTTGAATTCTGTCCCTTCAGTAGACTCCTCTAGTTGGTCAGATGTTGATCTGTGAAATTGTCTGTTAGAATTACAGTGGAGTGAGGTACTTGCTGAATGACGTTAAAACAAACACTAAAAGAAAACAATGTGACTTTTTTTTGTTGTTTCTTTCTAAGGAGACAATGGAAAAACTTACTTGGCTTGCAACAGAGAGACGTTTAAGCCAAGAAGGAGATTCTGAAGAAGAGAATTCCCAGGAAGAGAACTCTGAGCCTGAGGAAGAGGAGGAGGAGGAAGGGGAAGGACTAGAGAGTTTACAGAAAGATGATGAAACATGTGGTGATACATCAGAGGAACCTAAATCTGCCTTCACATTGACAAAGGTGGCCCCGCAGGTGGAAGCCCACAGAATGCCAGCAGGTAAGTTCTGTGGGTTTCTTTTGACACAGGGCATTGGGAAATAGAGCTGTTCTCTGCATTAAAGCAAAACAATGAGGAAACTGTATCTGGTTTAATTTCACTTGGCGTATCTGAGCTTAGTGATGCTTTCCATTTGGAAATTAAATTTTGCATCACAGTCACAATTCTGTAGAAACAGTTCTTACTATAGAAGCCCTTGTGCGTATGAACCAAGTGTCTTTAGTCCATTGTAATGCATTTATACTTCAAAAATTTGCAGACATGAGATTTGTGGCTTGTGTCAGCTAATACCCAATACCTATATAAGAACAGTATTAAATAGTCAAATCTTTGCTAAACTGAATTTTGTGTTACAAAGTCATGTTGGGGAAAAATAAACGAAACAAAGTAATACCTTAACAGAATCTAGCAAGCGGTAGGTGAATATGAGCAGTGAACTTCGGGGTGGACCTCAGCCCATTAGACCAACAGAGTCCTAATCTAAGGACATAAAAATCTCAATGTAGCAGCTCTTAATAGGGAATGATATAGTATACTATGTGACACCAGTTATTTATCTGTGATGTTAACTCTATTCATGTAAATAATAAGCTAAAAGAATAATTTGCAGGCATTAACAGCCAGCTCTGATGCTCATATCCTATCTCTGTTCACTCACTATGATTTTTTATTTTTATTCCCCCCCCCCGCCTCCGTATACAGTAGATGTATCTATTAGTTCTTAGTAGATTGCTTGCTGAAGAACAGCTAGGATGGGTTTGTTGCTGTATCCAGAGATTTTTTCCTGTCAGATGCTATAAAAATAAACAGCAAATTTAAAATACGTTAGCCAGCCTGACTAAAGAAAAGTATATTGCTCATACACTTACAGGAGAGTGTAAACAGTTAACTCATCACTAACTCTGAAAACCTACTTTTCTATTGCAGTATTGATCTAGAAGAGTAGTTGTCTGCCAGCCCAGGGAATGTATGAAAGGTACCTGTAAAACTTGCTTTGTGCTTCTTCACAGGAGAAAACATGAAAGCCCCTGGGAAGAGCAGGAGCTCCCACAGAACCAGAAATAAGAGGGGACGGGCTCGTGCTAGCAAAGATACATCTAAGCTGCTCCTCTTGTATGATGAAGACATCCTGGAGAGAGATCCCCTGCGGGAACAGAAAGATCTGGCATTTGCACAAGCTTATCTAACCAGGGTAAGCCAGACCAGTAGGTAATCCAGAAATAGGAACATCGGATGCTTCAAGTCCTCTAACATGGTTCATGCCTGAGCCCCGTAACTGCCAGTTCTAACTGGGTGCACTGGATCTGGTCGGGATGAAGTTATCTCTCTTCATAGCACCCCATATGGTGGTCCTTTACTTATTAAACTGTCTTTATAGTGGCTTATGAGTTTGCTTGCTTTTGCTCTTCCTGTTTCCTCCCCTGTCCTGCTTGGGGGAGGTGAGGAGTGAGTGAGTGGCTGTGGGAGTGCTTAGCTGCTGGCTGCTGTCAATCCACAACACTGGGCCTCTTTTAATTTCAGAATTTCATAGTATAGGATTTGGTTCCCTTCTTTCTTGTGAGCAGTTCAAATTTATATTTAAGGAAGAGACTTGGTTGGCTCAACAAAGCTGGAAGCACTGTGTAAATTCTGAGTAGCAAGAGATCAAAGATTACTAAATTAACTTGTTTTCTTCCTGGACGTTATGTAGTCCTGTAAAGCTCTGTTGTTCTTTCCAGGTGCGTGAAGCCTTGCAGCATGTTCCTGGAAAGTATGAAGACTTTCTTCGCGTTATCTATGAGTTTGAGATTAGCACAGACAAGCAAACAGCTGTGGATCTCTATTCCACTTTACAGAAACTGTTGCATGACTGGCCACAGTTGCTCACAGATTTTGCTGCCTTTCTGTTACCAGAACAAGCTTTGGAGTGTGGACTGGTAGGTAGCATGAAAGACGACCAAATTTTAAGCAATGTCAATGCTGGTGAGAGTGAAAGAATAAAGAAATCTTCCTAGGGCAAGAAAGGTAAACAGCTGGTAAATCACTTGCTTACCTTGCTGTTTTATTAATCAGAATTGAAATGTTTAGTGTTTGTTTTAAGTCTCATACTAAGTATTACTGTGGAGAATTGGCCTTTCCCAGTTATGTTGCAGAACCTGACTGCAGAGACAACATGCAGATAAAGCAAGTGGAATGGTTCCCTTGTCTCACAAATCAGCCTTCCAGTTTGTAAGACAGAGGTTTTCACCGGTTATATTCTTTCTGGATTTTCCTATCTTAAATGCATATGGTAGAAGCAAAACTTTGTAGCTCACATAAGTATTGATTACGCAAAGTCTTGTTTCTCTTTCTCCACCTCTTCCCAGTTTTGCAATGGATGTCAATACAAATGGAAAAAAAATAGCAAGACAGGCATTTTATAGCTTGCTTAAGCCAACTAGAGATGCTTGGAGATACATTCTTGAACATGAGGGGTGAATCTTTTTCTTTTGGTCAGTTTGAAGAGCAGCAAGCATTTGAAAAAAGCCGGAAGTTCCTCAGGCAACTGGAGATTTGTTTTGCTGAAAATCCTGCCCACCATCAAAAGATCATCAAAGTTCTCCAGAGTTGTGCAGACTGCCTCCCCCAGGAGATTGCAGAGGTAATCAGGCATCCAGGTATATCTTTTCTCTCAAAAACCCTGAGAATGCAATTAGCTAGCCTGCTTCACTGTTCCCATGTGCTGCTCTTTGAGACCACAAGAGTTTATCAAGTGTGATCTCCTGCTGTGGGGCATGGTAGAGAATTGAAGCTGCCTCTTCTAGAGGCTTTACAATTAACTGGCCTGTGTGTCTCCTCTCTCCTACCTCTACCTTGCTTTTATTACCTTGCAGGTGAAATTTTAGATTAGTGCCTCCTACAGTCTGCCTAGAATTTTGGAGGGATATTTCTATGCTAACTTGATAGCTGGATGTGGAATGATCTCAAAATAGTCATAAAGTAGTACCAATGCAAGCATAAACTTCCATGTTGGAGGTCTAATAAGCCCTGGTGTTCCACTTGCTTTGAGGAATCCTTCTGAGAAGAATGTGACAACATGGAATGAAACACTCTCAATTCTCTGGATTTCTATCTTTCAGCTGAAGACCCAAATGTGGCAACTGTTGAAAGGACATGACCACTTGCAGGATGAGTTCTCCGTTTTCTTTGATCATTTACGGCCCTCAGCCAGCCGCATGGGAGATTTTGAGGAGATCAACTGGACAGAAGAGAAGGAATATGAGGTGGAGCAATCTTTCCCCCAAGACCAGAAAAGATAAAAGCAGAGCTACTAGACATGGTTGAACTTGAAGAACTCAAATTGAGGCTGCAATTCCAGAGAGAGGGAAGCGGCAGGGTGTGGTAGCTGTTGGTGGACTGAAGCAAACTTTTTCAAATTTTTTTACTGCCTTTATGTCTCTTCTAACATAACTGAACTTGTCATGTCCTGGAACTGAGCTTAATATTCAGAAATTCATGGGGAAAATGAAGTTTGGTCTGCTGAAGAGCTATCATGATAGAGCAGTTTGTGTGTTTCTTCTTTTGTAGTTTGATGGGTTTGAAGAGGTGTCTTTGCCAGATGTAGAAGAAGAGGATGAACCACCCAAGATGCATGCAGCCTCAAAAAATAAGAAGCGTAAAGAGATTGGAGGCCAGAACAATGACAAGGTGGGCCTGGGGTATCTCACTAGTCCACATATCTGGACTCTAAGCAAATACATGCCCACAAGGATAAATGTGTCGATTTATCAAGAGACATGGCGACAGCCTAAAAAGATTGAAGAAAGGAGATTGAAATCTTTCCATTGTGCTTTGCTTGCTAGCAGCATAATTGCTTTAGTTCTCTCTGGGTGTGCGCAGAGTGCCGCTCAGCCCTTCCTGGCCCCCTCTGGGGTTAACCTTCCCCTGACCATCATCTTTGTGTACCATGCATCTTTGTTAGCTGGAGTATGTCTTTTTCCAGGAGGTCGAGTGGGTAGATGGGATGAAGGAATGTTCCTGTTCCTGCCATGAAGGGAGTAGTGATCTCAAGCTAAAGAAAAGCAAAAGGAGGACCGGCAGTCATTGTAGTAGTAAGGTTAGTTGATAGGCCAAGTCATTGGAGTGGTGAGTGGAAAGCAGAGTCATGCCAAGAGTCCCCCTGTTGTGGTGATATGTCCAGCCTTGGGCCTCATGTCTCCAAAATAATGTGTTGAGGAAGTAAATCAAAAGATGACCAGTAGTGTCTCCCTCTTTGGAGCTCTTGACTGCACTACCTGGCCTTCCGCTGTCTCTCCCCTCACTTTCTACTGCCCCTCCTTGCTATGCTAAATAGTGTTAATTTCAATGTTCTTTTGAGTTAAGAATAAGCTTTTTTAGTGGAAGATACTTGTGTGGCCACTATGTGAAAAGAACTGTGCCTGTTCATAATAATAAAAAAAAAGATTTAGCTTTCTACATGTGAACCGAAGCCTTTGTTAGGATCAAGGAATACTTTGGAAGCAAAGGCTGAGGTGTTACGTTTGGACTGATATAACACATCTGTAATTTTATGCCTCTATATTGATTTGCAGGTATGTGAAAACAAATTTTACAAAAATAAAGATTCTCAGGAGCTGACTGCAAACATCGTTCAACGTGAATCAAGTCCTCAGCCTGAAGGGAGGGATTCTGGAATGTCTAAGGAACCTGCAGAAGAAAGCCTGGAGAACAGAGATGAGGGAGAGGATGTCCAGAGCAGAACAAAAACTGTATCTAGGAAAGTGGACTCTCTGGCTTCAGGTATGTGAAAGTCTTGTGTACAGACAGGTATATCCTTCATCTCCAAACTGGTTCACACAAAGGAAAATAGGTATAGGACTTTCTAATACAAATTTATTGAGATGAGAACTTCTAATAATATTTTCTCTTTTTTTTTTTTTCCTTGTGTTCATCCACTCTGGATGCTCTAAACATGCATATATCCAGTGCGTTCCCTTCAAAAAAAAGCCCTCCTGACTAGAGAAACATTCTCCCCTTTTCAGAATGATTGCTCCATTTAAGCTTCTCTTGCTAGCATACTAATCCCATTCCCAGTACTACCAGTCCACTAACCTGAAAGAGATCTCTTCCTTCTTTCAGTAGCCATGTCTCAGTTAACACTACTGTTGGAGACAATGCACAGGTTAAATATATTGGTTTAAATGTAATGCAACCTGATGTCTAGTTTATAGTGGTTTTGTAAATAGGGTGCCAAGAGCAACAATGTCTTTCACTTGAGAATTTTGTTCTGGGCAATGCACTTAAGCTTTTTCATGTGTTTATCACCTCTTCACACAGCAGCTGGTTGTAGTAACCCACAATGGTGAAGAAAATTGACTGCAGAGTGCCCTTGAAGTACAGGATGGGTAAACTGCAGATAGCATTACAAAGCTGCTCCCAAACTGTATTCTCATTTACAGTATTATGCTCTAGAATGAAAAAAAAAAAAAAAGCTAAAACCAAAAAACTCTTAAAAAGGAATAAAGCTTTCAGAAGTTTTTCTTACTAACAGCTCATCTAAACTTGTTCGGGTTTCTTAATCAGGATCTCACCTGGAAGGAAAGATTGCCTCCAGCAGACATGCATCTTCTGAAAAAGCTGCACTGCCAGATAACCATGTTCAAGAAGCAGGAGTCAGTGCTGTTGTGAATACTGCAAAGGACAGTGACTCTTCTATCACTGGCCCCAGATGGACACATCTACAAAAAGCTACTCTAAAACTACCTCAAGAAACTAAAGACTGCCCTTGCACTGTGGGAGGTGAGAGTGAGGGAGTAAAGCAGCAACATCAAGGAAATGCAGATGCCTCCCATGGGCTGAGCAGAGATCTGCTGCTGTCATCTTGTTCTGCTACAGTAAAAGGTTTAATGGGACCCAGTTCCTCTCCTGGAAAGAGTGTATGTCAGACTGAAGGGCTTCATTCTGATTCATCAGATAAGCTCGCTGTCTTTGGTCATGCTTCAAAATTAGGCGTGAAAGAATTTGAGGGACCACCTTTGCCTCTGGAAGGAAAACCTGAAGCAAAGCAGGGTTGGATAACACTGGGTAGAAAACCAACACTGGGTAAGAGCTGCAGCTCACAGTCCCCTGATAATTGCATTTTGGAAACAGATGATAGGGGCTGCACTAGAAATTTGCATGAGAGCAGATTAAAGTCAAGTGCAAACAACTGCTTCCAGGTGCAGCAGCATTCTAAGCAGCTAGAATATAGAGTGGTTACTGCCTCCCTGGAGCAAAAGGAAGAGGACCAGCAACAGCAGCGAGTCACAGAAGCAACTGTGTGTGCTAAGAACAGCAAAGTCAGCTCAACTGGGGAGAAGGTTGTCCTCTGGACCAGGTATAGCTGCCTGAATTGCATTTTACATCCTTTGTGCATTCAGTATTTGGCTTCAGCTTTCATATTATAGTGTATGCTTTATTTTCATTTTGTATGCCCATTTTCTAATGTCTTCTGTCCCCTCCCTTGTTTCCTCTAACCACAGTCTGTTACAGCTACCATCTTGGTCCTACGAGAAACAGTCTGCTTGTGGCTGTGTAATTATTGTAGCACTTCAGTCTCGGAAAGAATTTTTTTCCTCTGACTTCAAAAACTTAAAAACAGGCTAAATGCAGCACTGCTTAGAGATGTGTCTTGTGATAGGTGGTGGTAGTAGTAGTAAAGGAACAAGCCTGCTGAACTTGCTCTATGATTGTTATCCTTACCTGGGAACAGGCCTCTTGGGCTTGTGGTGGTTGAAGTGTGTCAATACTTGTTTTCAGCTGCTTTAATAGCTATTGTACTGTTTTGCAGGGAGGCTGACAGAGTCATCCTCACCACCTGTCAGGAGAAAGGAGCCCATCTGGAAACCTTCCATGCCATCTCACAGAAACTAGGCAACAAGACAGCTAGTGAGGTGAGGAGTTGGTGCGGAAAAGCTTACATCTGCTACAGTGAATGGGGAAAGGGTGGGAAAAGGAAGGAAAAGCGGAGGTTTGCTGTCATATAGTCTCCCAAACTTAATTTTAATTTGATGCTGCATCAGAGAAAAATAATCACATTTGCAAATAAAAAACCCAAACCAACCCTGATCTGTTCTAGTAGAGCCAAAAATCATGACTGCTACGGTCCTTCTTACACTAGCACTGATATTCTAGCCTTATGTTTGGTACCAAAATTGTTTCAGTGACTGCTACTTGGGTCTTTAGCCTTCTGCTTCACTACAAAGAATCTGTTGGGTTTTGCCTCTTAACCTTCCTCATATTACTGCCTAGAAATCTTCCCAAACTGCCGTTTTTTTACTTGCAAGTCAGTAGAATATAACTTTCTTCCAAAGAAGACAGAACAACCCAGTGCTCTTCTATTTCTCTTTTCCTTTATGATTGAATCTTCCATAAAATGTGATTGTTTTGGTTTTTTTTAACGTAAATGCACAAAACACCCTGAACTCCATAATGTGAAATTTCCATTTCATACCACCTTTTAGGTCACTAGTCATCTTGGATTTCCCTTGTTCTTCAGGTATCCCACAGGTTCAGAGAACTGATGAGGCTGTTTCATACATCCTGTGATGGGAGCTCTGAAGATGAGGAGGATGCAACTAGTACCAGTAACACAGACCAGTTGTCAGATAAAGATCTTCTGCTTTCTGAGGAAGAACCTGATGACTAAGGTTCTTCTAGCTTGATAAGCTACTGACTGCATCAGAAGGAGAGTTGTTTGCCAGTTTGCTGCTAGACAGGTGCTGTGGATAAAGGAAAAATGTTTGCACGGGTACTTAAGCTAGCACCTTTTTTTTGTTGTTGTTCACTTTCCTGCTACACTTCTGAGAAGCTGCAGTTCTCAATCTGTATCAAACTAAAGGAATGAAGAAAGGGGTGAGGGTAATAACATCCTCTAGAACCTACATGGGGAGCTGCAACAATTAAATGACAGAAGTGATCCTTGTGGACATTGACCTCACTGCATGGTGAAGATGGGCTACCAGCCTTTGAAAAGAACATGTAAATATTGTATCATAAGATGTCTGTTTTCATGTGGAACACACACATGATTTTTTTAAGTTTCCCCTTTGTGTTGATTGTATGTGGGGAAAGTTACAATCTGAATTCTGTATTTATTGTGTGGTCTTACTCTAACAGGCAGAGCAAATTCACTTTGCAGTTTTAAAAAAAACAAACATACAAAAACAGGCCCCAAAAAGCAGCTTTCCTCCTTTACAACACAACTGCAAGTAGCTGGAGAACTTAAGCCAGCCTTTGTAGCAGGATTTTACTGAAATGAAAGTAGCAGTTGGGCCATCTAAAGCCATTCCTTTTATTTTGAAAGTGATTTTAAAGGTATTCTTACTTCCACTATCTCTAGTAATAAAGATGAGTTAGTCTGAATCTGTTTCATCTTCAGATTCATCTGCTTCAGAACCCATTTCATAGCACTGGGATAGAGTTCTTAGCTCCTGTAAGGCCTCCTGGAAGTCATATTGTTCAACTCCAGCAGAGAAGAAGCTGGGCCATCGCCGCATGTTCAATTTCTGTAGATCTTTGTATAAGCTGTAAAGGAGTGTGTGCAGAACCGGTGAAGAGTGCAGGGCTGCTAGTATAGGAATGCTTTCAACAGCTGCAGGGAAAAACATCTTTGTTCAAATAGACCAATCAAAATTTGTTTCCCTACCCTATTCTACTTTACAAGCAGTTGCTTTACTTAAACTCAATGTAGCAGAAGAGTTGCTTAACACGAATAATTTTTGCCCTACAAACACTCAAAAGTGTGTTGTGTTTGTTGTTTTCTTAATAATTCTCTTTTACCTCTGTTAGACCCTACTGCCCCCACATGATCTCTTTCTGTTGCAAGTTAAGTTTAAGGGGCACTTGTTACCTGCTGAGGAATAACTGGGAGGTTTCTCCAGGAGGAAGCCTTGTCTGGTCAGTAGAGGAGAAAAAAACTGGGGGTACGGAGGTAGGGTGTTACATGGCTGCTCAAGCACGTGGGATGTGCTGTAAGGAAGAAGGTGAATGAAGTTACCCAAAACTTGCTCTACCTTCAGTTTCCAGTTAGTGTTCCCTGTTCTAAAAAAAAAAAAAAAAAAAAAAAAAAAAAAAAAAATCTTACCAACCTGAATGCCCCAGGAAACACAGTGTGTAAGTAATGCTGCAGAATCTGCTCAGTGGTCTCACAAGCATGGAGTGGAGAAGTGGCCTGCTTTTCTGGACAGCTGCTGCAAAGAAAACCAATTCATGGTTTTCTAGGGGATTTGACTGAAAATACTGGTGACTCAGCTGCTTTTTAGCTGTTTTGCTATAAAGTTAGTAGCATATAAATGGCTAGATCACTAGACATTTTTTTCTTCATTCGGCTGACACTCCTAGTAAGAAGTATTGTGAATGACACAATTCACAAATTGTGAATTTCTAAGAAACCACTGCAGTTGAGAGTGTGAGTTCTGAAGGGAAAAGTGCAGTTGAAATACTGATTACCTGATGTGACTTTCTTTGCAAATTCCTCGTAGCACAACAGACTGAGCAAAACAGCAGCTGACCTTCTGCTCCCTACATGAAGACAGAAGTTTCCAGGGCATGTTTTGCTGGTAGGCGCATAAAGTATCAGGGAGCGAGTAGCCATGTAGGGCAGGAAAAGGAACAGAAGCCCACGCAGCCACAACCTATGAGTCAGAGAGGGGGTGACAAATCACTATCTAGAACACACTCCCCTGTCCTGTTACATGTGTATGTACGGATGTGAAGTAGAACACCAGCTCTTGCCCACAGCAGTAGAACTGAAAGGATTAGAGGTTGCTGTTCTCTATGCCCTTACCTTTCTGCCAGAGAAGTTAAGTGTTTCGGCAAGATGCATCATAGAGCCCCGAGAGGAACAGAGCCGGTAAGGAGCTGTAAGGGTGTCAAGCACTGCTGCCAAAATTGCACTGCTGTGGTAGTTAAGTGATGCCTACGGAGGGAGACACATGGAAAAGTTACAGGACAAATTAAATTCATCTGTTCTGTAACTCATTTTTGTATATTTAACTTGAGCATATTGTAAATTGTGCTTTTATATACGTTGCATTTTAACAGTTATTTCAGGTTTTGGATAAGCAAGTCAGGTGTTTGCTAACAAATGATCTGCTGCCGTTTTTCTTGACAGCAGCTTCTTTAGTGCTCAGACAAGGCTGGTGTTACATACCCAGCACATGAAGAACAATGCAGTGAACCATTTTTTTTCAGTGCCGAAACTGAAGGCAGTAAACCAATGGAAAGACCGCAAAAAAGAAAATGTGTTAATGTTTTTTAAAGGATGAAAAAAACTATGGGAGTGAAAAGTTGGCAGTTAAGTCTCTGCTAACAGTGAAAAAGCAGGAGGAAAAAAAAAAAATTCTTTTCTGTTTAGTAGGCCACTATCATGAAAAAACCTTGCTAAAAAAACATAGCTGCAGAAAACACTTTTGGAGAGTGGTAAATCTGAAAGAGCTGAAAGCCAACCATGGTAGGTGTTGTTTCTAAGTAAACCACTCCATGGTACATACATCATAGTTTATATATGGAAATGTAATGGGAGGTTGTGGCTTGATTCCTAGACTCCCACTGAGTGACAGAGGGCAAAAGAGCGAGCTGTGACTGGAGAGATGGACAATTCCTAGGGCTGTGTTCATCAGTCTGTAAAAATTCTTCTGAGAACCCTGGGGGGGGAAAAATCCAACCATTAGAATCTTAAAGATGCAAGCAGTCTAATCCAGATTGGGCATGGAAGTATCACCTGTTGTTGTGTTTCCCCATTGTTTACTTACTCCCATGTTACTCATGACTGGAGTCAAGCCCCAGGTCAGGATTCCTTTTCCTGAATACTCATCATAGAGCAGTTCTGTCACCTTGGCACCAACTCCAGAGAATCCATTGTGTAGGTCACAGAGGACTTGAAACCCCTGTGTAAAACAACAGCAGCAGCAGCTGAGATTCTACTTAATCTTGAACAGAAAGGTTCTTGAAAGAAAAGGGAGTTTGGACTAAGCTGTCAAACCTGCAAATAATCACACTCTTCAACATAAAAGTGCAACCGATCTTCCAACTCCTCTATGCAGCCAGGATCCTGAAGGAGACTTTCACCTTGTCCAAAGGCTTCTAGGCAATCACACTCCCTAAGAAAAGGGTGGGGCAGGGAAAGCTTATTCTATCCCCTCTTAATTTTTCCTTTAACATGAAACTAAGGTCCTGTTCTGGACAACAGATTCTGAATGAAACCTCTAGGACATACCCATCATGCATGTACTGACGGATGACATAGATGCTCTTGGGATGCAAATGCACATTGAGGTAATCGGACCAGACCTGCATGCTGCCGCCCGAGTAATCTTCCTGGGAAACAGCAAGTTCCGAAGGGGCAGGAAATGGACCTGGAATGAGAGAGGTGAAGAGCGAAGGTCTTTTCAACTCTGAACATCCCCTTGAATAAACAAACCCAGCTTTTTATCTTGTTTGGTTTCTTAACTTAGTTGCTGCTCTATGACCCATCTTTCTGTAAGCAAAGAAATCTTATCCCATAGTTTTCCTTCTCCCCACATGCTCATTCACTGACAAGTTGTCCAGTTGTCACAGGGCTTGTTCTGCCTTTCCAGATAGAGCTCTTTGATGCCAGCAAGTAAACCAAAGCCGTCAGAACAGCGCAAACTGGACAAAACACAAACCAGTAATACACAGAAAACATGCAGACGCACCTTGAACCAAAGCACTGGAACTGCCCTTTCTGTCAGAGGAAGCATCTTCCTAGGGAAAAAGCCCCGGTATGGCCGTTACACCATGCTTTGCCTCATCCTTCCACATGTGACCGGGCAAGAAGTTAAAAGCCCACGCCACGAGTGAAGTAAACGCGAGAGGAGTCCGGGAAGTACCCGGCAGGCTCCGAGGAGCGCTGCATGTCCTGGCAGCCGCCGCATCCCGCCCGCCTCGCTCTGCCCGCCCTCACCGTCCGGCTCCTGCTGTCCCACGGCGCGGAGCCCCAGGCCGAGGCGCGCTCCAGGTAGGCTGCCACCTCCCCGTCCCTGCAACACAAACGGGCGGCAGCTGCCGGCGGCCCCCCGCCGCCGCCGCCGCTCCCGCTCCCGTCCCGCAC
>JAVJGG010000088.1:12640504-12651909 GCA_035590195.1 Aviceda cuculoides | reverse complement strand
CAGCCCGCGTAGTGCCCCAGCTGCACCGTCACCACCTCCCCCGCCATCCCTCTCGCACCCCTCGCCGCCGCGTCACCCGGGACGCATGCGCACCGCCCCCACCCGGCAGAGAAGCCGGAAACACTTCAGTGGCGGGGCCACGCCCCCAAGGAGGCGGACACCGACAGCGAGAAGGAGTCACTGCTGCAGCTCCGGCCTTTATTGCGCTAGAGGGGTCCCGCCAGCCGCTCCAGCTGCCGCGGGTTGGAACCGCTCAGGAACCGCAGCTCCTCCTTGCCGTCCTCTGTGCGCGCTGCAAGACAGAAGCTGCGTTGGGGCCGCGGCCTCCTCCGCCGGGACGCACCCCCGGCCCGCCCCTGGTCCCCCCGTCCACCGCCTCGGCGCAGGCAGGCCGGTCCCCGGGTTGAGGCTCCCCTCCCGCCCCCCCCGCCCCGGGCAGGGCGCTGACCTTTCTCGTGCTGCAGCCACTTGCGATCGAGGTAGTAACGGTAGCAGCTCTCGAACTCCCTCGGGCTGTAGTTGGGGACCGGGATGGGGACGAATGGGTCCAGGGCGTCGAAGCCGTCCTGGGAAGGAAAGCCGGGGGTGAGGTCCCACTGCAGGCTGCAGCACACGGGCATGGGCACGGGCCTGGGCCTCTCCTCACTGCAGGACCCGTCTGGGACGAGCTCAAGGAGAGTGATTTCAAAGGAGAATAAAGCTGTATGTGATCCAAAAAGCAAAGGCTGCCACCCTGAACTGAACGCAGTTCCCAAACCAGGATTTCTGTTTGTTTCCCAGTGTGAAGGGGAAAAACAAGAAGAGGCCAGGACTCACCTTTCCCAGCAACTCCTGGGGCAAACAGGCAGAACTAGGTTTGAAGAGAGAGCCAGTCTGGCTGAGGGTTGTCACAATAGCACCTCCGCTCTAAAAGGTAGATTAGAAACCCTTTTAGCTGCAAATGCAGTAGTTGTGAAATAGTTATGGACTGACTCTAAATAAGTGAGGTGGTGTCTTTTTGATCCTACAGTTACTTCAATTCCAAAATTCTATATAATGGACTTCTTACAATGCCCTTAACTAAGTTAAGCCTGGCTACTCCAAGGACACGTGCAGAAGAGGGAATATGTAGCTGGTGTTTCCAGGGCTGGCATTTAAATGTGTCATTCTTACCTATAAATGGCTTTTCTATTGAAACAACTGAAATACTTTAAAAAGGACTTTTCTATATACTTTTGCATCTGAAGACTATGTGTTAAGAGATACTAGCATCCAGAGGATTGAAAAAGAAGCAAAAGGAGTTGACCTCCTACAGCAAAACATCAAGAAACTAAAAGTTCTCATTAGTTCAAAAAATCAGAAAGCAAAGTGTCTTAAGGGTTATTAAATACCTCTAGCTCATGGTCATAAACTGGAGTTTGGCACGGTAATCAAGAAAAACATTGTTACATATCTGACCTGTTCTTATTTTCTCTTTGGGTGATGCCTCAGAAATGCTGATGAGATACTAATCCTTAACAGTCACATGATGCTCATCCTCTCCTTCGCTGAAGCAACAGTGTGATGTTAGATTTGTAGCTTTACGCTTATCAGCAGGTAGTTTTAACTGCTGAAAATAACACACCCAAAGGTACAGACTGGAACTCACCCAATTATTCATCATCATCTTCCTTAGATTGTACATGAGTGTCAGCTCCTCTGGAGAAACCTAGTGAAGATTGTCTGCATCACTTTTTTTGCCAGCAGTTTCAATCTGAGACATAAATTCCCCTCCCCTACTTTAAATTAGACTGGAAGGATTATTTGCATCCTTTTGGTGCATTTTTTTCTTTGCTTTTACTTAGCACTGTAGCATTCAGCCTTAGTAATGTTACACAGAGAAACACCCAAACCTTTCCTGCTGTAACAAGACATACATGCACTTTTTTCTTACTGAGAGAGCTTTCTTCAGTAAAAATTGTCTAAAGCACAATATGAATTTTGCAGGTCCCTCCAAGCTAGCAAAGCCAAATGTACGTCTTTCAGGGATTACTATAGAACTTAAAAATCAACAAAACGCTCTCCCTTGCAGTAGGAATGCAGAAATATCATCAGAGCAAATCACTTCTTACAGGGCTTTTGTCTTCCTTCTTTAATGTAGTCTTTCCCCAGAGTGCATTGACACCATCCACTGCCACAAGAAGTCGGAATGAGCCAAGATGACATTGCTGCTTTATCTCTTTCAGCACAACCCCTACAGCATCGCTGGCATTTCTCACACGAGCTAAACCCTTTAAGTAGGAAAAGGCACATCACTCAGGTTGGTTTTCTTGTTAATACATAATGCTGGCAACTTTGGGCATTGTCTGCCCCTTCTAAAGGGGGAGGAAGATAAAACAACAGTCAACCGTCTGTTCGTTTGTTTCAAAGGAGCAATCTGGTCTAAGGTACTGAGCATCAAAGACATAGGAACGTTCAAATTCTAATTTTTGCTTCTACTCAAGTTCTGTGTACAACTTCCTTTACAGATCCATCAGATCTTCCACAATGTTTTTTTGTAGCCACCTTGTTGATAGGGAAATGCATGCCTTTCATTTCCTAGAATTCATATTTTTAAGATCTTTAGAAGCAACTTGTTGTACATATGCAATAATGGGATCTTCTAATAAAACATGAGACAAAGCCAGAAGCAGTTGTTATTCCTTACCTGTTCCACCACTTCACACAATGGTCTGCCCTCCTCAGTGCTTTCTCGTTTGCCCCACACATATTTTTTTTGTGTTTTTATCTGCAGTAAGAGAACTACAATTAGATTAGGAACTAAGTAGTGCAAAGGCAGCTTAGCAAGTCTGGATGGCAAGATTCCTGGTTCTTTGCCAGCATTAAAGAGTAGTGCAGAATCTCGGAGAAGTATTCATTGCAAACAGCCATCCCCACAGAGGAGATTTAAAGTACTTCTTTTTCCACAAAAATTGAATTCCAGTGAAGGGTAGGGCTTGTGGGTTTGTATGCAATATGAGTGCATGCATTAGTACATGAAGCATTTCTCAAAAATGAGCAAATCTAGAATTTCCATCAAGGTGCTCAATGACAGGAAGCAGGTGCGCTTGCAGTCCCTGAGAGATGATCCTGTGGGTAGTTCTTAGCTACTAACCAAGACAACTTGACAGGCTCTACAAACCTCTTTTAGGAAGCGCTCATTTGAGGTTTTGAAGTTCCTGAGCCAGAAGGATGCTTGCAAAGGCTGATCAAGCCGTTCTTTGTTGTAGGAAGACTGTATAAGCTCCCTGCAGTTTTTCACCCAGAGATGAGCTGTAAGCAAAATAAAACAGTTGCCTTTTTTTTTTTTTTTTTGTTCAAAATAAGTGTATGAGCTGGGTGGTGGTGGGTGTGTTTGTATCTCTTATCCTTATTCTGCTACACTGCTAAGAAAAGTCTGCCATCCTTAATGGAGAATACTCTCCCTTGAGAACAGAGGAGGTCAAACAGACCCACACACAGCATGTTTCCTGTCATACTCGTTAACAGTGGAGAAAAAACCACTGACTATAAGCATGTGAGAGCAGGTGAAAATAACTGTAATTATGTTCTATTTTACTTGGGGGTTTTGTGCTTTATAAGCCTTCTCCACTATGGAAAAAAAAAGATAATTTGCTGTGGCCTACGCTACACCTTTCTCTCGAAGCAGCATCTTCTGGATCAGCATGCATATTCGATGTAATGACACAGACAGCATTGGTATTCTTACCATCTGGGATGTGCACCACCAGCCAGCCTTGCCTTGTGCAGTAGTGAACCACGTGACACAGAGTCATGGTTTTCCCTGTTCCTTTCTCACCATCTCCAACATGGACTGTCAAGGAAAGTCTCTGAAAAACCACTTCAATTTATACTTGACTGTAATTCTTTCACAAAGGCATAAAGGAAGTTCAAAGGTCATAAAAGCAAGGATGGCATTCCATCGTGCTTTTGTTCAGCAGCAAACCTAGCCTGAAGAGTTCCTTCTCTCTATATCCCCCTGCTCCCCTACATCAGAGCTGATTATCCTCACTCCCTTAGTTGTGCTGGTAGCCCTGTTTGTAGATCCGTGCCATAAGCCAAATCGGGCTTAGAAAAAAAGTATACAAGTTTGTGAACTTCTCAGACTAGCTTTGCTGACAAAAGACACATAGCAGAACCACTTCCTGAAGACTAAACAGCAGTGGTCAGCACAGAACAGCACATCACCCTCATCTGCATAAACTCACCTGCTTGTATTTAACTTGCATTCTACCATCAAGTAAGCGATAAAAGATACAGATCACATATCTGATAGCTGGGTGTGCAAAGTTGGAGCTTTTCAGGTAAGTGAAAAGTTCTAGAGCTGGTTTTCGCACCATCAGGCAGGCTTCATTGAAGGTCTTAATCTGAGAAAAGGAACAGAATATGAACAAGAAGCCAGGTGCTGGCACACTACAGCTGTTCCTGGCATGACTCCATCTCTGACTGGTACTGTGCAGGATCTGAATGTCCACTGCTCTCCCCTCCTCTACCAAGCCAGTCATATCATCACAGAAGTTTATCAGGTTGGTCAAGCTCAGTGAAACCATGCTGACTACTCCTGATGACTTTCTTATCCTTTGTGTGCCTGGAAATGGTTTCCAGGATTAGCTGTTCCATCAAGGTCCCAGAGACCAAGGTGAGGCCAACCGGCCTGTCAGTGAATCAAAAGTCAATCACCTAACTCACAGATAAGAAATCTCTTCCTAAATTCAAGTAGGCACTCTGTGTAGCTGCTTGCGAAGCCTGATCCAGTCACAGCATGATCTGTCTCACAATAGAAATCAAGAGGCAAGATTTTTTTGTTGCCAATATATACTTATTTCATGAGACAGCCTGTTTCATACAGAAATGTAACTGTGGAAAATATTCCGTAATTCATTATGTATTCAGAAGTTGTTAGAGATGAAAAATACTGGATAGAATGTTGCCTAAGGTGGAATCCTCACACCCTTCTGCCACTATTCTGGTTAGGTTGACTGGTATCTTTTAGGTGTAGAAAATAACAGTAAGGACCAGGAATAACTGTATTCTTGCAGCACATCACTCCCTCTTATTCCAACAGGAAAGCATTGTAGTTACCTGATGGATCTGGTTCTTCCCACATACCGGCCCACTCCCTACAACTCTGCTCTAAGACAAAGTACCTGCTGCTGGAACCGATAGGGCAGTCCATGTGGAAACACAGCTTTCACCTCCTCAAGTGGAATGCTATAATGGCGACCCTCATGGTGTTCTGTGTGGTTGGCCTGGGAAGGCAAAATGCAAACTGTAACACTCAGTAAAGTCCAATACTTCTTTTCTGGATACAGAAGGCCTGTGAGAATGTAACAGGGAGGGAACACTCAATCAAAGCGAGTATCTACACGCTCAGTCTACAAAGCAAGAGTCAGAAGAACTAGCATATTAAAGTAAAGCAGGAATTGTAGTATCAGGACACTACTGGCAGATGCTTAGGAAGAGTCTAAAGAAAGGATATCCCACCTGGCAATAAACAATAAAGGGATTCCTTGAGCTTGTTATATGAACCATTCTGTTTTGTGGGCACTGGAGGCCCTATGCTTCATGAGTTCATCTAATCTTTTATTAGTCCACTAGTCCACTTGTACTTCTGGTCACCACAATATCTTAAGAGCAATATGATCCCCTTTTGAATTATCTGCCAGATTCAAATTTACTTTCTTTACATCTGCAACAAAATTATGTTTTCTGGTTTGTTCTTTGCTGTTGCTCAGTAGTAATTCCTAATATGCCACTTACCTTGTGAACTAGTACTCGTTGCTTAAGAACTCACAATCTGTTTTCTGGGGCAATAATTTCAAGTCCCTTGTTGTGACACAAGTGGTCAGTGTTATTCCTCCAGCAGACTTGCATCATTCTGCATTTATTTATAGTAATTACTTTAAGATTCTGACTGTGCACTCTAAGAAGCAGTTGTTACTGATATATGAAAATTTAATACCCATTTCATGCCTCGTTATACATCCTTGTTTTTTCCCTTCATTATTCTATTTTCCTACAAGGCAATACTTGCAAAACACTTATTTACTCTGGGTCTAGTCATCAGTTTTTGTGTCTTGTATAATTAGGACAGTATATAGAGACACTATTCTGTAGTACTTCCTGTGTGACTTTTAGCAACTTTTGTGCCAAGCTGTGTCTGGCATTTTTAGCAGCTTTGTGCCAAGCTGCTATGTCCTGCTCTAGACTTTCTGCACTTTTCCATGGACTTAAAGTAGAAAAATCCTCCTCTTTATTCTTGTGCATCCCAATCTCCTACTACCATTTTGGTTGACGTGGAATCAGAATGTAAGAACTTCCTTGTTTTCTTTATTTTGCATAATGATGATCTAGGAAAAGTAGTTTTATTTACTGTTCAGAAAGAAAAAGAAGCAGTCATTCTTTCTGCCAGCTTTAGCAGATCTGGGGGCTGATCCAGACTTTCCTTGTATTCCTTATTAGCTTTGGTGTAGACCCAGGGCTTAATTTACTGAGGCCCAGAACAGGTGAGACAATACTGGTCTGGGCTTGGCCGCTCACCTGTGCAGTCTGGCTGAGAAGTGGTTTGACCAGAATGAATGGACGGGGAACAAAAAGTTGTGATGAGGACTGCTACCCTGACCTGGCTGCCTGCTGTATTCCTCACGTGGAACCATGAGAGCAGCTGTACCTACAGGTTTGAATACTGCCTGCTTTTGCCATGAATATTTTGTTTTTCCCAGTTCATTGATGGACTCTTCAGGCACAACTGCTGCAGCTCTGCTGCAGACCCATGAATTTTCTAGCCCCAGGACTCTTGATATGTTACTCTCCCTCCCTTTCTTCAGACCAGATTTTCAGTCTTTCAGCATGCAATGTGCCTGTTCTCTTCTGCCCTGCCCTCCACTCTGAAAAGCCCATGGTAACCACACCCCTATTCCTTACCTTACTGAGGAAAGGTACTCATAGGACAGGTCAATGTGTCCTGGACTGTATGGTTTACATTGGTACAGCTGCAGGATTCAAGGTAGCCACTGGTTTGCCAAACTATTTATAGGAAGAAACCATTTGGTAACTTCAGCAAACTGCTATATAAGCTGCTTGAGTTGCCTGTCTGGTGTTTACTGGTCAGTAAATCTTAGCAACAGGAAGAAAATTTTAAGAGAGGCTTCAGTCTTTTTTCCAAGCAGAGCTGTATTTCAAACTCTGGGCTGGATTTGCTAGAGTTTTCCTGCACGTGTCGGACACAAACTAACAGCACCTGTGTTTTTGCATGGCAGTGTTATCTATGGACTCGAACAGAAGAGCAGTACTCCAGAGACCATTTTCATTCTCAGTTTCATTGCTGACTTGCTGCATAACCTTGGGCAAATTCATTCACTCTTCAGCTCCTACATCTGTAAAGTCTGTCAGTATCTTTATCCTGATGTTTAGTCACTTTGAGTTTTGCTAATGGAAAGGTATATAAAAGCTAATTCTTATTAAAAATTTAGTTTTCGTCTGCTCTTAACCCATTTTTAATAGGACTTTATGGTGCACAAGTACAGGTGCCGTCAGAGCTATCAGGTTTGCTGATGAAGCGAGACAGCAGAGCCTCTCTGCTGCAATATGTGATCTGCAATACAGTAAGTCTGAAGAACGCTGATCTGACAAATTAATAAGCAATGGTGGTTGTCACCAACATCAGGCACATGAAGTCAGAATGCCAAAGCCAGTTGCCTGGCAACGTAAATGGTAAGCACAGGACAGTGGGGACAATCCTTGCCATCTGGACTCTTCTGTGCAATCTATAGAGACACTCGCATCACGTGAGCAAGATCATCTGCATGCTGCTGTTGCCATAGAGACCCCAGAGGAATCAGTAGTGAAAGACTCCAATTACACAGGCAGCAGAAAAGCATCTCAAAGGCTTATTCCATTCATTTATTCCACTTCATTTTGTGCTTGAGACAGAGAGTGTGAGGCTGGAATTATGATGCTGGAGAGCTGTGCTGTGCTGAAGTCATCTCGGGTGTGTTCTTTATCCCCCTTCATAGCCAATTAGGGAAGGTTAGTGAGGGAAGAATAACCCTGAAGTTGAAATTAATGGTGTCTGACGACAAGATAAGCCACATCTGAGCTTCTACAATACACAGTCTATCATCTCATCTGTGCAACTACAGAGAAGGAATCAATACTTGTTCCCAGGAGCTTTCAGGCAGAGGACCAGCCCTGTCTTGTTTAAACCCAGGCAGGTGGCACTGCACAGCCACAGCCTGTTTCCCTTTGGGCTGGGGATCATAGTCTAGGTGCCTATTATTAGGCCTGTGTACTTACGTTTACTAGAACAACACAGTCCCAGTAAGCACTCTGGGCTCCAGCATGTCCACAAGCAGACTGATGGAATTTAGGCACTTGCTGTCTGACAATAACAATTGTGGCAGTAACTCACCGGGTCATTCTCACTGGTATAGAGAACTGTCCTGGGTCTTTCTGCCAGTGTTTGGACATCCCGGCTGACAACGGAACTTAAGTAATCTTTGGCTGCCGTATGGAAGGAATATCCATGGTCCAACTAAGGAAAGAAAAAAGCAAACAGAAACAAACTTCTCAGCAGTCAAAGACTGCCAGTAAAAAATCCAGTTAGTAGTTTGTTTTGTACACTCATTGCATGCACATTATGATCGGGTCAAGGTAGCATGCAATACACAATAGAATTCTCTGCAATTAGAATAAAAATTCATCTTTAAGACTGTAAATTCATCATGAAAAACCACATGCTTTAGAACTACATTTCACATTGAAATGCCTGCTTCTAAACCATTCCCATTCACTTAAGTCAGCTACCACCTTAAGTCATCTAGAGAGCAAAGCCTTGCACCTGAAAGAGTTATACACTTCAAGATTGCTTAAGAGCACAAGTACAGTCATTAAGGTCTTATTGCTGGAAGTTCCCACAATGTTTCTGCCTACACTGATGAATAGTAGCTAGTACCTTGAAAATTCAGGCTGTCTAGTAATCCATAATCACCTCAATTATTGAGGGATTATTTGATATTTATAATTACATTCCCTGCACTGATTTTCCTAACTGTGTCCCTGCATACAGACTCTTTCATTATAATACAGACATGGCTGAGAAACTGAAACAGCCAGCTAAGCTGATTAATTCTTCTTCCCATAGACAGACTGCTGAAGCATGCCTGTAAAGCCTAGGCAAGAAAGTGAGTAGTAGAAGGACAGGCATTTTATTATGTTAAGGTGAAAGAAAATATAAGCATTTCTCAATGAATAAAAAAGTGTATACTCCAAACAGAGGCTGTGGCCAAAGCAAGCAAAACTGAAACCCACCCTTCATTTTACTGACTGGCACAGCTGCAGGCTCCAACTGTAAACAGAGCAAGTAGTTTCCTATTTTGTCTGTCTGCATAGATAAGAGTAGCCATAAACCGAAGTTTAGAGACAGGAACAGCTGTTTCAGTTCTCCATGACATGATGCAATTCTACTGTCATCCAAGTTTTCCTCAGGGGGTCATTTGAAAGCCACAAGAGCTCAGAAGAAAGTGTAATGTCAGATTACCCCACATCCCATGTTCAACACACAATGGACTCCTGAATCAGCATTTCAGCACACAGTCTCCTTTTAGGGAAGGAATTAAACCAGTTTGTACTCAACACTAGATACCTATATAACAAATTACTGCAATGTAAATATGGAAGACCACTAAACATTCACTTTTGTCATCACATTCTTCTCTTGTTCCCACAATGTTCTTTTTCTCCTCAAATCCAAACAATCAATTACGGTGTCTTTATTTGGCTATGTTTAGTTTTCAGTCCACAGCAGTGACTTAATTTACAGCCTAGAAAAAGGCACTAAGATGCTAATTTAATACATGAAAAACTAGAGCATGCAACTATTGTCACCTATTCACCTAAAAAATGTCAGCCCTAAGTCATTCCTAGCCTGGAATCATAGTCTCTCTCATTTTCTTTGAACATCCCACATTCTCTCCTTCTCAAGTGAATATCTTGGGGCTGTAAGCTTTGCTCACTGAAAAGAAAAGGCAAGCTTACTGCTCTGTGGACATCCTTTCTCTGGAGTACCATACAAATCCTTGTCCCTGACCTGTGTAACAGTGAATGAAAATTAAGCAAGGATTAACTTTTTGCCCTAAGTGTGTTCAGTTTTTATGTGCATCTAGATACAGCTCAAGACTTTAGCTGAATGATACTTAGTCAAACCAATATTAATAATACCACTTTTTAAAAAGCACAATCTCAGAAGATCAGCAGGAGTTGGATTCTCTATGGTACAAAAGCCAGCTCCTAGTAAGTTCTATGAAGGGAGTAGAAGACAGCACAGTAAGACAGGATGCAAGTGTGAGAAGGACTTTGTCTTGAAGCCCAGTCCTCTGTTCTTGCAGCCAAGTACATAGAATTTCTATTTTTTCATCAACAGAACATATTCCATCTTTAAATTACTACATCTTTCTCCTGGAAGGATACCGTTTTAGAACACCACTTCTCTGAGCCTTAGCATGATATGTCTTCCTCAAAATCACCATGTAGCCTTGTAGTGCTTTGGAACTTTGCCTTTGTGGACTGTAGCTTGCGCTGGGCTGTAGAAGCAGCTTCTAAGTACCTGGAGACATGAAATCCTTCCCAGCTCTCTGAAGTGCTACAAAATCAACACAAGCTCCTGAAATAGTGAATACAACAGTACTCATAGCAGCCTTGCAGAGTAAGACTTGGGAGTATTAGTGGATGAAAAACTGAGTATGAGCCAGCAATGTGCACTCGCAGCCCTGAAAGCCAATCACATTCTGGGCTGCATCAAAAAAAGCATGGCCAGCAGGTCGAGGGAGGTGATTCTCCCCCTCTACACCACTCTTGTGAGACCCCACCTGGAGTACTGCATTCAGCTCTGGGGCCCTCAGCACAGGAAAGACATGGACCTGCTCAAGCAGGTCCTGAGGAGGGCCACAAAGATGGTCAGGGGGCTGGAGCATCTCCCCTATGAGGACAGGTAGAGAGAGTTGAGGTTGTTTAGCCTGGAGAAGAGAAGGCTCCAGGGAGACCTTATAGCAGCCTTCCAGTACTTAAAGGGAGCCTACAGGAAAGATGGGGAGGGACTCTGTCCTGGTTTCGGCTCGGATAGAGTTAATTGTCTTCCTAGTAGCTGGTATAGTGCTATGTTTTGGATTCAGTACTGGAATGTTGATAACACACTGATGTTTTCATTTGTTGCTAAGTAATGTTTAGACTAAGTAAGTCAAGGATTTTTCAGCTTCTCCTGCCCAGCCAGCAAGAAGCCTGGAGAGGCAAAAGAAGCTGGGAGGGGACACAGCCAGGAGAGCTGACCCAAACTGGCCAAAGGGGTATTCCGTACCACGTGATGTCATGCCCAGTATATAAACTGGGGGGAGTTGGCCGGGGGGGGGATTGCT
>JAVJGG010000088.1:12611684-12625917 GCA_035590195.1 Aviceda cuculoides | reverse complement strand
CCCCCCCCCCCCCCCCCCCCAAGACTCTGTTGTGATCAGTTGAGTATTAGGCCAATCTGGAATATCCACTCATTGATCTCTCTTGATGTTCGAATTGAGGTGGTACTTGCTGAATATCTCTTATGAGCGAAGAGAGCCATTAAGTATGGAAACTTACCCCTTGCATCAAGAGATTGTGCCCTGGGAATTTTTACCAGGGAGAATAATTAATATTTAAATTCAGATGGTGACACCGTGGATTCTTCATCCTTGATGTCTTTGTTTATATACTAGGTTTTTCTTTAAGAGGTCTGTAATATTTCTAATGGAAATTAGAAAGTTGGGAAACAAATATTACTGATATTATTAAATATTATTGATATTATATATGATACCATTGATACCATATCACTTTTTAATTCCAGCTGTTCTAAGTGGAGTTACTCCTGCTCCTTGTCTGGTGAACAACCTAAACACATAGTGTAGAGAAGCATAGATCTGTTGCATTGAATTTGCATTACTTAAAATATTTTCAGATCCCTGACTAATGATAATTCACTTTAGATACTCTGCTCCCTCTCTCAAATTGTACTGAAATGGTTTTCAAGTTGTTTAACTCTGTATGTTCCCTGCTGCCATTCTGGCACTTTGGATTGTTAGAAATGACACTTTACAGCATCCTACTGATTTCTAGCAAGTGTCTTTCTAGAAACAGATGGTAAACATGGTTTAAAACCATTGCATGTCTTGAATATAATACCTGAGGGATTTTTTTTTTTCCTTACTGCAATGAAATAAAGCAAGTTTTATCACTGCAAATTACACTTCAGAAATTGAAAGCGATCCCTTAATCTTGCCTTTTGATGATGGGGAGGAGGGCAAAAAAGCAAATATATGACCAATTCAGAGCAAGGTGTGGCAATACTTTGAGCTGTGAAACTGAACTCTGTGTACTTTTAAAGGAGGAATAAAGAATTTGAATGAAAATTCAGCACTTGCAGTATACTCAGTTAACTACTAAGACACAAAGAGGAATAGTGGAAATCTTCTCCTGGGAATATCAGTGTAAAAATTAAAATAGTAGGAAAATACTTTGCACTCCCATCTATGACAGTTACGCTTCTTTTTCAAGCTTAGTGCTGAAAGGACTCTTAAAACTTGGGGAGTGTCTTCAGTTATGTTAATAGAGGGGTTTCTCCATTCTGAAAGACGAGTGGGTAGGTGAGGTGGGTAACTTGTATGTTTACAATTTGTTCTCCAGAAATATGTAGACAAAAAAGTTAATAGTTCCGAAGAGAAAAATCATAGAGCAGAAGAAACACCTAGAAATGGCTAAGATTCCCAGGTGTTAAGAGAAACAAAATTAGAAGTTACTGTAATAGCAAACCAGTATTCAATTTGCTTTTTGACACTGAATATAAAACGTGGATTTCTTTCATTCAGAAAAGTGTCCTGTGACAGACAGACATTGCTATATGGCTAGTGTACCTTTGCTAAGTCTGAAAGCCTGAGCCTTAGACATAAATATAAATTTTACTTCTGTCAGTTTTAGCACGAGAGGTGTATGAATGGTTTCCCTATGCTTGCAAGGTAAATGTAGCCAGTGACATAGCAAAGTTGTATTACTAAAGTTTTAGAAAATAGGAAGGCAGGAAGTGATAGTAACAGCCTGCTGTGATTCTAAAATGTCATGGTAAAACAGTGAAGCAAGTTGGAACGTGCCCTTTTGCTCCATCTCCTTATTTCTTTGTAAAACTGCCAAGCGCAGTATTCCGTAGGTCTTTCTATTGCCCTTGGTTATGTAGGGAAGCTCTACAGGAAAGTTTGCTGATGAAATCACAGCTAGTAACTGAAAAATTTCAAGAAAAACATAACAAAGCTAAAGAAGTGGTTTGTTTTCTTTCCTGTTTGAGTGGCTCAAGAATATTTTCTGCAGGATCTGGGACTTAAGTTTTTGTCTTAGACTAATTATACAAAGTCTTTTTTTTCCTGGTAGTTAACTAAAACTTGCTTTTAGAAAAGAATAAAAAAGCCTTGGTGGTGAAAAACAAACAGCAAACACACTTTCACTCATTATTATTTGGGGAACTTGTATAGAATATATTGATGCCACGACTACGCAAACAATTTCTGTGATTCTTCAGAATGCTCATTTGAATTACAGCCTGTTCATTAGCCAGAAGTACAACAGCTAAAATAATAATGGGTAAATCTGTCTGTGTGTGTGTGTGTGTGTGTGTATGTACATATAAAAATCCCTATTGCTTGCTGGTAGTTCTCAAGAGAATTAACAAACAGAATTTTTGTTAACAAGCTGTTTTCTTATAACTATTTCAGCTTTTGGAAGCTGAGACTATCTTGCATTTCCTAATTTGGTTCTAGTGTTAGAAGTGTGAATTTTACACCAGACTTAAGAGATATCCCTGTTCTTGTGAAAGATTATCTATCCTTAAGATTTTGCAAATAAGTACCAATAATAATAACAGTCAATAATAACCTAGCAATAATAAACCCTGAGATCATGCTGTACTGTAACAATGAATGCTTTTTTTTTTTAGAAGTAAAGCCAATTTTTTGCTGTTGGTGCCTGTGATAATTCTGGAATGCTTGATTATAATCTGTTAATAGTTTCTATCAAAATAACCTGGAATTTTTATTCCTCAGATTAATGTGCAAGTCTAGAAACCATATGTCCACATAGGAGACTTAAAATTTTAAATTCAGCTAGTGCAAATTAATATCAATTTTATGAAAACTTACATGTTTTATGTAATTGCTTTGGGTGGTGATTCTTTTGTTGGTTAGGGTTTTAAGCCAGACAGTTATAGCTAAAGATTGCACAGGAATAAATGTTTTAATTTTTAAAGCACAAAATGTTTTTTAATGTAATATAATCTAGACCTTTTTAACAGCTTTGCACTTAGATGAAGCTTCCCATCTGAAAGCCAAAGTAACATAGAGTAGGTCTAGAATTCTTGACTGAAAATGCAAGATTCATCCAAGAAATCCTGGTTTAGACTTTTATGCAGCATTGTCAACTTCCATTGCAACATAGAGGCATCAGTGAAGAAGCTTGAAGTATGTGCTTGTTTGCAGACATATTAGGTGAGTTAGAGGGATGAAACACCTAGAAGATGTTAGGGTTGGTTGGTTTTGGTTTTTTTTCCTGAGTGATTTGTTAGTAGCCCTCACAAAACTATCTGCATTAAAATCTGACTTTATGCTTTCTCCAATATAAAACTGTGTGTTGTGTGTTTGTTCAAGTCAAACAGTGAAGTAGGGCGCTTTACTCTGTGGAACCACAAGAGAAAATTGCAACACTGAATGTGCTGCATGTAAGGCCAGCTTCCACTACCAGGAACAAAATGAAAACAAGAGACTGGATACACATTTGTAGAGCTGCCTGTGAACATGGCCATGCCAGCTGTTGAAGCTTCGAAGTGCTGTGTGCATTCAGAGCACTCTGTAACTTGAGTTGGACTTCAGATCTCTCCTTCCCATCTAATGGAGTGATTGTTTGTGCAATAGTAGAAGTTATTTCAGGAAAGCGTGGCACCTTTTTTGTGTCCAGTGCAGTAGGACATATCATGGCTGCTCCCTGCCTCCCAGCTATATGTTTTGTGAGTATGAGGGTGGCTAAGTTGGGGGGAAGTTCCTGAAATGTGATGCTCCAGCGTAATTTACATAAGATTGCAGCTGCCCTAGAAAAGCTGTGCTAAGTGCCAAACTATTCTCTGTAGGCCACAGTCTCTTTTACACCACAGCTTTAAAACCAGTAACCGCTAGAACTGGTGGATTTTGTTCTACTACTGCAGCAGGTTCGGAGACATCCGACCTCAACCGATGCTCATGGCCACCCTCCCCTGAGAGGAGAACTTTGATCACTGACATGTCACGTTTCTTGTGAAATCTTGTTTACTTTCTGGAAACACATTTGGGCTGGTAGGGCAGTGATCATAACAGCTAGTGAAATTTAGCTTTTTATGCATCAAGGATTTTAGTGTGGACCTAGTACAGAAATAGGCAGTGATCAAGATTAGTCTGAGTCATATAGGGTGATCTGTTTTCACTAGTTTTTAGGTAACTTTCTTAAAAATACTTACGGTTGGTGTGTACCACCACTTAATGCTATGGCTGATGCTGGTAGAATTGTACCCATGCTGGCTTAAGATGAGAGATTTGCTTGATTTCCTCAGAATATAAGCAGTGTATTCAAATTCTTTTATTCCATTGTGGCCTTCCATACAGAAAATGTCCTTGTTATTCCTGAATATCATGGTTATGCACTACTTAAATTTTAATTTTTATCATCTGTTTGCAATAGTCTTTGGTTTTAAAAATGCTGAAAAAAATTACAAACTTTTTTGACTTCTTGTCTGTCATCTCAATAGACGTTTCTTGCTTTGTTTTTCATTTTCTTTGAAATAATTTTCAGTGTGCTTGGAAAATTCACTCACCCTAGGTGAGAAAGAAACTTGCCAGGGCAGATGCCTTCAGTTTTCAAAGAATACCTGTTTGATGCTAAAGTCACGTTTTCAAAATCCTGGCATCTTATTTAGATCAAAGTTAGTGTTTGGAAGGATTTTCTTATTTATGTATGTATTTATTTATTTAAATATGTAATAAAATTTCCAAGCTCTTTGCTTGGAAAATGAGGTGGACGGGAAAAAGTGGAGCCTGGCAAGAGGCATTCAATACCCAGAAGTGGTAGAGTATGAGAATACAACAGAAGCTATCTAGTGGGGTAGCAGGCTATACAGGAGAAATAGAAGAAAGAAGGAAGAGAGTGTATACACAGGTGGCTCAGCAAATACAGGAATGAAGAGTTGAATTCCTGAGTCTGTATTTACATGAATTTTTCAAATGTGTCTAAGCCCACGGAACGAAGAAGATTGAAATTTTGTTACAAAGTTCTGTTCAAAATTTAAGACCACAGAAAGGATGTAGCTCTCTGAAGGTTGTCATTCAGGCTGATCAGAAAGACTACTTTAATACTATTTAGTTAATATCTCTAGCACTCATAGTCTACCCCAGGTATGTCCCAAGAGCGTCAGCAGAAGTGGTTGGATTCCAGGTTTGGAGTCGTGTTGTGTGTCATGCTGAGTCAGTGGTTTCCATGTAAGTGCCAGGCCTCTATGAGGGCAGAAAGAAGCACACCTCTTGTGCCGTCCCTGCAGAAAGGCAGCAGCTCAGGATGTGGAATGCCTGTTTATGCACTGCAGAGGCCCTGACAGCTCCGGCAGCACATTACCCAAGCAGCTATTTCCCGTCTCCAGGAAACTGTCAGACTGAATCCAGCTTGCAGTCTTCTGTTTAAATGCTTCAGGTCTAGCTTACTGAACAAATACTTCATTCATGATCAGCACCAAAGTTTGCTGTTTATCAAATTATTTCAAAGGAATCCAGGCTATATCTTTCTTCAGCATAATTAGATATTGGCCAGCCATAGTTAACAGTTTTGTAAAACATGATGAATCTAATGCTGACTGTAATCCAAGTACAGCAAGTACCATGCAATTGTCTTATTAATTTTTATTGCAGAGGGATGAGTAGGTGTGGCATTGCTGCCTTTCACTCTTTATTTAATGTTTTGACATAGTAGATCCCAGAAGGTTTTCAAATTGTGTGTATATGTAATTATCTCATAAGAGATCAGTCTTTTATTCTTAGCCCCTGCTTGTAGTGAATGTATCCCATGCATTTCAGAGATGTGTTTGGCACTGTATGTAAAGAAGAATATCCTTCCAAAATAAAAGATTAACTTATTAAGATGTTCCTAATAGGATTTATTGAGATAATGGGTATTGCAATTTTTTTTTTAACATTTACAGAATAAATTTCAAATTTGGTTAGGCCAGAACTGAAAATAACTTTGCAAGTTTCGTTTACTCCATGTAAATGAAATTCCCCCTCACCCCATACAAACAACAGAGTAATTTGACTTATTTTAGTACTATCAGCAGTCTGCTGTGAGGAGAACCTGTTACTACAGTAATTGAGGGTATCATGGGACAAGACCGAGAAACACTGGTAGAGCTGTGCACAGACAGGTTTACACAGTGAGTGCCCTTGCAGTGCATTGCTCAGCTGCTTCTCAGTAGCGTGTGAGGTCTTCAAGTGCTATCACGCTATAAATAAATAGCCCAGTACATTATTGTTAGTGGGTTTTTTTAATAAACATCAACAGTATTTTTGGAGAATGTTTATAATTAACAGATTATAACAGGTTAACAGATAATAACAGGTTATAAGGGGACAGATTAAATGGTTTACATTTGAGGACTGGGAGCAAGTTTGGGTTTCCTTAACATCAGAAAAGTCTTAACGTGTCCACTGAAATACATTTGCTTTAAAATTAATAGGATCATGAAGTATGTCTTTATATAGTTACCTTATTATCAAAAGCAGGTATTAATCCTCTCAACATAAAAAAATACTGTGTTACTCAGAGTCTTTGTGCTCTGTTCCTAAAGATTTGTTTATTTTTTTTATTAACTTCTAGGACCCTTCAAAGTCATACAGGAAAGCTGGAGAAGTTGCAACAGTTGAATTACATGTGGAAGAAGGTATACAAGTAGACACAAATCCTTTATCTAAGAAAGTTTCCCCATTGCACTCTGAAATGACAGATTATATAAAGTCATCTCCTCCAAATCTTATCAGTAGCCATAATTCTGACTTAAAGGATAGAACACAGATTAATGGAGCAACAACTGTAACAGAAAAATTGGCTCAACTTATTGCAACTTGCCCTCCTTCAAAGTCTTCCAAAACAAAGCAGAAGAAGTCTGGAAATGGAACTGCATCTGGTTTGGTTAAAGACTCTGGGAAGAAGCTACCAGGAACCATAACTGCAAGTGGGCTAGTTAATAAAGATCTGGTAAAGAAAGTGCCAGGATCTGGTATTGCTGTTGGATTGGTTAACAAGGACTCAGGGAAGAAGCCATTAGGGATTGGTAGTGCAGCCATATTGGTTAACAGAGACTCTGGGAAGAAGCCACAAGTGATTGGCCCATTAATTGGATTGGTTAACAAGGACTCTGGAAAGAGGCCACCAGGGATCAGCACTCTGACTGGGTTAGTTAACAAGGACTCTGGAAAGAAACAGCCAGTGACTGGCTCTGCAGTTGGATTAATCAGCAAAGATGCTGGGAGGAAACTTCTGGGTATCAGCACTCCAACTGCATTGACTAATAAGGAATCTGTCAAGAAGCCAGTAGGGATTGGCACCCCAGCAGGACTGGTTAACAAGGATGCTGGGAAGAAGTTGTTGGGAGTAAATAGTCCTACAGGATTGGTTAACAAGGATTCTGGGAGAAAGATGCCAGGGACTGGCAATACGACAGTTCTGACTAACAAAGATTCTGGAAGGAAGACACCAGGGATTGGCAGCCCAATGGGACCAGTTAACAAGGACTCTGGGAGGAAGATGCCAGGAATTAGCAGTCCAGTGGGATTGGTTAGCAAGGATTCTGGAAAGAAGCCAACAGGAATCAGCAGTACAGTTGGTTTGGTTAACAAGGACTCTGGAACTCTGAAAGCAGACACTCTTATGCCTGCCTCGGAGCCCTTTAAGCTTCCTTGCAATTCAAACTTCAGTAGCCTTGAAAGCCATGAGACTACAGGTTTACTGAAGGAAAATACTACTAGCAAAACATTTGAGAAGCATATAATGAGACAGAATAAAGAAAGTATCTTGGAAAAATTTTCAATTCGGAAGGAAATTGCTGATGTAGGCAAAGAGATGTTTAATGAAGGAATCTGCATTCCACAGGATGCTTACTCAACCAGTGAAAAAGGGATTTATGAAACATCTAAGAATGAAAAACAGCCTCCGGTATATTGCACTTCACCAGACTTCAGAACAGGAGGTGCTTCAGATGTATCGACAGCAAAGTCCCCATTTAGTGCAGTAGGAGAGGGAAATCTCCCATCGCCTTCACCCACAGTGTCTGTTACCACTTTAAACAGGAGCCTCTCAACAACATCTTCACAGTTAGCATCTAACTCATTGCATTTAAGTTCCACAGCAGATCTCTTAGAAGGTATTTCAGATCAGATTGGCAAAACTCAGTTTTCTTCTGACAGTACACTTCTGAATATAAACAGAACATTGAACCATACTCTGAGCACCGATTTTAAAGGTGCTGATAAAGATTTAAATGATTCAAAAGCTACTTACGTAGAAACTTCAAGAGCTAGTCCTACAGGGAAAAAGCCCATTTTGGCAGCTGAAACAAGCATTCATGCTACTGTCACCCCTTCAGTAGTTAGTTTTACGAGCTTGTTTAGTAGCAAGCAGTTCCTAAAGATTGGCGCAATTGCTGCATCGGATAAATCCTGCCAAGGAGCAAAAAATCTGAGCACTACTCAGCAATCAAAACCTTTAAAGAAAAGAAAAGGAAGGAAACCACGATGGACTAAAGTGGTGTCAAGAAACACATGTCGACCTTCAAAGGGTCTAGAACTAGAAAGGTCAGAGCTTTTTAAAAACATTTCATATAGTGCACTATCAAGCAGTAATTTGGAGCAGGCCAAATTCTTGAAAAACATAGGATCCTCTTCATTTGTGGAGCATGAATTTGTCAAACATCAGTTGCCAAAACTGAATGAAGCTAATGGACAGTCTCTTGCGCTGTTAGCTGAGACTGACAAGCAAGCTCAAAAGTTCTGCAGTACTCATAAACAACCCTCTAGTTTGTGTATGTCAGATGATTTCTTACCTGACATGTATAAACCCAAAAGAGGAAGACCTAAATCCAAGGACATGCCAGAGCTTGAAGGTCCCCCCAAAAGAACTCTAAAGATCCCTGCATCAAAAGTGTTTTCAGTGCAGTCAAAAGAAGAGCAAGAACCTCCAATTTTGCAGCCTGAGGTAGAAATTCCTTCCCTAAAACAGAGCTTATCAGGACAACCTTTTCCTAAAAAGAGAGGGAGACCTAAAAGACAGATCAGGTCAGCAATTAAAATGAAGCCACCTATTCTTTCTGTGGCACCTTTTGTTGGAACAGATAACTCGAGCAAGGTAGGGTCTGAAGGCAATCAACATCAAAGTGGGGATTTTTTTGAGAGAAAGGACCAGCTCCGAGGTCCAGAAGAAGTCCAAAAACCTAATATTTGTAGCATGACTGATTTGGAAGTAGACTCTGACAGAAAAGTTGCCAAGAGAAATAATGGACAGTTAATGAAAACAATTATTCGAAAAATAAATAAGATGAAGACTCTGAAGCGAAAGAAACTTTTGAATCAGATTCTGTCTAGTACAGTAGAACCAAATAACAAAGGGAAAGTGCAATCTAAACTCCACAATACGGTGTCAACTCTTGCTGCCACATTTGGTTCAAAATTAGGCCAGCAGATAAATGTCAGCAAGAAAGGAACAATTTATATAGGAAAAAGGAGAGGAAGGAAACCTAAAGCTGTCCTGAATGGTATTTTAACTAGCAGTTCTGCCAGTTTGACAGTTCTTGAGAAGTCTGCTCAACAAGCTCCTGGTACGTCACTAGGACAAGTACTTCCCCATTTGCTGCCTTCAACAGCTAATAATCCAGAGATTCTTCCATCTCCAGTTTGCTCCCAGTCTTCTGCAGTGAGTGGGGGACAGAGCCCTGTCAGCAGTGATGCAGGATTTATTGAGCCCAGCTCAGTGCCCTATTTACACATACACTCCAGACAAGGAAGTGTTGTTCAGACACTTGCGATGAAAAAAGCTGCTAAGGGAAGGAGGAGATTATCTCCACCTACGTTGTTGCCAAACTCTCCTACTCACTTGAGTGAGCTGACATCACTGAAAGAAGCCACTCCTTCCCCAGTAAGTGAGTCTCACAGTGATGAAACAATTCCCAGCGACAGTGGAATAGGAACAGATAATAACAGTACTTCGGATCGAGCGGAGAAGTTTTGTGGGCAAAAGAAGAAAAGGCATTCATTTGATCATGTTTCCCTTATTCCACCTGAAACTTCCACCGTTTTAAGTAATCTGAAAGAAAAGCATAAACACAAATGTAAGCGCCGCAGTCACGATTACCTTAGTTACGACAAAATGAAGAGACAGAAGCGAAAAAGGAAAAAGAAGTATCCTCAACTTCGAGGTAGGCAGGACCCAGATTTCCTTGCCGAATTAGAAGAATTAATAAGTCGATTAAGTGAAATTAGAATAACGCACAGAAGTCACCATTTTATACCCCGAGATTTACTGCCTACCATTTTTAGGATAAATTTCAATAGTTTCTATACCCATCCTACTTTTCCTTTAGATCCTTTGCACTACATTAGAAAACCCGATTTAAAGAAAAAGAGAGGCAGGCCTCCAAAAATGCGGGAGGCTATGGCAGAAATGCCTTTTATGCATAGTCTCAGCTTTCCTCTCTCCAGTACTGGGTTCTATCCCTCTTATGGCATGCCTTATTCTCCTTCTCCCCTTGCAGCTGCTCCCATAGGCTTAGGTTATTATGGAAGGTACCCTCCAACTCTTTATCCTCCTCCACCTTCTCCTTCTTTTACTACGCCCCTGCCACCACCTTCCTACATGCATACAGGCCATTTGCTTCTCAATCCCACCAAATATCACAAGAAGAAGCATAAACTTTTACGCCAGGAGGCTTTCCTCACAACAAGTAGGACTCCACTCTTGTCAATGAGCACGTACCCCAGTGTTCCACCTGAAATGGCTTATGGCTGGATGCTTGAACATAAGCATAGACATCGCCATAAACACAGAGAACATCGTTCTTCTGAACAGACGCAGGTTTCCATGGACACTATAACAGCTAATAGCTCTTCTAGAACAGTTCTGGAGTCCTTGAAGCGCTACAGATTTGGGAAGGAGGCTGTTGGTGAGAGGTACAAACATAAAGAGAAACACAGATGTCACATGTCTTGTCCACACCTGTCACCTTCAAAGGGTTTGCTAAGCAGAGATGAACAGTGGGTCAGGAGAGAGCCTTCGGAGTCTAATTCGATAGCACTGGGATTGCAGACACCGCTACAGATAGACTGTTCCGAAAATTCCCCAGGTCTCTCCCTGGGGGGATTTACTCCAAGCTCTGAGCCACCCAGCAACGATGAACACACAAATCTTTTCACAAGTGCAATAGGCAGCTGCAGAGTCACAAACTCTACCAGCACCAATGGACGAAAAAAATTAACTGACAGCCCTGGACTCTTCAGTGCACAAGACACCTCAATAAATCGACCTCTCAGAAAGGAGCCGTTGCCTTCTATTGAAAAGGCACTACAGCCGCTGTCAGGTAAGGGACCTCTAATTGTGCGTACTTTCCTATGAGTGTTGCTATTTTGCGTTGTACCAAACGTGCTAGAAAAGGAGGGCAAATATAGCTTTGGCTTTGTAGGACTCTTTCTTTGTTGAATTTTGGTACTACTATTGCTTTTGCTCTTGAGTGTCTGTTCTGTTAAAGCACTGTTCTGTGCAGCATTCGGTACAGACTAATGTAGTGTCTCTTCCGCAGCTGCTTATGGGATTGTGTAAGTACCTCTTCCCACCAGATTTTTCTTTGCTTTGTTATAGCAGTATGTAAAGTTATGCTAAGGATGCTATCTCATGAAAAGGTCTTTTTTCTTTTTCTGGAGAAATGAGTTAAAATTTCTCAGGATTTTTGATACTTTAAAGGCCGCGTTTCTGTTCGTTTTGAAGTTTGGTTGATGTGGTTTAGACTAGCTATTGGTACTACTATTGTGAATAACATTTCCGTTTAAGAAAATGTTTCCTTTTACTTTTGTAACTCCGTTTTAGTTATTTTTATAATCTCTACTACAGTATAGGTTTTGGTCCATGACTTGAGGCCTCTAGCAGTACCTCAGAACAGTTGCTAAATGATGCTGGGAATGCCTAAGACCAAACCTTGTAATGACTGCTTTATTCGTAGTTGGGAAACTCATCTTATGTAGCCTCAAGCAAGACTGAAACAGAACTAGCTGAGACTGTATACACAGAAAATTGCAATGACACTGTCAGAGGATTGCTGTTTAAGGAAAAGACCTCCACACTGAAACTGTGAACTTTGTCATTTGCATAATACTAAGGAAAAAGAATCTAATGTGAAATTTAGGACTTGAAGAAACTATATTATACATCACTTTCCTTACTGGCTTAAACATCACTTCATGCTGTACTTTATTATTACAGATGTTTGTGGGAATAATTTTCACATTTTATCCACTTCTGTCTTAATTGCCATGGATGTGTTAGTGAGACTACATAACAAAGATAACGTAACCTGCAAAAGGCAGAAGTGTGGCTTGTGCTCCTGCTTGCTTACTTCTGATGTGTAAAGGAAGTCTGATAGCTTCTCCCTCCCTTCAGTACTTGCCTACCTTTTCTCTTGAAATTTAAATCATTTGTCCAAAACCACTTGTGACTAATGTTTCACAGACCAAAAGCCAGGCAAACAACCATCTACCAGTAATGAATAATACCTCCTCACGTTCCTTACTCTCATCTTCCTTCTTTTCTTGTGATACTCCTGTTCTGATGCCTCCTGCCACCTCCCTGCTCTGCCTATGTATGGCTTTTTTCTGGAAGGGTTTTTTCTCTGTGTTTTATTTTGGCATTTGGGGGGTTTATGTTTTGCTGCTTTATTTTAAGGGCAGTTGGAAGTGGCTGGATTCTTTTACAAGTCTGTATTACTTCATACTACTTCATATTACTAAAACTACTTGGAGCAGGGGGAGTCAGGAGAAAGCAATAAAGCCACACAATTGCTTCTCCTGCAGCAATGGGAAGAAAAATTCAAAGTGCTAGGTCACCAAAATGGTTAAATTTGGCTCCAAGGAGTTTTAAGCTGAAACCTGCTTGTGAAGGCTCTGAATCACTCTCCCTCTTACAGTATGTTTGACTGGTTCCTCAGATGCCATGTATCACTTTCAGTAAGTGTATTTCCCGCAATGGAAACCAGCTGTTTTTATTGTGAGACTGGCTTTCAGCTCAGTATTCATCTCATTCACAAGGAACATGCAATGTATCAGAAAACTTAAAACTGCATCTAGTAAAAAGCCCCAGTAAAGTAAAAAGGCTGGCTTTTGGTTTTGTTTTGGTTTTTGGTTTTTTTTTTAGATCAGTGTCAAGTTGCATGTTATGTTTTGGTGTGTTTTGTTTTTAACCGTAGTGCTGAATTGTGATTCTGAAACTATTACCATGGAAGACTTAGATGTTTTTGTGCACTTTAGAAAGCAGCACAGATGGAGAAAAAACCTGCAGTGCATCAGAGATTGCTTATTTATTAAACAGGGTGCAATTTAGGTGCATAGTGGAGAGAACACTGAACCAGAGTAGTTAAAATGAGTAGCCAGAGACCAGCATCAGGGAATGCCTTGTAAAATTGTTCTGTATGATCCATAGAGATATTCATGATATTTTGCTTTGAAGTATCCCATATGGAAAATATACTTCCTTTCTATAAACTTTTGAACGTAAACCTTGCCTGCTTGAATTAACTGACAGATTCTTTCTGTGATACTAGCTGATGCTAGATATTTCCAGAGATTGCCTGCGTCCAAGTTGTATTAGAAACGTGTGTGGTTTTGGCAAACAGGATTGTAGTGAAGGTCAGTATTTCACAGAAGATGAAGTTTAGATAGAAGTTTACATGCTGTGGGCTTGTTATTTAATACAGACAGCATGTGCACGCAGTTATGCCGATGAAGGTCGCAAGGCTTTAAAATTTAAGATTTTTGTAGGATGCTGTTACCTGTTCATCTGAAGTTAACGGTGGTGTTTAGTAAACCTCTGCAGCTTCACACCACAAGTTATTTCAAACAACTGATAGCTTATGGTAAACTGGTCTTGGTGTGCTGCTCGATTCCTGGAAGGAAAGGGAAAGAAGAACAAAATCAGCCATTTGGTGGGGATCAGTGCAGCTGAAAAGTCTTTACTGCCTTCATTCCCAATAAAAATAAAAGGACGGGTTTGAGGCATGCAGAGACACATGTGCCTTGCTGTGCGTTTGGGAGAGGGTACCTTCGGAGAGGACAAACCTCCTTTGTCGCGTGGGAGCGGACTGTCTCTCGATGGCAAATCCTACAGACCCACGCAACGTGCTAACAGCCGTAGAGCATCCGCGGCGTCACGGGTGAAGCTCACCTCTGCTCCCCGTTGGGAGCACGTTGCCGTCCGCCGTCCCGTAGGCCTTGCCCCGCAGCTGTGCTTCATTCCGAGGCGGCGGCCGGCACCGGCCAGCGGCGCCCTCTGCCGGCCGCGCCACTACCGCGGGAGCCGCCGCGTCCCGCCGCGCTGGGG
>JAVJGG010000088.1:12596129-12611584 GCA_035590195.1 Aviceda cuculoides | reverse complement strand
CCCCCCCCCCCCCCCCCCGGGCGGGGGGGGGGGGGAAGGGGCCGTACCTGGGGCGCTGCCGGCGGCCAGGCAGCCGTGCAGGGGGACGAGGCAGGAGAGCACCAGCCGCAGATAATCCATTTGGGGCCGGCGGCGCGGCGCGGCGGGAGGCTGAACCTGTCCTGGTTGGCGCGTGGGGGACTCGTGCAGGTGTCCCTGTGGGAGCCGGTTAGCCGGAGTCCGAGAAGGAAATAAGCGCTAGGTCTGTCAAAGGAAGAAGATCTCTGGGATATGAATGTCAGCTGCCAGCAAGCGCAGTTACAGCCAGCTTTGCCATCCAAGCAGTCCTCCAAATTCTCCTCTCTCTTTTATTTGTTTTCCTGTTATAATTTATAGCCTATTCCTGCTTAGAACAATTATTCCCGCTGTGTAATTCTTTTTTTTTCTCTGAGGTCCCAGGGTATTTGTGTTAATCTATGCTTTATGAAATCAATGCATCTTGTAGTTTCTTAGTAGAAAAATTTATTCTGGAATAAAAAACAGTTGGCTGCTCTTTCTGATATTAAGCAACAGTGTGTAGTCTCCCTGCACAGCTCCACTGCAGCTTCCTTTTTACCCACGTGTTGTAGGAAAAGACAGTACAGAAGTCCTCTTTAAGGGCCCACCAGCACCGTCTCTACATCAGGATGCCATGCAGGAAAGTCAGAAAATCTTCATCAGGAATATGATTTGCAACTTGGCACAATGTCCAGCAGCCTTATTTTTGTGCCCTTGTTGAGAAGAATTAATTAAAAAGAAAACTATTCATCTGCCTTGTCAAGAAGTAAAAAATTTTTTGAAAGAGATATTGTTTATTTCCTCTATCAGTGGGACATATCTTAGATGGTACAACATGAGCTAATAACACCCATGATAAAAAAAAAAAAATCCAAACTTTGAGGCAAGACAGGATCTCAAAGGAGATTTTCCTAAAGATTTCTGGTAAATCAGTTTGGTGCATTCTAGGATTCTCCCATCGTCTTATACCTTAGGAACTCCATTCAGGCATTGAAGCAAACAGTCATTTCCATGGGTGCTAATTTGTGGCCTTGATTTAGAACATAAATGGCTCAGTGGCCTGCTCTCTCATTTCTTCAGAGTCTGTTAGTAAGGAAAGAGATCAGAACTGAACAGGCAGCACAAAGCTAATTAATCACAAACAATATTTCAAAGGGAAAGAATGAAAGTATTTTTAAGTATGCATTCTTGATTCTATCTTCTAGAGATTTTCATTATACGGATATTCTCATTGCATGCTGCCATATGCATTTTTGCCTACCTAGGTTTTTATACTAGCATCTGAATTTTTAATCTCATCATTTTCATAATTCCAGTATGCAGATTTTTCTGTGAAATTTTAACAAATCCCACAACTTTGCTTTCAAGAGTAATTGGGATTCTCTAAGTTTTAGGGAAATAAAACAAGTTACAGTAAGAAAATATGTATTTGTAAGAAAGAAGACAGAAATAGGTCGTGTTATCAGCAAAGATGCCATTACCAGGTTTGTCCCTTAACCTCTCAATAGTCATGAGATTTCTATAGCTTTTTAAAAATAGTTTTTAATTTAAATAATTGTAATTGTGACTGCCGCTGCCTGATGACATCTTGTAGTGATAAGCCAATAGCTAATGATTTAGCAAGTAGCAGCAAGCCCTGTGCATTCAGGTGCCTAAAATCCAATAATACATTATACTTGTTTGTGTGTAGCTAATAATCTCTCTTATTTGTTTAGACCCTGGGGTTTTTACATATTTGCCATGGCTGACCAAAGCAGAAATTTTTTTTTTTCTTTGTGACAGGATCTTAAAAAGGAAAAGTTAACATAGCAAGAGACAAATCTAAAGAAGTACCTTTTCTTGAGAATTTTTTTTCTAGCTTTTCAGCTTTCTGCAGTTAATAGTATCTTACATGAAGCAGTTTTGCCTGAGGAGTGGAAGAGAAATGCTTTTACAAAGTGAGGTGGATTGAAAATCGGCTGACCTGCCGGGCACAGAGGGTTGTGATCAGCCCAGCTGGAGGCCAGTCACTCGCAGTGTACCCCAAGGATCGATACGGGGTCCAATACTGTTTAACTTCTTCACCGATGACCTGGATGATGGGACAGAGTACACCCTCAGCGAGTTTGCAGATGGTACAGCTGAGGGCAGTGGTGGATACACCAGATGGTTTTGTTGCTGTTCAGAGGGACGTTCACTGGCTGGTGGAATGGGCTGGAAAGACTCTATGAGGAACAGCAGCATTTTGGACTGCATTCCTAAAAGCATTACCAGCAGGTCGAGGTGATAATTATTCCCCTCTATTCAGCCCTGATGAGACCACATCTGGAGTGCTGTGTCCAGTTCTAGACTCCCCAGTACAACAAAGACATGGACATACTGCAGTGAGTCCAGTGAAAAGCCACAAAGGTGACTAAGGGATTGGAGCATCTGTCATACAGATGGAGGCTGGGAGAGCTGGGATTGTTCAGCCTGGAGAAGAGAAAATGTGCAAGGGAGATCTTACCAACGTGTATATGTGCTTGATGGGAGGGAGTAATGAAGAAGGAGCCATGCTGTTGTCAGTGGTGCCCAGTGACAGGACAAGAGGCAATGGGCGCACTGAAGTACAGGAAATTCTGTTCATACATAAGAAGAAAGTGTCTTACTGTAAGAGTGATTGAACTCTGGGTTGTGGAGTCTCCGTCGTTCGAGATGTTGAAAACCCAACTGAACGTGGTGGCCCTGAGCAACCTGCTCTAGTTGACCTTGCTTTGAGCAGAGTGGTTGGTTGAGGTAATCTGTGGAGGTCCTTTCCAAACTCAACTGTTCTGTGAAAACCAAGGAATGAAGCTAGTGGGTTCATTTGAAAGTAGGGATATGAGGGGTTTGCTTTCTTTTTTTTACATAAAAGCTAATACTCTGATGATATTAAGCGGCTTTTTCTCATGGCTTGTTTACTGTCCTACATATGCTATTAGCCTGTGAGAAATTCCTTCTTGATGGTCCATTTCTGTCCCTCTCCACCTACGTGCATCACAGCAAGCCAGTGTTCCTAAAGCTAAAAAAGAGTAATCTTAGTTTGAATATTTAGCATCTACAGTGTGTTGTATTGGCACTGCCAGACTGAAGTGATTTTTTTGTGTGTGTGTTTTTCTTTTCCCTGATCTGCTTTTCAGGCACTTTGCCAACACAGGACAAACCTTCCCAGAGGCAGCCAGAGAGCACAAATTGCAGCCCTTCCAGAAAGAGATCAACATCTGAGAGCACATCTTCTACAGGCAAGTAATATTTGATGGCCTTGTTTTTGGGACCGCTGCTAGACCTATGCTACTACAGGCAGCTGAGACAGCATTGCTGTGAGAACTCTTAACAGCAGTAATATGTTCATGGAGATACGGAATTTTTCTGTTTACATTTTAGGATACAAGTGCTGCAGATTGGGTTGTAGCATAGGGAAACTTGAGCTGGCGCTTATAGAAGCAGCAGCGTAACTATGGCAGGATGGAGTTTGGTTTCTCACCAGGTTAAATTAGTCTTCAGGAGGCTCAGTGCTTTAATGCTAGCAAGACCTGTGACACTACATTTAATCAATGAATTGGATTAACAGATTAATTCCTCTATGGGGAAGAGCTTGACTTATGCGCTGTTCTGAAGGCAGATAGTTTTCTGCCCTTGGGTATATAACTTTTAGGATGAAAACAGGGTGTGCTGTTACGTTTTCCTTGTAGCGTGTGAGAATCCTGCTAAGGTGATGGAGGATGACAAGAAGCTTATCCCAGTCATCACTGATAGTAGAGTTGTGAATGACCCTAGGCAGGTCAAAAATGATAGTAGGAGAGAGATGGAAGTACTGAAAGGCATGAGAACTCTGGTAGCATTCTCATCAACTCTATCAGATGAGGACCAAGTCTCAGATGCACAAAATCATCATGAAGTTGAGCAAATGTATGCCAACAGGATATTGAGGGAGCTGGCTTTCGCAGTCATGGGTTGATGTACTGTGCAGATTGCTGCTTGAGGAGGTCCATCTTTGTTCACTTCACAAGGAAGGGAAAGGCACTCCTGATGTGTTTTGAGCTTTCTTTTGTAAGGAGGTCATACTTGTGTGGTCACACTGTGTGTGAATGCATGCGTGTTGCTACCTGTCACATTTTCACACCTACAAAATTGTCGAATCCATTGACCAAATTGTCAGAGTGAAGATCTGAAAATGTTCATTTTCTGTATATTACCAGCAAGTTGTCAGCCATGTAGCAAAACCAGACCCTGTTTGCAGTCCCTCTGAGGAAAATGCGATGTGAGCTTACCTATGATTGGACACAAAAAAAAATAATCTGTAACATTGACCAATTTTGTAAGAAGCCCAGTTGTAGAAAGAGCTCTTGTTAGCAGAATTCAAACATTCTTAGGCACCAAAGCTGATTGCAAATTTGTAGCAAACATCCTTAGGATTGGTACTTACAGAACTATTTAGGATTATGTAAGAAGAGTCCGCCAAAACTGCTATTTCCTCCTCCCTTTAAACAGATATTTGTAACAGATGCTTTATTCAGCATATGCTAAAGAAAGTCATCTGCAGTGAAGAAGTGTTCTCTCTTTTTCCTCTCTGTCTTGTTAACTTTCTTTTACTTACTCATTTTAAAGGGGCAACTGCAATCAGCATAAGTCTGTGTATAGGAAGGTGTTAAATGTTCAGGCATATTTTGTGCGGGACAGCATAGGAATGAAATGAATCACAAATTTATCAACTTCAAAGTCATTGAACTGATGATGCAGCTGGAAAGACCAGTCTTTGTTATATTTTCTGTAGATCTGGAATGCATATGTGGGATTTCAGTGCGTTTGTCAGAGAGCTGCTTTGTTACCAAGGGCTGCAAGTGTGCCTGACCAGGGCTGCAGCTGTTTTGGGGATTGTAGCCTTCAGTTGTCCCATCCTTTTGGATCAGTTTCCAAACAGAAACACTAGTTCAAGGACATCCATTAGACTTGGTGTCCAAATGTGTTGTATAGTTTGGTTATCATTGGATGGTGCAGCTGTTTACAGAGCTCACTGTGCTAAACAGATGGTGTTTCTGTGAGGAACCCTCAACTCCATCCTGATGTGTATTTAAACACTGTAAGAAAACAAAGGGTAGTTTATTACTTAATCTAAAATTGAAAGCTGAAAGTGTAAATCCTTCCAGTTCTTTCAAAGTTGTTCAGGTTGCTAGGTTTTCCAAGTGGTTACAGTTAGGCTTAAAACAGTGACCTGACAAGTATGTTTCTCTGTTGCTTTTTCACCCTGTAGGAAGAACGTTGTTCTCAGGAGGATTTTTAGATCTTGTTATGCTGCTGCTTCCTTCTTTAAGTTGTGCACTCTCTGAAGCACATTTTCATTTCCACTTAGAGATTCAGGACTTTGGAATCTTAATGAGGAATGCATTTCTCCAGAGTACCACACTTGGACTAGTGAGCACTAGGACTAGAAAATACTTACTTTAAACTTGTTTGTGCTTTATCTTTGTCAGCTAATGCATAATCTCCCTTCTGCAGATGATAGCAACCCTTTTATAAAAACATTTTGTTGTCTTCCCTTTAACAGTTAACTTTACACTAGTATATGCTCTTCAGTTTACAGCCTAGGACTCACTAGTTTAAGTAGATCTAATCTAAATAATTGGTTGCAATTACAGTAACATTTTGTAAATGCTGATGTGCAATTGTGATATATTTATGAGAAGACAGCATCCATTTTATTCCAGAAAGAACAGGGTTTCTTTTGATTAAATGTTATCACTAAGAACCAGCAGGACAGCTTTGGGAAGTTCTTAGTTTGGAACAAATCCCTTTTTAATACAGCATAATCTATATGGTTGACCTGGAAATTCTCTTTTTCAAATACCAGTCTGCAACTCTAATACATATAACATTTAGTTTAAAAAGTGAGGTCTGACTTTACTTCCTGTATAAATTAGACTTTCTCTTTTGTCCAGATACTTTGATTTACCTTTATCAAAGCCTATACTTTATTTCTATCAGTTCTGTCATCATTATGTTTGTCTTTTTGATAAAGAAACTGCAAGAGCCATGAAAAAGTTGTTTCAGTACTTCCAAACTTAAAAAAAAGAAAAAAAAAAAAGAAAAAAAAAAAAAAGAAAAATTACTTTGAAAACATTTCAGATGTTTCTCAGGTTTTTTGGTCAGTATTTAATTTTTCTGTGCACAGTGGGCTTCTTATTTTTAGTGTTGAACAGAAGGAAACTTGAAAAGAGTTCTGGACTGTACATACATAAGGAATGCCCTCATTGCTCTTTGCTATTAGAAGTGGGGGACTGTGTGTGAATAAGCAGAAAATAATTGTATGTTAAAACTGATGATATAAAATGTAGACTTTCTGCTTACTTGCATCGCTAGGTCCCTTTCCCATTAGAACTTGAGTTACAGAAATTGGTGTCTTGTTGTTGGACATTCTGGGCAATTACAGGATATAAAAGGCTGTCAGTCTACACAACTGTTGTATTTTAATTCCAACCTTATTTGGTTATACCTCAAGCCTGTTTCAGTGTTTGTATGTTTGTTTGTGTTTCAGTCATTGGAGTACCTACCCGGGGAGCAAGGCTGGCAACTGCTGTTGATGATTCAGTGGACAGCTTACTGCAGCGCATGGCACAACATGAAGGCCAGGCTACTTTGGACAAAACCTTAGAAGCAGTCATTGCAAATGTGTCTGTTCCGCCATCAGCTAGTCCTGCTCGAAACCACAATAGGGAGAGAGGCCTGGGGAAACAGGACAGCCTCATAGCTCCAGCAATTCCCAGCAGCTCCTGCAGCGATAATATCTCACTTCTGTCAGAGAGACTACCAAACAGCTATTCCCCACATAATCTCAAGAGAAGTGTGGTTGAAGCCATGCAGCGGCAAGCTAGGAAAATGTGCAATTATAACAAGATCTTGGCAACAAAAAAAAATCTTGACCACGTCAATAAAATTCTGAAAGCCAAAAAGCTGCAAAGGCAGTCACGGACAGGGAATAATTTTGTGAAACGCAGGCCAGGTAGGCCCCGGAAATACCCCGTGCAGTCTGTTGTTTCAATGCAAGCTTTCCAGGCAGCTCGACTGGTCAGTCAGGAGTTAGATAAAAGAGAAGAAAGCAGCAGTCCCTTACACCTTGGACCTGATACCATCACAGATGTGATTGAAGCTGTAGTGCAAAGTGTGAACTTGAACACAGATCACCAAAAAGGCTGGAAGAGAAAGAGGTGGCTTACAGAGGAACAGGCCAGGAAGCGACAAAAGTCTTTACCAGAAGATGAACAGGAGAGCAATAAGAGGTAATTCCCTTACGATTTTCTACCCTCAGTATAGTCATTGTTGATTTTATAACATTTCAATCCATGAAAGAATCCTACTCTAATGAGCTCTGCTTGTTACATTTGTTTTTACTAAGGAGTTCAGTTTAGAGGGAACCAACATGTCAGTTTTAAGTATGCTTAGGGTCTTCCTAAGTTACTGAACACACTCCAAAATAGGATGGAATCTCAGGTAATCTAAAACTGTTGGTTTTGTGCTCGTGTCTCAAGTGAAGCAATTTTTATGGTTGTCTTGGTGAAGAACAATTTTAATGAGTTGGTAACAGGTTTACTGATGACATATGATAGCAAAGATTGTTCCTTCATCATGTGCAGAATAAGGAACTGTAAGAGTTACATACACCATGAGAATATTAGAGTGTTACTCATATGCATTATAAACAAATACTTACAAGCAACACAGACTGTCAGGTGAGATCAGTTGACACACAGCAAATAAAGTGTAAAACCAAAGCAGCAAGGAGGAGTTAAGGTGTGCACCTGTGCAATTGCTGGCTAGTAAAGGACCACACCAGAAATCTCTCTCTGGTCTAATCTTCACTGCTTATCCCCAAAGTTATCAATACAAACAGATCAAACTCTTCAGAAGTCTTCCTTCATGTGTTCTCAGAATAGTTCTGAAAAATAACCATCCATTTGTGTTTCAGAAATGAATACTGTAATGTAGGCATTTAGATTCACAGAACGTGGCTAGAACCACATGTTCAAGGGGTTTATTATATGGCTCTCCTGAAGGCTAAAAAAAGGTTTACCACATACTATTTTTAGAGTACAAAAGCAGATAGCATGAGCCACCTTCTAAATTACTCAACTGAGGCTCCAAGAGATAAACATTAGCAGTACAAACAGCATTCTTTTTGTAATAATTAATAATAACATTATTGTAAAAAGATAGTGCATTTCATATGATTATGCTTAACTGTCACTTGATCATGATCATTGAATTGCATTTTTTTAAATAGCTGAGACACCTATTAATTCAGAAACATGGACTTTTTTTCCTGCTGACCAGATTATAGGGAGGAATAATGAAATATGGTAAGGTAATCTTTAATCCTTACTTTTTCTTCCAGTTTTTCTGAGACAGTAGCTGAACCTCACAGTCCACATGATGCCCTGGGGAAGCTGCATGAATCTGAAAACAATGAACAGCCTTTGCCTCCTCTAGCCCAGCATGAGAAAAAAGCCCCTCGACCCCCAAAGAAGAAGTACCAGAAGGCAGGGCTCTACTCTGATGTGTACAAAACAACAGAGTAAGTAATACCACTGAAAAGCTACTGTCTGATATTCCAGTGGAAACTGTCTCCTTTCAACTAGAGCCATAAAGAGCTGCTACTAATGAGTAGCTGAAATAAAACCATCAACTTAATTCAAGCCTATGAAAAATTACATGCATGATAATTATCAGAATCTTGACCCAGTGAAGACTTAAAATGTAACCCCAGTCAGAAAGCAGCCTCAAGCAGTCTGAAAGTGTTTCTGATTATCGACCTTAAAGAAGGTAGGAGAGCTTCATTCGACAGCCTTAATGATCATGGCAGTAAAGTACTGGGAGAGCTTGAGGTGTTCAGGTACTGAGTACGGTGTCTACGTAGAAGGGGCCATTAAATTTCTATTTTTATTGACTGAGTGATGACAACTGGTCATCTTTGGTGTGAAAGAATTTCAGATATGCACCCTGTTCATTTCACAGTTAAGTGAAGTTCATCTCTTTCATTTTCTGTGAGATAGAGTAAAAATCCAGCATTCTTCCCCGCCCTGCCCCCGCACTGGTTGGCTCATGACCTAGTGTACATTAGAAAGTGGAAATCTCCCGTTTCTGATAACCAGCCCATTTCTGCTTTCGTTTGTAGTTACTTAAGTTTTCTACAGCCATTTGAACAAATATGTTAAAGTCAAGAATTTGCGCTTCTCTTCTAATATGATGTGACAGATTAAAAAGAGGGAAAATTTGGCACCTTCTCACTATGTTTTAGACCACTTAAAAATGTTACAGAGACCGCTGGGAGACTGCTAGTATAGTTTATCAGTGGCTTCTGGTGTATTCTCTTTCCATAGTAGAATGAAGGCATCAATGAAAGGATCAAGACTCTAAGGAAGAAACAAAGATCTAGGTCTGATCAAAGTGAGACTGCTTATGTTTCTAATAGTTGGAAAGGAGATGTGATAAATTTTTAGCATTTAGATGGCCTGTCACTGGTATACAGAGTCATGCAACATTCAAGTACTCTGTCATAAAAATAAGGCCTGTTGGCCTAGGAGAGGACCTGAGAGAGTCTTCCCCTTTTCTTTATTATAAAATGTTAGTTACATTGTCAGTCCTAGTCAGCCAAGGGAGGACCTTTATTTCATAGACAGTAAGCAAACATGTCATTTGAAAAACCGTATCAATACAGAAAGTGAAAGATAAGGTTTGTAGGTAGTGTGGATGGTGATGGAATCAAGTTCACCACCCTGGAGAAGGCAACGACAAAGCTGACCTCTACTTACAGCCCTTCCTCTCCCATCACATTTTGTGTTGCAGTTCCCTGGAAGCTTAAAGAGGTCTGATTTGGTTTTCCCCTTTACCTGTTGCTCCACATGTTGAGTTCTTCCCTTGCACTGATAGTGATGTTTTTGGTGAGCTGCTTAAGAACACTGAGGAAACTTTAGCCTACCAAGGAAGCAAATGCTGCCTACACAATCTGAACTACTTCTCTGTATGGTTGTTTGAAGCTGATACTGAAACAAGGCATGGAAATCCATAGCTGGGCAGGGACGGGACTATGGCCATCTCAATTTAGGTGTCTTGTCTTACAGCAAGTTGCAGCTTTCAAGCCGATCCCACCAGTCCTTTGTGCTGCCACTGGGTCACTTCTTCACTAAGTTGGTTCAACAAACTAAATCAGTAGAATGGTAGTCACTTATTTATAATTAAATTTTCTGCTGATTTAACGTGCTGTTCCAGTTCTACTGCACAGACATATGTCAATGCAAGAGGAGAGCACAAGTTATGTTGTTATCCTGTTATATAAATAACTTCCTGCTGTATGAGTATGAAAACGTGATCTTAGTTGAGAACAAAAATGTGACTCTAATCATACGGCACCCTCTAGTGATGGTACAGTTAAGTGTTAATCACTGTCTCCATTAAAACATGCTCTGCATTCTATATTAAACCGTTTTTCTGTATCTGTTTGCAGTGTTCAACTCCAGACACTTTGCCTTAAAGACCATTTTTCTACTCTATTGCATCTTTCTTAAATAATTCCTAAACGTCATGAGAACATACGAAGTAGTGAAAGTTTTACTGAGGTGTACTGTTAAAATTTACATCCTCTCTCTACATCAGTCGCATCCAACTGCTAAACAACAGCACAGAAAATATTTGTCCTGTCATTGCCAGTTTTAGTCTACTGTTAAAAGAGAAAAGTCTGCATTATTTTTCTGCAGCCACTTGAATTGTACAATTTGCCTCAACAAGCTTTCACTCCAACTCACCTTGGTCTTAGAACTTTATTAAAACGTAGTGAAGAAAGAGCAGATTTTGATTCCTTGCGAATGAACTAAGAACAAAAGGAATGGTTTCTGGACTGGCTCTCGTTTCTACCTCAATTTCTGAATGTAATTTTGTAGGCAGCATAGCTGATCTGATGTTAACCCCCACATGAGTTTTCCAGAATCCTCAGCTCCCACTGGAAGAATTACACAGATCTTTTGCTGAAGAGAAGTTCAGTGTGTGGTTGCACATGACTGCAGCTTTGCAAATGAAGATTTTGTGCAGGAGTCATCGTCTGTTTACCCAGCAGGGGCTTTCCTAGAGGAGTGCAAAGCCTAGTTCACCAAAGAAATGTAGTAATAATTAGTAAATGAGTAATTAATTAAAATATTGTATATTGTTTAGGGGAATATAATATTGTTATATAATAAATTATTTTTATCAGTAGTAACAAATATGAGTCCTCATTGCAGAAGTGTAATCAATAGAATTTGCTGTGATTGACACTGAATTGAATTTCACCTGTAGCTAGGTATCCACAGCTGGTCAAAAGACTACAGTTGCACAGACAGTGTAGCTTAGTGCAGGCCTCTTGCTCTTCTGGGACATGGTGTTTCCATGTGATAGCCATGTTCCTCATACAGTGCCTCCATTTTGCTGATGTTAGAGTTTGTGGAGCTGCAGGGTGACTCAGAGTAGGTAACTGAACATTTTAGAAGCAAACCTATTGAAAAATCAGCCAGCTGAATTAAAAGGACAGTGCAAATGAACTGCAAGAGAATTGCAATTCAGCAAATGCTTTAAGTTGGCATAAGCTAACATTGCACTAAAAGAATCACCTTTACGTTCTCACCTTTGTGGCTTATTCCTGTTCCTGTGCTGTCCCTTTCTTTGTCCCATCATGACGGCAAGGGCAACTGAACCAGGCTGGGATAGTGATTCAGGTGAAATCTAACCTTCTACTGTAGGTTTCCTGAAGCAGTTAACCTTGCAGTCATACCAGCAGAAGGTGGGGAGCATCAAAGCCAGCTTATACTGACTTAAAATGTTTGTCAGACTATAGTCAGAGAGAAAATTGGGTTTCACGCCTCAAAAATGTAATTGTGCATTCCACAGAGAACTAATCCCAGCCAACATGGTAAGAGTGGAGGGTGAAGTCACTAGAAGCTGGAGTGAGGGAACAGGAATGGAACACGGTTATCAGAAAGAAAGGAAGGAGAGGGATGGAGAGGAACGGAGGTACGGGAGAGAAGACTGTGGTTCTGGTCTTTGTTCCCTTCTTAATTTGCCTGAGAGTTTAGACTGACATTCTGAGACTAAACCTGACCTTCGGCCTTTGCAGAGTGGTACAAAATGTTCATATCTTCAGCAAAAAAATCATTTTGCCATTGCTCTGTTATTGGGAGCTTGCAAAGAGAGGCTGGTTTAGTCTATTAGTGGTAAGCGGACCATTTACAAAATGGGTGTTTTAAATTTGTCCCTCCAGAACCTGAACCAAACAACTTTAGGCAGTGGATTATATAGAGAGAAGCATTTCTTATCTAGCCAGGCTTATGTTTCAGTCTGTCAAATGATCAGAAATGTACTTCTCCAGCTGACTGTTGAAAGTATGCTAACCTGAAATGTTAGAAGGTATCATTTCTCTGTGATTATTGGTGAGGCCTCACCCTGTTCTAACTGGCTTGCTTGAAAAGAGGAGAGAGTGATCCTGGCTTTCTGGAGAGAACTTTTGCTTTTCAGCTGCAACAGTCATTATATCTGCTTATCGAGGGAAACATCTTAAAGAGCATGGTATGAAAATGAGCAGGTACTTGTCCTTGATAGCAGCGCAGTCAGCTGATCCTAGGCTGTAAGGACAGTTGGTTTAGTCCTGGCAATTCCTGCAACCTGTGCCATCTGTAGTGAGGTGTATGTAGCTAGGAAGTATTCCAGCTTAGTTAAAAAATTAAACGAACAGAATGGGATCCAAGCAGTAGCAAAGGAAACCTGCTGTCATTCCTGTAGCCCCAAGTGAGGTTAGTCAGACAGACCGGGCAATGGTACCCAGCATCAGCCAAGAGTCCGGATTGCCAGGCCAGTCTGTGGTGATGAGACAGGCCAAGGCTAAGTAGGGGGAGTCAATCTACAGGTCAGGATCAGGTCTAGTGATGGTAACCGGGGTCAGATGCAGTCCAGGATTGCCAGGCAGGTCCCGGGCCAAGCCAAGAAGCCAGTGCATGGCTCAGCCACCAGACCCACAGCTCCTGTGGCTGAGCTGGAGATGGATGCACCCACGAGATAGTCCAGGCAGGGACTGAATGCTCAGGGCTGAGCGTAAATGCATCTGCAGGGGCCATGGGCAGAGGATGTGAATGGAAGCCCCCTGTGAGGCTGGTTGGGGTCATAAAGGTGTGTTAGTGGCGCTTGAGGTCCTGACACCAAATTTAAGCTTCTCCAAGGCTATCAGCATGCCTTAGCAAAGTGAAAGGGAGAATTCTTCTCATAAAGATAGTAGCTAAACACAAAACCAGAACCTGTATTGCCTGCCCAGAAATGCCAGCCTAAAATTAGCCTATTATCTTCCTATGTGGGAATATGTGGGCTTGTTAATACAGATGTTTTCTTGATAGTGTAAAAAGGCCTTTTTTAATTCACAAGGCTTTTTTTGCATGGTATTTATAAAACTGCTTGTATTGTTTATACTTTATTATTTTAGTATATTCCCTTTTTTTATGAATAATTGTGCTTTATTTTGACATATTAGCCTTTCCCTCTGAAGTCCCTAAAGTATTGATGGCCTTTGTTCAGCCTCTAACAATACTTCATCGCTGTGTTTGGAAGGAAAACAGAGTAGGTGCTTTCCCCAGTGTTCTTTGTGACTAGGTCTAAGACGGATGTGTCTGCAGTGCCTGAAGACATGTTGTATTTTGTGTTTTTAGGTAATTGCCTTCTGCATTTTCTTTCCACACTGATTTCCTCCTTGCAGTTTATTTACCATGATTTATTGTTCCATTGGCTTCCTTCATACTGAATATGTGGGCGTTAAAGGGTGCACATTTGCCTTGAATTAAGTCACCTTTCTATTGAATGTTTTCCCTTTTTTCTTTGCCTTTGGTTTAGGGATTTACTTGCCTCTTGGAATGGAGGTTCACACTTTGCCTTTTCAAAATACCTTTTTATTTCCCCTTGATAAGAACTTGCTTTCCAGGTCTTGTAAGTAGTTACTTTATGGCCTTTCTTTGCAAGTCTTAGTGATTCAGTGCAGCACAACTTGGAAGGATAGAAGGTGTGAGGGGGGCGGGGGGGGGTAATTCTGTCTAGAATATCATTTTTGCCTGGTGGGCAAAGGAGCTGTCTGTTTGCCAAGGCAAATTAAATTAATTCCTGCCATCAGTAAACAGAGGGTCATAATATTTAAAAAACATAACCTTTATTGTTTGAGAGAATATTACTGCTTTTTGATTAGGATAGCTATGTGTCCACCTGTATACATCAAAGTAAATGCAAGCGTATCATAATAACTATAGCCTTGCCATATAACTCTATTAAAAGGAGAGTTGTTTAAAGAAGAGTATATACAGCATCTAGCTCAACAGAGCCCTCATTTCAGCAGTATGTCTTAGCTTTTATTTCACTATCTAAAACTTATTAACTTGTTATACTTGTGGAATAAGTACCAGAAATCCAGAAAGGGTTAGAGTATATGAACCACAAATTATTGCTATCCATCATTTCTGTTTCTGACCTTCAGTAATTATTCTCAGTTGATATCTTTATCTCAAAATTTGTTTTGAACTTGCATTTTCCATTCACTAGTTAAACAATAATATCACATTTTTAATTGAGTCAGCTTTCAGTTGTATGTCCAATTATTAAAATAAATACCTTAAAAAAACTTCAGTAAACTTTAATAGGCTTCAGTATAATTTTAATCTTTGGTATATCTAACATTTAGAAGTCTCTCCTGAATGTTGCAGGGCTGCAGTACTAAATATAACCACATCAGTTTATTCTTTCTGTAGTTTGTCAGTAGCCAAAAGGAGGTGTTTATAGAAGCTGAGCTAGGTGGTTTGACATCTGCCTGACCCATATGACCGTTCTTATTTCATATTCCTATTTTTTCTTCTGTAAAGGGGGGCGTCTCATTGCTTTTTTAACTCTGCTTTTCTTTTCCTGCTTTTCTTGATCAACACCCTTCTAAAGGAGTAGCACGTGAACGTTTGCTCTTAGCAAATTAGGAAGCAGGCATGTATAATGCAGCAAATACCTAAGCAAGCAACATTAGATATTATTTGTTGATCTTCTTTTATTTTTGTCATTTTAGTTATTACTTATGTATCACATACTAGGCATTTACAGTTGATGGTGTCCCATTGGATGTTGCCTGAATAGTAGTTATGGAGGAAAATCGAATTACAAGTTTTTAAATGGATGTGAGAAGTGTACTTGGCAAGGAACCTGGAAATCAATCTTTTTGGCCATTTCTATTATTATTCTCTTGCCTGATGTTCTAGACATTTGTGCCTTAATTAAAAGAGAAAATGTGTTTTTTGCAAATGATAGGCATTCCTCATTCTGATTTTTTTTTTTTTTTTTTTTTTTTTTTTTGCTTTCATACACAGTCCCAAGAGCCCCCGCATACAAATAAAGAA
>JAVJGG010000088.1:12564731-12587416 GCA_035590195.1 Aviceda cuculoides | reverse complement strand
TTCTGTAGGAATTTTGTGTTAAAACACCATGTATTTTTGGTACGAAGCTGGGAAAAGATTCGACAAAAACAAGAGGAAGTGAAGCATGTCAGTGACAATATCCATACCACATCACTATACAACCGCTGGAATGGAATCTGTCGGGATGATGGCAACATTAAATCTGGTGAGGACAACACAGGTTCCTCAGGTTGCTACTTTGAGAGCCTATATGACATGCCCATGAAGAGTTTAAGTAAACTCTGTGTATAAATCAAATGTAGCATTACTACAAGATCCATACACCTTTTGTAATAAATACAGGGAATGCTATACAGATAAAAATACCTCTATATGCGTTTGTATGCCCTTATCTTTACATAGCAGGGTAAGACAAGCTCTTTTGCTGTTTCAATGTATTTTTTGCATTATGGCATTCTGCAATTTCCTCTGAAACACTTAATGCTATTTTCTTAAGAATGAGAATTTTGTACTATATAAACAATTTGTCTGGTTGCTGTATTCCTTTGTGTTCCTCCAGCAGCCCTGATGTCTCTCAAGTCCTGGTAGAAATTGTCATGTCTCATGTTTCACCGGGAGTGGTTTATCAGAGGAGGATGATACTTAACGTTTTACAGAGAAGGGCTGTTTTCTGCCTTCTATATCCCTAGACAAGAAACAGTTGCGCTGGCTTTGAAAAGTGTCATTTATCCTCATAATTCGATGGATTTTGGGCCTTTAGAAAACAAAGCTTTTTGGCATGTAGTCAGTTACAGGAATGGGACAAAATATGACTATCAGAAAAACTTTATTAATCCTGCTTCAAAAATAGCACTCTATTCATAGGACCATAATCTTCACAGCCATATAGGGTTTGGTCCTCACTGTCAGGTACATGAGAAGTTGGAAGTGAGTATTTTGGATTAATTCAGTGACATGCTGTATTTGCTCCAGCAACCTAAAATACTTAGATAACCAGCTTAACCATTTAGATGAGCTATAAGCAGTGAGAGCCAACTTAGGAATATGAAACTGAAGACTTTTACTGTTATGGTAGCTTAGAAAACGTGTTAATTTTAATAATTGGTGATGGAGTTGCTGGGTCAGAAAAGATGCTGTAATTTGATCTTTAATTTTTTGTTTAGAAAGAGTTCTTTCTTGCCCTCTTTCAGATGTCTTCATGACCCAGTTTTCAGCCCTTCAGACCTCCCGCTCTGTGAGAACACGACGCTTGGCTGCAGCTGAAGAGAATATTGAAGTGGCTCGTGCTGCCCGCCTAGCACAAATCTTCAAGGAAATATGTGATAGCATCATATCCTACAAAGGTGAAGGTGACAGTCCTAAAAAAATCTCCATGGAAACTTTTTCAGCCTCTGGAACAATCGACTCTCTGAATAGAAAATACTAGACAAAAATGAGTTTTATTTCAGGACGTTAAATAACCTTCCCTCCTTCCCCCCCTGCCCTTCTCCTGCTACCAGTAATCACTTTACTTTATCCTCAACCCCTTCCTCTGCCACCAGAATCTGCAGATGTTGCTATCCTTTTAAACTGATTTTTCAGTAGTTCAGCAAAATGGTACAATTGACAGAATTGCAGGGAAACTAGCCTCCATTTTGATACATGTAGTTTGATTACAGCAACCAACTTCTAGAAATGCAAAAGGATTTTGATTCCCTGTGTCTCAGATAGATAGTAGAAGAGTCTTTTTTCAACGTAGACTGAGTGCTGTTAGTTAGTTGTCTTTTTAAGTTTTACTCAAGTAAGTGTTGCTAAACTGTGTGTTCCTGTTGCAGATTCCTCCAGGCAGGCTCTTGCAGCTCCCCTCCTGAACCTACCCCCAAAGAAAAAGTAAGTACTTGCTTCTCAGAGCAACCCATAGTTTTCTATAATGGATTTGCACAGCTTTGAATTGCTAGTGAAAATGACATTGTGCATACATTCCCATTTTAGAAATGCAGACTATTATGAAAAGATCTCTGACCCATTGGACCTTACCACAATTGAGAAACAGATCTTGACTGGCTATTATAAAACTGTGGAAGCTTTTGATGGGGACATGCTGAAGGTCTTCCGGAATGCAGAGGTGAGGCTCTCTCTGGCCTTAAAACTATTGCATAGACAGTGGGGATATACCCTCATTTAATGCTCTTGCTGACTTACAGTAATAAAAGAAGAAAAATATTTTAGAGAAGGAAAACTTGTCCATTCATCACAAACGGATCATCACATTGATAGCAATTCATGTGCTTCAGCTTACTCTTAGTGCTTTTTGGTTGCCTTAGGTCAGACAAATAGAAGGTCAAGAACATGCATGAACAGCTAACCTAATGAAATTTCAGTACCTTTTGGCAGAGGTACCTTGGTCTTCAGTGTCATATGTAAGATACATGGACCTGCTGTTCAAAATAAGGAAGTAGATGGACACATGTATACCACATTTTTGGATGCAGCTTTAGTCATGACACCTTTAAGGGTGCATGCAGACAGAAGAAATGCACCAAAAGCATGGAACCTGGGGAAAAAAAAAATATTTTTTGATTCTTTGTTTTGTTTTTATTCAGAAATATTATGGCAGAAAATCTCCAACTGGGCGTGACGTATGCCGGCTACGGAAAGCATATTATAATGCTCGCCATGAGGCATCTGCCCAAATTGATGAAATTGTGGGAGAAACAGCAAGTGAAGCTGACAGCAGCGAGACATCGGTCTGCGAAAAAGAAAATGGGCATGAGAAGGACGAGGATGTGATCCGTTGCATTTGTGGCCTTTACAAAGATGAAGGACTCATGATCCAGTGTGAAAAGTGCATGGTGAGGCAGGGGGAACACAAAATGGAGTCTGGTACTCTTTTCTATTCTCCATAACCAGTGGAACTTTTACCAGCAGTTTCCATGTAGCTAGTAACATTAATTAGCTCTTCAGACCTTCATTTCCTCTCCAAAAGAACTGAGAGATTCTGTTTCCACAGAGGGGATGCAACTTGCATTTCTATATAGAGGAGCCAGCACTTTTCTGAAACTGCCAATAACTCCTGTCTTTAGGCGAGCAGAATTAATTTCAACAATTTTGGGCTTTTACACAAGCAGTTGCATGGGGATTTTGTCTGTCTTCTGACATAGTGTGAAACAGTTCAAAGAAAATCTTGAAATTCCTTGCTCGTTTTCTTGCTTTCCTTAATATTTTTTGAGAAAATGCAATTGGTAAATAAAATCTATCATAGGAATTTCTAACTGGGATGTATCTTTTTCTAGGTCTGGCAGCACTGTGACTGTATGGGTGTGAATTCTGATGTTGAACACTACTTGTGTGAGCAGTGTGAACCTCGATCTGTGAATAGGGTAAAAAAAGAAAAGTCTCCTCTTCATTACTACACTTACAAACTAAAGCAGCTCTTGCATTTATATTTATTGAGATTGGCAAGGCCAGTGTGGGATTCTCATTTTATAGTGTAGCTTCCTTGGTTTAGGCTTAATCTTATTAAGTGTCAGTTCTTCTTCTCTGTGCGCTTCTGCATGTTTCCAAAAGGATATTAGCCCCATTTTTGCACTGATTGTGGTGGGCATCTCACTCAGAATTTCCTTCCTTTTTTTCTTCTTTCATCCAGGAGGTTCCCATGATTCCTCGTCCCCATTATGCCCAGCCTGGCTGTGTTTATTATATATGCTTATTACGGGATGATCTGCTTCTGCGCCAAGGTATGTGCTAACTCTGGTGGCTGCTGTGATTTCTATCAGATAAGAGTGTACAGAGATTTCTGGCATCACCCTGTTTGAAATGCTTTTATCTTTTTACAAGTAGAAAGCTGCACTCTTTGCTATTATGGGAGTGACACATAGTAAGAGTTCTCACAGGCTGGTTGAAGAAGAAACATTAATTACCTTTAGCACAGATGGGGCTCTCCTCGTGGCCAGAGAAGGAAGATGCTGAGCCAACTTCTGGTAGTTAACGTTTAGGAGTAAAGGCAAAGGCGGCTGTTAGGCCTTCAGTATTTTAGTGTAGAATGGTCATTAAAACACCCAACTTATTGCTTGTTTGTTCCGTAAAGTGTATCTTTCTGGACATTGCTTCAAAGCCCTGAGTCTTACAGAGGCAGCTACACAGCCACATAATTCAGTTCACTGATTTTTTTTTTTTTTTTATTTCATCCTACAGATACATACAAGGTTAGAAAGAAGCCTATAAAATTATTAAGAGAACTGCTCTTGAATAAGTAAAACCAGTTGGTATGTTTGCTAGAGGGGAATGGGAGAGTCTTCAGGAAAGTGGAGAATTAAAAAAAAAAAAAAAAAAGAGGTCCAAGAACATTGTATTCTTTATCCCCTCTGCAGAATTCTAGAGTTTGCATTCTGTCTTCTTTTTTCGTTGTTGCTCTGCATTGTCTATGCTGTCTAGAGTTCAGCCATTTAGTTTTGCTGTATCTTGTTTTATGCTGGGTTCCTTGCTGGAGAGTAACTCACTTTCTAGGGTTGTATTAGTACTTGCTTTTATGTTTTCTGTTAAAATGGATTATGTTTAGCTGGGTTTTGTGGCATCTTCCAGTAATTCATAGCATTAAGGTAATTTTTGTGATGATGCATTATATTTCACTCATGTACCTCTAATCTGGTCTTGGTGACTTTTAATTAGAGAAATGTTAGTCTTTACGTGGCTGAACTCCATGTGCCTTTGGCAGAGGACAAAGGAGACCAAACTGCCACTGTTAGGCACCAAATGCCCCTGCAGTTACAGGGAATAGGTAAGCAAGGTGTATAACCAGAAGATGCTAGAAAGGAATACACAGCTACAGTAGAAAAAGGGGAAATCTCTGGATTCATTGCTCGTCTCAAGTTCTCTGCCAAAAGTTCTGAGGCAGGACACCTGCCTATAGAAATTGTTGTGATGCAGGCACACAGGCATATACGGCATCCTGGAGACAGTAGAAGAAACAGTTTTTTACTCTCGGTTGTGGTTTAACCCCAGCCAGCAACTAAGCACCACGCAGCTGCTCTGTCACTCCCCCCCACTCAGCTAGACAGAGGAGAGAAAATGTAACAAAAGGCTCATGGGTTGAGATAAGGACGGGGAGAGATCATTCAACCAGTTCCCATCATGGGCAAAACAGACTCGACTTGCGGAAAATTAACTTAATTTATTACCAATCAAACCAGAGTAGGGGAATGAGAAGTAAAACCAAATCTTAAAACATCTTTCCCCCACCCCTCCCTTCTTCCCAGGCACAGCTTCACTCCCAAATTCTCTACCTACCCCCCCAGCAGTGCATGGGGACAGGGAATAGGGTTTGGAGTCAGTTCATCACATGTTGTCTCTGCTGCTCCTTCCTCCTCAAGGGCAGGATTCCTCACACTCTTCCCCTGCTCCAGCATGGAGTCCCTTCCACAGGAGACAATCCTTCACGAATTTCTCCAACATGGGTCCTTTCCACGGGCTGCAGTTCTTCACAAACTGCTCCAGCATGGGCCCCTTCCACGGGCTGCAGTCCTTCAAGCACAGACTGCTCCAGTGCGGGCTTCCCATGGGGTCACAGCTTCCTTCGGGCATCCCCCTGCTTGGGGTCCTCCACGGTTCTGCAGGTGGAGATCTGCTCCACCGTGGACCTCTATGGGCTGCAGGGGGACAGCCTGCCTCACCATGGTCTTCACCACAGGCTGCAGGGGAATCTCTGCTCTGGTGCCTGCAGCACCTCCTCCCCCTCCTTCACTGACCTCAGTATCTGCGTAGGGGTTTCTCTCACATTTCAATCTCCTGCCCCACTGCAGGTTTCTTTTCTTAAATCTGTTATCCCAGAGGCGCTACCACCATCGCTGATGGGCGCAGCCTTGGCCAGCAGCAGGTCCATCTTGGAGCCAGCTGGCATTGGCTCTGTCAGACATAGGGGAAGCTTCTAGCAGCTTCTCACAGAAGCCACCCCCGTAGCCCCTCCGCTACCAAAACCTTGCCATGCAAACCCAATACATACTCCCTCTGGTTTCTAAAAGGTCATGTAGTTTACAGATTCCAAGGCAAAAGAGACCATAGTCACCTTCAGCCCTCCAGTCACTATATGCCTAGACTTACATTTTTCCTATGTGTTGTGTATTAGAATGAGGCTGATCCTCCAATAAAGACCAAAAGTGCTTTTGAGACCATTTGTAACTTAGTTCACCCTCGCTGCTGGGGAGTTGTGTCTGTACATTGAATTAGTTTGTCTTCCAGTTCCATGCTTGAGAACTCATGTTTTTGAGGAACAAGGCTGAAAAGCTTCCAACTGTGTCAGTGCACACACTTTACTGTGATCAAATCCCTCTAAATAAGTGAGGGTCCTTCAGTCTCTGGTTAGAGGACTTAGTTTTTTAATTTCTTGACAATTTCACTTGAGGTTGTTGAGTTATATACTACGGACGTGTCTGCAAAAATTACCTAACACGTAAAACCAGGAGGTTATGCAAATAGGTTTGATCAGTTGGTCCATCACGTCCTGCAGAGTGAACAAGGAGTTCTACCTCACATGTGAGTTGATAAACAGAAGTCAAAATGGATCTTGGAAAACCCACATAGCCAGAAACCATCATATGTCATTATCTCTGATGCACTGGCAATAGCAGCTGCATCTTTTCCATGAAAACACAGAACTATAAACTCCCTTTTTAAGACAGAGGTGTGGCTATTTCAGTAGTCAGTAACACCTGGATAAACTTGAATTGAAATCAAGCTTCCTGATCTTTAGGGCAAGAGAGTATCTGTGTACATTTCTTTCTGAATACTCCTTTTTTAGTTTGGTAGAGTAAGTACTAGAGTTGCTTTATTCTTACTGAAGAGGTAGGGAAGAAGAGTTGAAAGTAGCAAATGTAAAATAACAGCCAAAAATAGGTGGTTTTACTTACATTCTGCTTAGGGCCAGCAGCTGGTCTCAGCATGTACCTTACTTTTTTTTTCTCTATGAGTCTTTTAAAGAAATTAGGGAGGTGGGTTGCTTAAAAGTAATCTTTAACTTAGGAAAATGAAGATGATGTTACCCCAGCTATAGTTCAGATAGTAAGAAGAGATAATACAATGGGTGAGCACAGGCTTATCACCAGCAAATACATGCTGAGTCCTTGCAGAGCTTGCACTCTGCTAGCTTATATGCAAGCCTATGTCATTCTGTCTTCAGTCCATTTTTTTTACTTAATCAAGCTAGAATAAAACTCTATTTCTCCTTCCTACAACTACAGCTTCTATTTGTTTAATAGGGATCCTGGTATACCAGAAGGTCTAAAAGCTGGCTTCATGGTTGTAGGCAGATGTCAGTGCCCATATGGCCCATGACATCTCTGGTTTAAATCAGGATTTTTTTAATAGTGCAATATATTGTACTCCCCTGTTACAGTGACAGGCGACTACATAAAACCTTAAAGCGAGTTTTGTGTATGAGGAGTCCTTAAGATCATCTTTTAAACTTATACAAGATTGATAAATGAGATCATATTTATGAAAATATAATTACATGTCCTTCACTTTAATCTTAAGTTTCATTATAAGCTAAGGGAGGACAAAACTGAAGTGTTTGTGAACCTGGGGCCACATTGTACTTGGTGGTTCTCTAGCATCTTTTTACTAAGCTGTGGAAGTAACAGAGACAGAATGAAATAATAGTAATGTACATGGAAGGAAAATAGACATAACTGCACATACACAAAAATAAGTATGTACTTAGGGGAAAAAAAATCCAGGAGTCGTTGCAATTTAATGGAAACAGAAATGTTTGGCGTGAGTCAAAAAGGTAGATTAAGTATTAGAAATTATTATGAACAAAACAGAAAAAGTAATTGTGCCATTCTGTAGTCTTACAGTGTGTCTGCCTTGCATTCTGTGTACTGTTCTTGTCACCCCATCTCAGAAAGAGTACCTTACTACTTGTAAAAACAAGCACGATGACAAAGTTAATCAGATATGAAACATCTTTGCTGCGAACAAAGTCTACGCAGATGATTTGGAGGGTGATATGATAAAGGTCTATGAAATCATGAGTGGCATAGAAAAGCGCAACAATGTAGAAATTAGGGAACAAACACTGAAATTAGCAGGCAACATACTTAAACAATAGAAAGTATTTTTTTACAAAAACATAACTGAACTATGGGAAGCATTGCAACAAGAAGTTGGAGAGGTCGAGAGTATAAGTGGTTCCAAAAAGATAAGACAAATTCTTGGAGGAAGGATTAATCCCTGCCTGTTTATGCACAGTGGTCCAGCTATAGCCTTTAGCTTTAAAAGTCTATAAAACAGAGATTAAAGAAAGCCTGAAGGGAAGTCTTTTCCTATGCATGCCTTATTCCTATGCTCTTTCTTCCTAAGCATCTGCTACTGCCCAATTTTCTAGCTAGAATACTGTGCTATATGACCTTTGATCTTACCCAGGGTAATTTTTCTTAATTTTTTATGACTTGGGACCTCCCAGTTTTTTGTTCACTATGCAATAAATAACAGAAAAGGTGGAATTGATTTTTAAATACTATATACTAAATCCAATTATATTTGCAGTAATACTTTTTGTTTCCCAAATGTTCTCCCTGTGAGACTCTTCAGGTTCTTTGCGAACATTATTGATTAAAGCTTTTTCCCTAAAGGAGAAAGTCTTTTTGAATGGAGCAGTGTATTTTCACCCTATCAAATGATAGTCATGGCCACAAGGAAAGGTGCAGTGTACAAGTAAGAATGGGAGTCAAGTCTGGGGGGTGGAGAGGAAGTACTTTTAATGCCATTTCACAGGTCAGAGCAGAGAAATTAAAATTAATTCACTCATGGGAAAAAAATAATAAATAGAAGTTTAGGGACCTGTTTAGGGGTTGTACTTGGGAAAGACTTTTTTAGTTAGCAGGGGTATCATTTTGTTCAGCCCTTTTTGAGTTCTGCTTACCTTTCCTGAGCTATGCATCTTATTTGAGTTCTGCTGGACTAATCAAAGGCTTGTGGCTTCTCAGTCAATGATTTATTTTCTTAATAATAATAACTCCAAGTGTCTTATCTCTTAAAGCTTAGATTTATCCTTTAAACATTGCAGCTATCACTAATTTTGACACATTGTCCTAATCAAATCTTATTTGTTACACATCCTGCAGTCTGTCATAATTTATCTTGATTCAGTACATGTTAATATTTTCAGTCTGGGCATACAACTGAAGTTACATTTAGTTCTTGCTATAAAGCTTTTGTGAAAATGATCAAGGTAACCTTTCCTCCTTTTGCGGGTTCTGCATTGGTTTTGCATCGCTCTTTACAATTCAACATTAGGTAGCTCTGTCATGTTAGTTTTAATTAAACCATTCACTCGTCTATTTTTGGTGTGCTGGACTCATGAAAAGTTCTTTACAGTTGTGTATTTTGTGCCTCTTGCCAGGTGATTGTGTTTACCTGATGAGAGACAGCCGTAGAACTCCAGATGGACACCCTGTCCGGCAGTCATATCGGCTGCTGTCCCACATCAACAGGGAGAAACTCGATATTTTCCGCATTGAAAAACTCTGGAAAAATGAGAAGTATGTTCAAGGCATCTTTTTAATTTGAGACATTCCATATACCTACGTGTCAAACTACAGTAATTTTGTGGAAGTGTTGTCATAGCTTAAAAATGCAGAACTGAATGCGGCTCAGTTACAAAGGCTTGATGATTTCCCACTTGTCTCTGCTTGTGCTCCACAACTGCGAACTAAAAACATGTAAGGCTGGAGGTTTAAGCAAGGGATGAGAGATAGAAGTTGATGTACTTTCCTCACTATTGGAATAGGCTGAGAATACACACTGACACCTGAATTGGCTCAGCTAACAATAACTGACTTGCTAAGCCACTGTAACATGATTAAATGCATATGACCCAATGATAGCAGCACATTAAGTCTGCTGTGTTCATAAAAATCACACTAGGAGTATTTCCACTTACTGAAGGAGATAAAGTTGAATTTGTAATATTCATGTGACTTTGCTTTTCATCAGACATTGCAAAAGTGCAAGATAGATAATTCAAAATTAAGTGGAGGGCATTAAGTTGTATCACAGGCTTACAGAAATAAGTCTTTTTTTCCCTTCTGTTTCTCTCTTTCTCTTACCTTTATGCCTTCAGAGAGGAGCGGTTTGCATTTGGTCATCATTATTTCCGTCCACATGAAACACATCATTCCCCCTCTCGAAAGTTTTATCACAATGAGCTCTTCCGGGTGCCATTGTATGAAATTATTCCCTTAGAGGCTGTGGTGGGAACATGCTGTGTTCTTGACCTATACACCTACTGCAAAGGTAAGGAAACTTAACGGGATGAGAAATTAAATATAATACACCTTTCTTATAATTCGGGAAGTATGCTAAAATAGTTACTGCTGTAAAAAGGCTGTAGCCAATGTTTACACAGGATCAGAGCTGAGAAAGCATTATTGCTTTAGCACTGGGACAGTGATTTCTGTTCTAAGGGGGCCAGTACTGAAGAGACAGCAGTAAGGTGGGATTGTGGTGGGCAGGGAAGAGAAAGTGATGGCAGTTGATAATAGTTTTTGCAAAAGTTTGGGTACTGTTTGATTAGACTATACAGGTTTTCCTCTTAAATTGAACTAGCAATGTGTCCACTATTATGATTATGAATCAAGAAGAACAAACAAGAATGCTTGCCATCCCACCTAACAGTTCTGACAGCCCCCTACTTCTCTGACACTGTGTATGGCTTGTTCTTGTTCTGGTATACCATGTGTTTCCTCTTGAATCTGATTAACTTTTTTTCCTGTGTGCTTTGTTTTGAAACCGCAGGGAGGCCAAAAGGCGTGAAGGAGCAAGATGTATATATTTGTGATTACCGCCTTGATAAATCAGCTCATCTCTTCTACAAGATCCACCGGAATCGTTACCCTGCCTGCACCAAGCCCTATGCCTTTGACCACTTCCCCAAGAAACTCACGCCCAAGAGAGACTTTTCTGTAAGTGTTTCTTCTCTTAGCTTTCTTACTTTTTACTAAAAGACTAGACATATTTTATGAATGCCCCTGGCTCTCTGTTTATGAATGAAGCTTGGGAAACTGAAGGAAGCTGACACATAAGCATACACAGTCTGGATGAAAAGCTGGCTAGAAAGAAAGCTTGGAAAGAGAAATTGACTGTAGACAGAGAATATGCAGTTCAAAGGCAAACAGAAGTTGAACAAGTGGTGATGTCTAAGTTTAGAGACTGTGGTTTCTGACTGAACTCTAGATGCTAATTTTATTTAAGCCACTCCTGAGAGAAGGAAATCTTAAAACTCACTTCCTGGTCACAATTCTGCAGTGTTTTAGAGAATCACACAACATGTAGTCCAGTGTGAGTTTGTTAGCCTGTCTGTGTCAGGCTTTCTTTCCTTTGGTGTAATTACTCCATGTATTAATAAACTTGCTTAAAAAATGGTTTCCAGCAGTACCTTTGAACAATGATTCCCAATACAGAAAAGTGGTATTTTCCTATTTCCATTTCCCTGCTCTATCAAATGACATACTGCTTACTTTTTATATATAATTATCACTGAAAATGCATGTCTTATAAAAAAACCCCAGCAGACAGATAAGGCAGCAAAATCATGAAGTACACTCTCCCTTAATATCCTCCATCTGAATATCTGTTCATTTCACTGTCTCATTTTCCCCTATTCCATGGAAGTAGCACCTCTTCATTGTGCATGTCCTCCTACACAGGACTACATTGTCTCTGAGCACAGGGGTATCAGATCTGGCAGATATTTTGCAAGTAAGCACTTTTCTTCCTGGAAGCAGAGAGATTCTTGTAGTGAGTTTAGAGATGGTTCCAAACTTCCGCTGTGCAGAAAGCAAAGATTATTTTTATCATGATGGTCTATGGCTTGAAATTTATTTAGAAGATATGAAGAATCGCATAATAATTCTGGATCTAATTTACCTTTATTATATGATTATGCCTTCTCCTTTGAATTTGTCTGATGTGCGAGATATGCCAGCCATGCACTGGCATTTCCAAAGTGTCAGATAGGTGGTACTTATATTAGTACTTTCTATAAGTATTGGTACTTATAGAATATTTGATAGATGAGCACTTTCTTCCACTGTGAATTTTATTTGGTATTAACCATAATCCTTATTGTTGTTATAGCCTCATTATGTACCAGACAACTACAAGAGAAATGGAGGCAGGTGAGTCTTACCTACCAGATTGTTCATTGAGAAGAGATGATATAATCCTGTTTGTTTGCCAAGTGCCCACTCTTTTTGCTACCCATTTCCCCTGAGTGCTATGGAAATAATAAGTTTAAATTATTTAAAGCAATCCTCTAAACTTTCAAAGACATAAAAAGGAACAAGTGAGGAGGGATAGAATATAGAAGCAGCCTCAGTGTTCCTTAGTAATATACATAAGGAAGAGTACAGAAGCCATTTTGAAAGTTAGCAAAGGCAACAGAATGTGGGAGATGGCAGAGCCCAGGACAACGAGTATCCAGCCTTCCTGCACAAAGGGAGATCAGATCCTTGAACACGCTGCCCATGTTTGCATTGTAGTAAGAGCCAGGGCCAATATACTCTCTCTGTTCTGTTAGAGACTAAAAATACCCATCAAGAGCCATGATTATTGCAGAAAAACATCAGTAAGTTCCAAGCTCAACTATTTTGGAAGATAGAAACCTTTACAAATTGAAATTAAAAAGCAATTTGTTTTTAAAAGACTGCATTTGACATTATGCAAACAAGGTCATAGGAACATAGCCTCCCATACACAGTAACTGGTGGGTTTGAACACATGTATTAAGTCGAATGACTGAGATTCCAGAAAGCCCCCTACCTACTGAGGAGTCCTTGACTCACTAGTAACTGGCCTTTCCTATGAGTATCTCAAAAATTGTGGTTTTTAAACCCTTCTTTTCCTGCTAGATCGTCCTGGAAAACAGATCGCTCAAAACCACAGATAAAAGACTTAAACCAAGAAGAAGATTCTCTTCCACTTATTGAGGATGTATTAGGAAATCAAGATCAAACTTCAAGTGAGATGCCTAGCCTAGAGGACCCAGAAAAAGAGGCAGTCTCTAGTGAGACCTGTGAAACTGATAAAAAGGTGGAAGAAAGCAATTCTGACACAAGGCAGTTGTGCACTCCAGAGGAAAGACGGCATATTCAGAGAGAGAGACTTAATCAAATCCTGCTAAACCTCTTAGAGAAAATCCCAGGGAAAAATGGTGAGATTTTATGCTATGATTACACAATAGCATTTCTTCTACAGGTTTGTTTTCAGTTTGCTGCAGACCGTGTTGATAAAATAAATGTTTTTGTTTGAATTTACTGCTAGTGGACGTTATTAATAATTAGTTTTCTTTACAGCAATGTTTTCTTTTGCAACAGTAGCAATTTCCACTAAATCCAAATGAAATTTCTTATGACAGACACTGTGTTTTATATAATATTTTTAGTAACCACAAAAACTTTCTGAAGACCAATTCCCCCCATTATTTCATGTTTACAACTGAGAAATTTGACATGCAAAGAAAGACTGAAGAGAATTTGGAAAGCCTCTTTTGACCTTTAATAAGCTTTCCATTGGGTTCTAAGTAACTTCCGTGGGTATTGTCTAACTTGTAGAATAAGGGTGCAGTGGTTGCACTGGTTAAGCAGGTCTGTTTTTAATTTAAAGCCTATGATGAGCTCTGTCCAGTTTCTTTCGTGTTCCCGGAGTTAATGCAAAATAGTCATGGACTCACAGAATACTTTAGGTTGGAAGGATCTTTGGAGGTCATCCGATCCAAACATGACTCAAAGCAGGGCCAACTTCAAACCTAAATCAGGTTGTTCAGCACCTTGTCCAGTGGAGTTTTGAATATCACTGTGGATGGAAACATCCTTGAAAGAACCATGAATAGGAAAATAGGAAAACTGTTACTGGTATCACCTTCTTTTACCAAAAGCCTATGGTCTGTTGCAGCTATTGATGTCACTTACTTGCTGGAGGAAGGATCAGGAAGAAAACTGAGGCGGCGCACTCTGACCATCCCGGAGAGCAGCTTCAGGAAGTGATACCATGAGAGGAAGCTGTGGTCTGGAGTCTGCTGAAAGGTCTGCTGAGGACTGAGGGCAAGAGACCAACTTCCTCTGCACCAGCCAAGGAAGAGGGCAGCAGAAAACTGACAAATATACAAACAGTTAGCACTTAGATGTCTGGGTTGGCAGGTTGCCCTGCCCTGCTCTGCAGTGCTTTTATGGTGTGTGTGTTGTTGGGAGTGCCTTGTATTGATGTTAGGTACTGAGAAAAATCTCGTGGTTATTGTCCAGGATGGTCAAATTTAATTTATTTTTGCTTGATATACCCACTCAGAGGAAAATAAAAAATATAAAACAGGGAGGTAAGAAGGATAACAACTGGATGACTCTGATGAGAATATTCCCCATGTTCACCAATTAACCTGTGATTGTACAAGATACTGTTGGCATCACCATGGCCCATGCCAGTGAATGAAATCCAGATGGGAGGGTTAAGGCCCAGTGGCTTAAAATTAAAGGCTGCCCTAAAGTTATAGCCTCTGATTTGCACAAGTTCCAAGAAGAGAGAAACGCACCCAAACGTGCAAAATGTTCACCATGGAAGGGCCAGTGCATACAGGTACCTTTGGTCTGTGACAAGGAGAAGCTTCCAAAGTCACCTTGGAGCAAAGCAGGAGTTGGCTGGTTGAGGCACTTGTTCTGCGTCATAGAGGGGGGAGGGGGCGGGGTGTGATTTTTTTCACTTTTTTCTGCAGAGAAATTTTATAAAGCAAGTCAAATCCTGACAACACCATTGCTGTTGGTTTTTTTGATAAGCCGTGGTTCTTGTGTGTCTAGTGTGTTGTGCAAATTAAAATCTGTTAAAAGAAAAAGGAAAAAAAAAAAGGAAACTTCACTACATGAACCGTCAAGCAGTATTCAGAGCGAGTATTTGTTGTGAACTGTAGAATATATCAACTGCTAACACTATTCTTGTGTTCTGGTTGTACAGCTTAAAATGTCTGTCTCTTAAATTAAGAGACAGTGTATCTCGCACCACCCTCTCTCTCTGCCCTGGCGAAAAGTATTATTCCCGAAAGCAACAGCTGAGGCACTGATTTCTCACTGCATGAAATTGCAATTGCCATAACGTACCACAAACCAGTGCTGCAGCAGGACTCCCTGTACTGCACCCAACAACCTTCCAGGTGTGCAGAGCCACAAAGCTGTCGCTTGTCTCTGGGCCAGGGCCAGGCTGTGGCAAAGGGAGGGGGTGGTCAGCATACGCTGCCGCTTTAAAATGGCTTCGCTTTTTTGTCTTTCAGACGTACATATGCATATACAGTCCTGTTTTAGATGTTCTTATAAGAAAAACAGTTTTTAATGTGCCAAGTTGTATATATCTGCTGCGTGGATGTAAAGCAATACAGTAGTTACATGTTCCTTTTTAATGGACCAAGCTTGTCCTAATGTACATTCTTGTTATTATTATAATTATTTTACTCTTAGTGGAACATGACTCATTCCATTAACTTTTATGTGTTGATTTAAAAAGAAAAAAAAAAAAAAAAAGAAAGGAAAAAACCCTTTGAGAAAAAATATTTTATTAAAAAAAAAAGAAATAAGAAAATAGTTTGGAATATTTTCTTACTGTAGAGAAGCACTGTACAGTACCAGGAACCCTGAGTATAAAATACTCGTGCGTGTAGTAGGAATATCGCATGTCCAAAATCTTGAGTTTTCTCATTTAGTTTAAAACAGAAATCATTGTCTCAAATGGTGTTAAACACTAAAAAGTTTTTAAAAAATAAAGTGCGTACAGAAGCGAGACACTAGCTCTGTCATTTTATCTTTCTTTTGTTGAAAGACTAAACAAAATGTTTTTTAGACAATCAAATGTTAGGTAAGTGCAAAGAATTGTTTTTCTTACTGGTGTAGAAATTAATGACTTTTTTTATTTTTCGGTTATTTTATAATAATAAGAAGACCAGTGTGTCACCAGGATCGCTGTTTTAAGACCAGGAAGCACTACATTATTGCAAATAGATATGAACTCTTAGTCTGCATGGGTGTAGGCTGTGTGATTGCTGAAAATAAATGCTGCTAATATATTTCCTTTTTACAAAGCATATCTAAATAGATCATTGTTTTGATGTTAATCTTTGTAAATTATGTATTACCAATTTTAACATTGGATGTAATTGCATAAAAAGCCTGCATCTCAATCCTGAGAGAGTCTAGTATTAAATGGAAAATCTTTTCCTATTGATGACTTGTGGGGTTTTCTTTGACATGTCTTTGATTTTCTTTTCTTGCTTCTTTGTCTCAACCGCTCCTGCCATGTTTTGACTCTCCTATAGCTGCTTTTCAGGGGGTTGTTGCCCTGTCTCTTTCAAATAGCCAATTGCTTGATGGGTGATGGTGTTTTGCTAGGATTTAATTTGGTGCTGATGGTTCTTCTGGTCAGACCTTGGCAGGAGGGATGATGGCAGCATGCATGCAGAGCAACAGGAGCATCAGCACAAACACTGGTTGGTAGTCAGAGAGTGTGTAACTGTGATTGATTGTATATAATAGCAGGATGAACATGACCCATTAAATCTACAAATTTTGTGCCTATTCCCAGAATATAAATGCCTGGTACCTAGAGACACTGTCTCCCATGCCTGCATAGGCAGCAGATTCAGTTCTGTCAATATCATTAATGCATCTCACAGTAGCAGTGCACTTACTAATATTAGACCAGAGTCATGTCAGAAAAATGACTTGCACTGTGTGGCATGTTCCCCTCCGCTACCAAAAAGTCAGGTAAGCTAGAAAGGCTAAGAGGTGTTTTGAGTTGTCAGGAGCTGTCAGACCAGTCCCCGTCCCATACCATCATCCTGCCCTGGGCCTGTTGGCACACAGCAAAACATTAAGGAACACAGCCTCTCTAAGGCTTTGTCAGCCTTCCATTTTCTCTGATATCCTCTGTCAAGGTTGGTACTAATCAGATACAGTTCTTGCAAATCTGTTAGGGTTTAAACTTCCTCTGGTTCCAAAGTGGTTGCTGGGAATAAGTTTGATAACTGTTTGTGTTAGTCACTTAAGAATTAAATAGCTTCTTGATGATCCCCCCCCTCTAATATAACTTGATTTTTCCTTTTGCCATTACCTAGCCTGAATCGCTACGGTCATTAAAATGCCATGCTTTACCAATACACTTGTCTTCCTTTTAAACTAGAGACACCATGCCAAGGACTGTAATGCTTTATTATTAAAAAAAAAGTTGAAAAAGTACCTGGATTCATCTGCTGGCTTGACCCCATTTCAAAGGCCAGAGGCAGTTGTGGAATTCAACCAAACCTACTTAAGGCAAGCCAAATAGCATTCCAATTAAGATATAATGTCCCTTGTCTAAGAGTAAAAATTCCAGAGAGAGAAATTAAAATGAGAATAGAATAAAAAGAGCAGCTTTATCCTCAAAGCAGGCCACAGCCTGGCAGCTGAAGCATGGGTTGGTTCTTTTTCCACTGAAACAGTGGAAGGTAGAAGGATGAAATGTGGTTCTTGGTCCATAGAAGAGAGCAGCAGCCCCAAAGCTGCCCCTATGACAAGCTGCTATTGGCTTGTGGCCCTTTGCTGGACACTCCAATATGTCCACATCTCTCTTTTACTGGGAAGCCCAGTACAAAATGTAAACAGTGTGGTATAAAATCACAAGCACTGAGAAAAACCTGAAAAAAAATACAAGCTATCCTGCCCCTCCTGGCAGCCTGTGACTCACTAAAAAAGATGAGTTTAATTTAAATAAATAACTAAACAAACACATACCTTTACTAGTGCTGTGCAGCTTCCATCTTGGAGTCAGGGGGGAGGCTGGTTACCAGCCAGCCACCATGAAGCACACTTTTCCAGAGTTATTTCTGGCTCTGGATATTTGCAGCTGCCTCTTCCTACACCATGCAGGAGACTGGGAACTTTCTGCCAGGGCAAGATGCCTTACTGTGGTTGACCTGTGCTGTCGGTATGTTGCGCACCAGCGCAGCCCCATGTGTGCTGGCTTCTTCCGCAAGAGCATTTACTTGCCAAAGACCCAGCACCAGCCTGGGCCACCCACACAGGGGTGGGCCACGTGGCCATTTCCAGCTGCCCTCCCCCCTGCCCCAAGTGCAATGATCCATTCACACATGCAGACACGTGAGTCACAACCTTTATTTCCAGCTTTTTCCCCCCAGAATAAGCTCGCTTCTGTGGTTACAACTATTTAGAGTGATGGGACTGTGCAGCCACAGCTGGGGCCAGCCTGGGCCACCAGCCCCAGCACCAGGGCAGAGCAGGGCACATGGAAGTGGCAGCAGTGGCAGGACACAACAGCACAGAGGCAACATCCAGGACTGTGAGCACCGCACAGGGACAGGGTCCTTCCCTCCCTGGCACCGGCATGGGCAGCAGCTGAGGAAGCACGAGCGAGGGCAGTTCCCAAACAGGAGCCACAGTGAAGTGCCAGCAGCTCTGCAGGGACACACACAGCAGTGGCTCATGGGATGCACCCCACAGCAGATGGTAACATGCGAACGAGCAGCAGCGATGGGCACCAGAGCAGGGTCCCCTGCAGAACTGCCAGCCCTGAAGGTGGTGAAGTCATGGTAGGAGACAGTCCTTCCTGGAAGTGGCACCTGCTTCCTCAGGTCTCACAAAATTAGGGATGTGTAACCAACAGGAACTAGGCCAATGCTGTTTCCATGGCAGCAGCAGATCCAGTCTTCATCCACAGTGGAAAGCAGCTGCAGAATGTCTCCTTTTTGGAAGCTCAGGTGACCATCAGCTGTGCCTGTGTGGTCACACAGCGCCCGAACTGCCCTGCACAACAAACACCATCGGGGATTCACCTCCCTATGGACCCCAGATACCACTGACAGAGGCTCCCACAGGACTTTGGAGGGGTTTTGATGCTCGTGTGTGGAGCCAGTGACCACCCTCCTCAGGCAGAGATGCCATCTGATGATGGATTTGATCAAGAAGCCACATCACAAAGCTGTCCTGCCAAGCAGACCCTTGGAGCAGCAGCAGAGCATGAGCAGCTCTTATGCAGACGTGGTGGGGAGATCTAGGCCAAGGCCAGCAAGGGCTGGGGAGGAGGGAGACAGCTGAACGTGGTGGGGATGGCCACTCACCCTCCGTGCTTGCTTGGACAGACACTGCACAAGCACAGACAGACCACTACAGCTTTTCTGACCTGCCACGATTTGGTCAGAGCTGCCACATGGTTGCTCCAACAAGCTGCTGTGTATCCAGAAAACATACAATAGAAACAAAATGCTCAAAACTCCCTGCAAAAATGTCTGGGAAAAACAACTGACCACGGCTAGGCAGACACACAGGTTCATCCAAAGCTCAGCAGGAGGTGGGAGAATCGGGCGGGGGGGGCGGGCAGTCAAGGTGGAACTTAGCAACAAGGAGTGTTGGTGCAAGCCTTTCCCTTACAAAAGCTTGTAGGATAGCCAGGCTATGTCTGGAAACAGCCCTTGCTTCCCCTGCTCGCCCGCCCTGAAAAATCCAGCACCAGCTCTCCAGCCCCAAACACTACAGTGCCCTGCATCACCTGTGACTCTGGGGCGAGTCAGATGTGCTCCTCTCTTGCTGTTCTTGGGCATGGGTCTTCTCAGATGCCAGCCCCTTCACCACCACAGCCAGGACACATGCGCTGGGGGACAGCCAGCTAGAAGGTCTCCTGCCACAAAGCAAAGGAAGCCACAAGGTCGTCTGGGAAGCCTTTTCCCACCCATCCTGCTCAGACTATTCTGGTGGTCTGGGAGCTGACAAAGGCCCTATCAAGCACCACCGAGCCTCCACCACAAGCTCCTGCTACTCTAAAGGACTAATGCAATGCAATGGCAGCAGCACTTGGGACATGCGCTAATCCAAGGAGCACAAAACCTGGGTAACAGGCAGTACAAGACACCCTGCAAGGCCAGCGAGCCTCATGGTGTGCCCTCCATTTGCTGCCTGGGAGAAAAACCCTTCCTCAGCACATGCTTTTCCCCCCACCCTGCCTGCCCAAGCTGGGTCTTACCTGGATCTAGCTGAGATGGTGTCAGGACTGGGAGGGAAGCTCCTGGCAGAGGGGCTAGTGGCTCCAAAGAGCCAGCCCAGCCAGCTGCCCTTGTCAGGACCAGGATGACCACCTGCCTCTGTGTCAGAAGGTGCTGCCTGGTTCCCATCTGCATGAGACTCTGGGCAAACAGCCTGGAGTTTCTCTTCAGCAGCAGGAATATCTGGCTTGGTGGGTGCTCCAGTTCCAGTAGGCAGGATGAGGTCTTCAGGAGAAGAGGTCCCAGAGGTGTCAGCACTGCTGCTGGGCTTTGGACTGGAGAGTTCAGGGACAGCTTTGGTCTGAAGGTGCTGCAGCTCTGTGCCTTTAGGCTCACTCACAGATGTTTGGGATCGCACAACCTGGCTGGGGCTGGAATCCCCCGCGGCTGTCTGCAGCTTTGTCCACCAGACAAAAGGGAACTTCTCCTTGCTAGGAGCAGCATAAATCCTGGAGGCCTGGCTCAGCTGTCCCCACCAGCCACTGAGGCCACCCCCAGTGTCCTGAGGGCCTGCCTTGGGCCTGTGGGTCTCTGGGAGGCTGTCAGCTCCCAGGAAAGTGCGACTGAGCTGGTCGCCCCACCGCAGCATGTGCTGGAAGGTCTGCTGCAGGACAGCCCCCACCTGGGGGCCAGGGACCAGCCCACGCACAGATGCTTGGGACTGGGACCTTGTGCTGCCCTCTGCACCGGCTGCCCTCCCCGGAGTATCAGGGGGGATTTCATCTTCCAGGCTTGCCCCTGCAGCACTGCTTTGGCCCTCCAGAGAGGGCTGCACAGCCCCCCCAGCCTGAGCAGCATGATGGGCAGGAGACAGAGGTGACTCTAGCTGACGAGACAAGGGTCTTACATCCATGGAGAGGTGGTGGTGTTCAAAGAGCAGGTCAAGGTGGAAAGTCAGCACCGAGAGGGGCTGGATGAGCAGCAGCAGTTCATCAGCAAGGTGGGGAAGAGGGCCTTGGCTCAGGGCAAAGAAGGCCGTGGGTGAATACAGCACGGAGATTACACCTACGAGATACGCACAGCTGCAGAATGCCCTGCCCTGGCCCACACACCCCTCCCAGGGCCAGCTAGTCTGTCCTAGCAGGTCAGATGAGCTTCTGCTGAGTGTTGTATTGAAGACGCACCATGAAAAACAATACCCTTATCCACTACAGAAATCCCAGCCAAGCATTATGGGTGGAACAGGTATGGGATTATCATCCTGGCAAACAGGAGAGGACTTGGGTGGGGAGCTTCCAGGCACTGTGTCCTTACCTGGGTTCTTCTGCAGGTGAGAGATCCATAGCTCCAGCTGCTTAATGCTAAACAAGACAAAAGGAACCCAAGTTAGAGCTCCTGGGACTCTCTTCCAACCTGCCATCACACCAAGGACAGCCTGGGCCACCAGGGCCAATACTCACTTCAAAAGGCCGAGGATAAAGGCATGAAACTTCTGTCTGGTGCTGTTGAGAGGGGCCATCCCAGCCACATGCCAGCACAGGGAGTGGAGAGAGCGGGTGTTGGGGCCTGTGGAATACACAACACAGAGTCACTGCTCTGGGCACACATTCTCCCCCAGCCCAGGCTTGAAAAGGGCTCCAGGCACCCTGAGATGCCAACATCTCCAGGAGCGTGTTCCTCACACCAACCTGTCTTCACAGAGGCTTCCACCACCCTCCAGGGGGAATTTTTCCTTAGGCCTGTGATAACATCCTTCTGGAATGGCTTCAGCCCGTCCTCCACTAAGGCATAGAGCGCAGGGCAGAGAGTGTGCAGCAGCAGATAACCCACATCTGGGCTGAGCCGGCTGTCTCCCAGCTGGGCCTGAAGTAGGGCAGCACAAGGAGAGGAGAGGGAGGGGAACGGCAGCACCTAACCCTGAGCCTGCAGGGAGGGATGGTGGGATCCTCCCCCTGGAACTCCCAAAGCCCCTCCTGCCCAAAGCCTGCATGGCCTGCCCTCGCTCCTACCCACCCCAGTCCAGCCAGAGCCTTAGCCCAGACCCTCACCTTCTGCACCAGGTTCCGTGCGGTGCTGAAGTGGGCAATAATCTTATCCACGGCGGTGCTGATGGCAATCAGCAGGGCTGCCGGACGACAGAAAGGAAGATGTCAACGTGGCACCCAACCCCACCGCCACTGCAGCACCTGCCTCAGCCCATCGGCAGTGCAGGGCTGGCTGGGGCTGACCAGCATCACACTGGCCACAGCTGCAGCGAGAAGCAGCTCTGGACATCAAGGCCTGGAGGAGCAGGCAGGAGCGGGCAGGAGGGTAAGGGAGCATCCCAGGCCGTTGCCATGGGAACCTGTAGCTCTCGGGTGCAGGGATGAAGGTCCCGCCGTTTCTAAGGGGACAAGGCCAGGATGGAGATGTGGGCAGGAGACACTCAAGGTGTTTCCAAGATGCCGGGGCAGCCCCACCCCCGTTCTCCGGCTCGACAGCCCCATCTGCCGAGAGGCGGGCAGGGCTGGGCCCTGCAGCAGGCAGCCCTGCCTGCCCGTGCCCGCGCCCAAAACACCAGCCAGGCCCACCGCCCACCCCCGCCCCTGGGCCGAGCCCCTCACCTCCCCCCCCGCCAAGCCCCTGCCACCTCCCGGAGCCCCGCTCGGCGAGGACGGGCCGGACCGGGCAGAGGCTCCAGAGGGGAAACCGCTCCGGCCCAGCGGCAGTTCGGCCCCGAGCGCGGCGGCGGGGCCGGCACCGCGGGGCT
>JAVJGG010000088.1:12546401-12561153 GCA_035590195.1 Aviceda cuculoides | reverse complement strand
ATTGACACACAGGCTGGCAGATGATCGACACACCCCCCAGCAGCCCGCCCCCACACACAGTCTACAACCAGCCCCCGGCCCCCCACCCCAGGGCAGGAGACCCACTGGATGGTGGGGCAAGGACCAGCTGGAGGCAGCTACAGGCAGGGGGGGCAAACCCACCAGGCTCCCTTAGCAAAGAACAAGCAGTCCACAGGCAGGCCCACCATCACTTCTGGCGCTTGTAAATCTTCTGAGCTAGGCCAAGAAAGATCTCCTTGGGGAGGCGGCTGGCATGCTTTTTGATCAGCTCCTGCAGGCGCTGATAGCTGCTCTCCTCGTACTCCTGAAAAGCAGCCCTCATGCCCAGAGATTCATAGAGCTCCTTCACCTTTACCACCTTCTCGGGCTCCTTACAGCCATAGTTCTCCTGAGAAAACACCAGAACAAGTCAGGCTGAGGTCCGGCTTACGGCCGCTGCCAGAGCTGCCTGTTCAAAGCGTGGCAGGAGTCACCTCTTGTTCTCCCTGCTACCATCTTACACTACTCACAACAACCAAGCCTTCTCCCAGCCAGGTAACAGCACAGTGCAGCTCTGCAGGCTGGCACATGGCTTTTCAGGTGTATGTTATGGCATTACATTCCCTCTACACTGTCCTCAGGGAGGGAGTCCACACCACCTCTCCCCCATCTCCAGGGGGTTTGTCAGCCTGGTGGTGTTACCTCCAGGATCCACCTCTGGTCTGGCGTGACCCGACGAAGACACTCCACCACCAGCCAGCTGCACTTATTGTCCTGGATATCAGTGCCAACCTTCCCTGTCAGCTCCGGGTCCCCAAAGCAGTCCAGGTAATCATCCTGTATGAAGATGGAAACACGTGAGCGCCAAAACCAGTGTCTTACAAGCACTGAGGGATGGGGAACCACCTCCTACCTGGATCTGAAAGAATTCACCCATTTCCAGCAAGATGATTTTGGCATTGTCATGCTCCTCCTTACTGTCAATACCAGCCTAAGAGTGGGGAGGAACAGAATAAACCCTTCCAGTACTTGCCTTCCACTCTTACTCTTCCCATTTCCCAAACTCCCTCCCCTCCTCAACAGCCTCAAACCAAAGGTTAGGTCCCTCCTGAGACTGTTTCCATAAAACTCACCATGTACATGGCAGCGGCCACGGGCAGGTAGAAGGAGTAGAATGCCGTCTTGTACTTAACAATTGTCTTATACCTGTGACAGAGGAACGACACCCAGTGACAAAGCCCAGGCCTTCCTCTCCCATCAGGGCTCTGCAGATCAGGGCCAGCAGGTAAAAAGCAGCATCTCCCTCCAAACCAGCCCCCAAGCTCTGACAGCATGAGCAAGACTCGCTCCGCAATGCCTGGTAGGTGACAGCAGCATTTCAGCAAGCCTGAAATGTGTTGTCTCTCTTACACAATCTGGAAGGGACTGCAAGCAGAGCCAACCTGCCACAACAGGGCTGGCATCTCTGCCCTTTCCACCTCTTTACCTCTGCTCACTGAAGCGATTCAAATCCACCTGGGAAACAGGAGCAGTGATAAGGTCCAGCATCTGCCCAAGCTCGGTCTGGTAGGCAGTCTGAAGAGAAAAGAAAGGATTTATTCATGCAGTCCCCCAGGGAAGTCCCAATAGCACACTGAAAACCCCAAACCCAAGCCCCATTTCAACTCCTCTCTGAGTCTGACGGAAGGGTGCACACCTGGCAGGATGCCCAGGAACTTAAGGAAGAGTCTGAGACCTGTGCGCCACCAAACATCCAGAAATGGCCCAGACCCAAGGTAAATCTGCGGGAAGGGGATGCAGGGTGCAGGCTCACCTGCAAGAAAAGCTCCAGCAGGTTCAGGTAGTAGGGTCGCTCCCCGCAGTACTTCTTCAGCAGCCTGTAGACAGATGACTCGAGGAGGAAGGCATCATTGATGGCATCCAGACCGATCCCCTCCTGCACCAGGAGGGCAGGGAGGTGTCACAAAACACCTTGACCCCACAGGATCCCCTGCCCTCCCCCAGCAGACAGGGGCCTCCCTAATCTTCTCACCTTCTTGTACCAGCAGAGCTGCCCTCGGCGGGTGAGGGACGCATCCATGATGTCGTCAGCCACCAGGAAAAAGGCTTGGAACTGCGAGAGGCTGGGTTAGGGGACGGTGGGGGTCCCCACCGGGGTCCCTACGGGATCCCCACGGGGCCCCCGCCCGTCCCCCCGCGCCGGCTCTTACCAGCTCGATGCACCAGCCGACGGCCAGGGCGCACCGGAGGCTCTCCGGGTCCTGCTGCCCGGGGGCCGCCAGCTCCCGGAAGGCAGCCACCACCGTCAGCCCGCGGTTGCACTTCCCGCCCGGCACGTTGTACTCCAGCACCTACGGGTAGCGAGGAGCGGGCAGCCAGGAGCGGGCAGCCCCGGCCCCGCTGCCCCCACCCCCACCTTCCCCCGGCCGCCGGGGCCTCCCTCACCTCCTTCAGCCGGGCCACGGCGTCGCCCACCTCTGGGTGCCCTAAGCCGCCCTCCATCAGGTCGCGGACGATCTGCGGGAAGAAGCTCACGAACTCCTCCCGCTCAGCCGCCGCCCCCCGCATCCCACTGCCGCTCATGGTGACCGAGGCCGCGGCCCAGACCGGCCGCCAGCACCCCGGAGCGTCAGAGGTGAGGTGAGGCGAGGCGAAGAGACCCGCCCCGCCCCGCCCCGCCCGGGCGCGGGGCTCGCCGGGACGCGTAGTCCGGAGCCGTGGGGACAGCCAGCACCTCGCCGCCATCCGACTACAATCCCCGGCGTGCCCCGCGCGGCGGGCGGAGTAAACCGCTGGCCACGGCTGGCGCCCGCGTTCATTGGCCCGCTCCATCGTATGAGGATGAGGCCAAGGAGGCTGAGCCAGTAAGAGCGCGGGGAGGGCGGGACCGAGCCGGCTGATTGGTGCAGAGAGCGAATGGAGCGAGTGCCCGGCAGGAGTGCGGCGCAGCCCGGGGCGAGGGCTGGGGGGCGTGGGCAGGTGTGGGGGGTGCGGGCAGGTGGGAGGTACAGGGCAGCTGAGGGGTGCACTGTAGCCGGGGGGAAGCTGGGGGGTGGCAGGGTCACTGCAGTGTAACAGGGGGGTGCAGGTGTCGGGTGGGGGGATGCCATGCAGACACCTTTGTCTGCGGCTGAGAGCCTGGGGGCCGGGGGGGAGGGTCTGGCTTCTCGTCATCCCCGCCGCCATCACCCACCCGGGGCGGGGACATGCTGGGGGGTCGCAGCTCTGCGGTGGCCTCCCCCCCCACCCTGCCCCGGCGCCCTCGCCGCTGATTGGCAATCTCCCGTTTATCCGCCGTAATCCTCTAATCTCAGATAACCCTGGTTTAATTAATCTCTGCCTTCTTGCCTGCTAATCCCCCGCACCCACCGTTGCTGCAGCCGGGAACGCGGGGGCTCCGAGCTGAGCCACCCCACCCCGGGGTCGGGTGCCCTCGCAGAGCTGGGGCCGGGCTGCTGGCAGCTGCACAGGGCTCTGCCCATACCCCTGGGGCAGGCAGCAGGGTTCTGCCTTGCCGTGGGACTGGGTTGGGAGCCAGTGTGTCCTTTCTGTCTCCTCCCCAGCCCCGGCCGCATTGGCTGCCTGAGCAGCCCAGCCCTGCAGCTGGTGGGTAAATCCTAGCTGGGCATGAGAAACACAGGCTGGAATTGTACTTCCAAGAAAATGCTCATTTTGCTTCGGGCAGCCTTGGTGCATTCTGCGGAGTGGCTCAGTAGCCGGGCAGAGCCAGGCCTAGGCACTGGCAGCGCAGCCCAGCCTTCCAGCAGGATGCTGGGGTGGGGGACCGTTAGCCTACGCACACTCTTAATCAGGCTGGCTTTGGTGTAATCCGAAATAATCAAATTAGAAAGAAACCGCTAATCAGCTCTGATCTCATCCTGTATCACAGAGCCTAACTCTTGCTGACAGCGGGGCTGCTGGCAGCTGTTGGGTGCAGGGGTGTGGGCAGGGGCTGCCCTTGTGACACAGCCCCACAGCAGACCTGCTGTGAGGAGAGTCAGCAGGGCACCGTGTGATGGCTGCCTGTGCTAGCACCCTGCCTGCACCATGCTGATGGTGCTGCGACAGGGTGCTGAGGCAGGAGCTGCTGAGGAGGAGTGCACAGGGAGGGGTGCAGTCAGAGCAAAGCTGTGCCCCCAGACCCGTGCCAGGTGCACTGGCACCGCTACATGGGGCTGTGTGCCGCAAATGCCCCGGCTGCTGTGGGTCAGGCACCCCAGCACATCTTGCGCTGCATGACCTTCATTTAATCTAGTTAATGCCTAGAGTCTGCTCTGCAATCAGGCAGTATCAAACCTCCCCCTCCCCCCATGTTAATAGATGGAAGGGAGATGGGAGGGGAAAATAACCAAAGATTAAACATTAATCTCCCCAGGGCCCAAAGGGATGGGGGTGGGCCGGAGGGGACCTGTTGCCTTTGGGCTCCCACTGCACTGCCTGGGTCAGCAGGGCTGGGGAGAGGCCCTTTGCTGGGCACCCAAGGATACCCTGGCTGCTCCTGGCTCTGCAGAGGGCCAGGATCAGATCTGGCTTTTAAGTAGGAGAGGGACTGTGGCATCTCCCTGTCCTGTCCCAGCAGGCAGGGTGCTTGGGGTGCCAGCGGACAGCGCTGAAGGAGGCTCCTCCAGACCAGCTCAGAATCTCTCTTTATTATTTAAATCCATTATGTACAACAACCAAAAATAAAAAAATGCTTTTAAATTCTCTGCGATATGAAAACTACAAGCTTTGTACATTGACTGCCATGAGTGCAAGAGTGAAGGATCATGGTCTTTGGTGGCTAGACTTGCGCCCACGCATGCCACAGAGACAGGTGTGCACATGTCCGGCACCCCTGGCCCTTGCCTTTCCAGGTGCCCCTCTTGCCTCCCCACAAGGATAGGGCACTGGGGCCATGAGCTGACGCAGCTCATGGCCGGGATCCACCACAGTAGTGACTGGAGCACGGGGTGGCTCTGGCTTCTGGCACAGGGCTGCGGCATGGGGAGGGTGCACCGGTGGCGCAGTTGGCAGAAATGGAGCTGTGCTCAGTGCTGTCCGGGCCAGCCCACTTGCTCTGCGCGGGACACCTAGGATGACCACTAAAACATCTACATCACACAGTGTAAACACAGCCCGGGAATGTCTGACTACGCAGCCCAGCTGCAGACCCCTTCCCGAGGGGCTGCCAGGGAGACACCAACCATGGGGATGGAGCGGGACATGGGGGTGGGCGTGGAAGGGGAGTTGAAGTCCGTGAAAAAAAGGCAGTGCTGGACATCCTGTCCGATGGACACGCTGAAGGGATTCCTGCGGGCTGCTGTGCACCACAGGCTGGGCTCCCCGAGCAGCCCTGCGGTCCGGACTGATCCTGACATCCCAAAACACGAGGTGGGAGAACTGAAGACTTCACTTTGAGAAGTACTGCGTGGAACAAGACCCTCACCTGCTGCACCAGGAGTCCGTCAGGCCCCGCTCAGCGGCAGCCAAGCCCCAGAGCATGACTACAAGCCATGGTTCCTGACTCCAGTGGGAAGCAGCTTGCGCAGCGTGGCGGGGTCGGGAGGGGACACTACTCTAACCAGGACTGTTAACACGGTTGGCCCAAAGCGACACTGTAAGCAGAGCTCAGCTGCTCGGCAGAGCCACAACTTGAACACACACTGCTGACTACTAGCTCTGGAGGGGCAATGTGGGTCGGCTGTGGGGATCCTGGGCCCCTGCCTTCCCACACAGAGACCCAGGAGGGCAAAGGGAGGCAGCCCCATGGCCCTGCACATCATCCAGGTGCTGCCCAGGGTTGGCATCTCTTCACAACACCCTTTTGCTCGCTGTGACGCTGGTGACCAGCATCTCCAGGCAGTCTGGAAATGGGACCGGAGTGCAGGGCAGGGAGGGAGCACAGCCCAGGCTGAGCATCCTCCCAGCAGCCACAGGCAGCGAGGTTGCCCCTGGGCTGTCCCCTCTGAGCATCCTCCTGGAGCTGCAGGCAGCCAGGTCTCCCCCACCTGCGCCCTTGCCAGAGCATGGCAAGCATCTATGCTGCAGCGCCTGGGTGTGGGGGCAGAGTCTGGCACATCCCAACCCCGCGGGGACCCAGCACCTCTGAGGCAAGATGCTCCCCCAAGCCAGGGAGAGGCACCCAGGGGTGCTTAGTGGGAGACCCATCTGCCTCCAGCGCCAACACCCGGCACTCATCACACCAGGGGAACACTGCCTGGGATCCCCAGGTCCTGCCACCGTGCCCCAAGGGACCTGCCAGGGCCTCAGGGAGGGGGGACCTGGCCCCCACTGGCTCTGGGTACCTGCGCTCTGCCTGCTGTGGGCTCCAGCCCCCTCACTCTGCCCTCGGCAATGGGCCCCGGGGGGCTGCCTCTCCCTCCTCTCCCAAAAAGCAAGGGCACTGGGCAGAGCTTTCTGGGGATCAAGGCGGACACGTGCTGGCTGCTGCTGGAGCAGCCGCCAGTGCTGGTCTGGCCCCAAGGAGAGGCCGTGGGGGGCCCTGGCCCCCAAGGAGCAGTTGCAGGGAGCCGGGCTCCCCAGGGAGGCCAGGTTTGGGCAAGGGCTCTGACCCATCCTGTTGCCTCCAGGAGGAGGGCAGGACTCAGGACAGATGGTGATGGAGCAAGGAGGGGAGAGCCCAGGCAGGCTCCCCTCCTTGAGGTGGTCAGCAAAGCCCCCTCCTCATCCAGCTGGGCCAGCTCTGGGGCTGCCCCACACCTATCCCTGCCATGCCCCCATGCCCAGAGCACCCAGTCCACAGCACTGGGTGCTGCCTCTCACCTTGTCTTCCCTCCAACAGAGCCAGGGCTGGAGGCCTTTGCCAGGTGCCCTGCCTCTCCCACTGCCTCTGCCACCAGGGTGCCGGGACCCTTCCTGCCTGTGCATGGGTGCCACCGGGGACTCACATGTTGGATGGGAGTTTGGGCTTTCCCGTTTCCACCTCGGGGCTGAAGGCCACGGAGCCCTTGCGAGAGGGACCTGCTGCCTGCCTGGATGCGGAGACTGGGGACTGTGGGGTGGATGCTCCCACCACGGAGCGGCTGGGTTGAGCCAGTGATCCTGAAGGCATCTGCTGCGAGTGTGCTGGCTGGCCTGGGATTCCCGGACATGGCTTGGTGAGGAGTCCGGCTACCGACGGAGAGGATCTGCGGGCCAGGTTTCCCGCAGATTTCCTGCCCTGCTGCAAGGAGCTACCATCAGCTTGCTGGGCCACTTTATTGGGAAGGGAGGGCGGGGAGGCAGAGAGGAGCCGGACATCCTGGGTGAGCCGCCCCACCTGCAGGCCCTGGGTGCTCCTGTGCTTCACCAGCTGCTGGGGCTGCATCAGAAGAGAGATGTGGGAGCCGGTGGCTCGGGACAGGCTGTAGTGAAGCGTTCTCCCCGCCGGCAGCGCCTGCTCCGAGCTGGGGGATGGAGCCCCTGTTGCCTGCTGCAGCAGCGAGGTGGAGACCGAGGCGCCACGGGACTTGGAGAGCTGAGGCTGAGAGCCAGCTGGGGGCTGCTTGACTGCCACCGGCAGATCCCCCTTCTGCGCTGCATGTGGCAGGGGCTGCGCCCCGTGGCTTGGTCTCTGGTTCCCGCTCTCCAGGGGTGCCTGGGACTGGACCATGGGGGAGGAAGGCGAACCAGCAGCAGGCGTCTGGAGGTGGGACTGCGCCCCTGACGGAGAGCTCACAGAGGAGGGCCGGGAGCCCCCCAGGCTGGGCTGGGACCTGCGCACCTGCTTTGTTAGCAAGGTGGCCTCAGGCGAGAGTGGGCTGGAGATGGAGGAGGGTGGCAGGAAGATGTGGGCCTGCAGGCTGTGCTGGTGAGTCAAGGCAATGGCCACATTGGTGGTGGCGGCGGCTGTCTGCAGGGGCGCATGCACCAGCGGCTCCCAGATTACCGGCTTGCCACTCAGCTCCCGGCCCATTGCCATCTGCTGCAGGTCCTGGATGTTGTGGGCCATGTCCTGGTCGTGCTTCACAATCTGCTGGATCATCTCGTTGTTCATGGGCCCGGCGCTGTGCTCGGCTCGCTTGCGGAGCAAGATGGAGTTCTTTTTCCCTGGGTGGGAGGCAGCAGTGTCAACGACCCTGGGAATGCTGGCTTTTGGGGACACCATGGAGGGCAGGGTGGCCATGGGGAAGGGACAGTAAAACCTCAGCAGTGTGCCAAAGGGAAGCAAGACCCTGGGGAGGGTCCAGGCTGGGTCAGAGGGTGAAGCAGGGACAAAACAGGGGAGTCCTGGCTCCAAAGGTTCCAGGCTGGGGGCTGGGGGCTGTGGTCTTGCTTGTCCTCTGCAGGCAAGGGGGTGCCAGACAGTGCAAATATGTGTGTGGGGCAGGTGATAGCCCCCCTGGGAAGCTTGTCATACAGCATTGCCCAGATCTTGCCTGGGAGGAGAGAGGGATCCTGGAGGCAATCTCCTTCCCTGTGTTCCCCCTTATCCTCACTGCTGGGCACCCATGGGGTTGGGATGCCGTGATCCATGGGGTCCATGATGTCATTACCCATGGGGCTGGGGTGCCATCACCCATGGTGCTGGGATGCTGTGGCCCCTGGGAGCAGGCACAGAGGCAGCCATGCTGGGCCCAGGGGCCGCTCCTCACCTATGCGGTCCAGCCGGTCCATGGCCACTGTCTCAAAGGCCCTGCGCATCATGGGATACTCCTCCAGCACCTCATTGAAATTATCCACCGACAAGGAGTAGAGGCGGCAGTAGGTGTCAGCTCGCACACTGGCTGTCCGCCTGCCCCGCGTCAGCAGGCAGATTTCTGCAGGAGACAGGTTTGGGTGTCAGGATGACGCAGCCATCCATCCCCTTCCCAACAGCCTCCCCAGATAACGGCAGCCGGAGCAGGGACAGGATTGCCCAGCACTCCCACACCCTGCACAGAAACAGAGCATGAACCAGGAGAAGGGACAGACCCAGGAGTCTGGACAGCCATGGCTGTGCCCTCAGTCAAGCACAGCCTTTTCCTCCCTCCCCAAGCCATGGAGACATCCCTGGGCATGGCTGCTGTGATTGCCTGGCCCCTTTCTCTCCCAAACCTGTGCACGTAGCCTGTAAACTGGCTCAGATGCTCTGCTCTAGACCACCCTCCTCTCTGGCCAGAGGTGGGGTGAGCGGATGGCCCCTCTGCCCAAGACAGCCAGAATTCAGGGCTCTGACTCAATATGCTGGACAAGGTACCCCATAAGAACAGGGGTGGTGGACTTCTGAGGCCCAGAGCCCAGTGTGAGCTGGATGTCAAGCCTTTGGCACTGGGCAAAAGGGGATGGGGAGAAACATCAGAGATGCCCCAGCTCCTGCCTCCTGGCAGCTCTTGCTACCCTCTGCTCTCCAGGTCCCCCAGCCCAGCCTCACCCCCAAAGTAGGAGCCATCAGACAGCTTTGTCTCCTTGTTGCCCTTGGTGAGGATGCTGACCACCCCGTGCTGGATGAAGTACATCTTTTTGCCCACAGTGCCCTCACGGATGATGAAGTCCCCGGGCTGGAAGACCTCAAAGCGCAGCTTGGTCAGCATGGCTGTCACAAAGTTGGGGTCCGCATTGGCAAACAAGGGCATGTTGGCCACCAGGTTGCGGCAGTTGAAGTTGATGATCTCCTGTGGGGTGAGGAGCAGGTCAGCAGAGACACTGCTGAGTCTGACCCCAGCAAGCACTGTCCCCCCTCCCCCAAGTCACTAGCACTGGGGTGCCTGCCAATACCTCTTTGAGTGGCTCACTGAGTTCTCCCAGGATGTTCTCCTCATCAAACATCTTGCCCTGGTAGCGGTGCTCGTAGTACTCGTGGATCCGCTGGCGCGTGTCCCCAGGAAGCTTGTGGAATGACATGTACTGCTCCACTTGCTTGTACTGCGGAGACAAGGCAGAGCCACACAGGACTGTGCTGAAACAAGCTGCACCGCACCAGAGGCCGGTGGCACAGCTGGTCAACACTTTCCCTCTTCTCAGCAGTGAGAAGCAGCTGCTGTTGGAGCTGGGATCCAGGCACCCCTGCCCCAGGGCCCTGTCCAAAATGCCACGTTCGGGGCAGAGGATAGGACCCCTGTGGGTCCCAGGGCAGAGGCCAGCATGGGATCTCACTATGCTAGGGTGAACCCCAATATCATGAATGGGGTGTCTCTATCCAAACGGGTAGCCTGACCCTGCCTCCCACACCCCCCAGGTGGATCAGGGCAGGAACCTGCAGGGCAGGGCAGTCCACACTGAGCTGGTTCTGGAGCTGGACCCACTTGTGCCAGGGCATCTTCCCCCAGTACTCAGGCACTCACTACCCCACCCCACTGACCTTCTCCTGGTACTGGCGCCGGGACGAGTCCAATGACTGGATGAGGGCGGTGGCATGGCCGATGAACATGGCATAGCAGGTGGCCCCCACGATCATGCTCAGCATCGTAAGCCAGACGTCGGTCATGCCCTCAGGTGCCTGCTGGCCATAGCCGATGCAGAGCATGTGGCTCATGGCCTTGAACAGGGCGTGTGAGTACTGCTTCCCCCAGGAGTCATTCTGCAGATGAGGGAACAGCAGCGCTGGGGGATCTGTCGGAAGGAGCTGCTGGGCTGAACCCTCCAGTCCCCCCTCCCCAAGCCAGCGAAAAAAAGGTTTCTGATATGTCCAAGCCCAAAGGGCACAGCTCTGCTCCAGGAGGAGGCACTGGGGACTGCGCAAAGCCCTGAGCCTGCACCAGCCCCTGCTCTAGGGAAGAGGCAGGAGCCCCACTGCTCTGTTCCCTCCTGGGCAGGGCATGAGGGATTCTCTGGGGTGCTCCGACTCCAGCAGCAGCCAAGGTGGGCTGAGATGGGAAGGTGATGCACAGATTCCCTCTACCCCATCTCACTGCTGTTGCAGGGCTGTGACCAGAGAGATGCTGCTACACAGCATGTGGATCCAGGCAGCTCCAGCCTTAGAGTATGAGATATATGACCAAATCCTCTCCTCGCCCTGGTAGATGTGTGGAGGACCTCGGCTGGACCAAGGGGCCTGGGAAGGATATTGACCTTGACAAGATTACGGTGTTACCTTGAGAGAACAAGAAAGAATGACAAGCATGCCTGAGAAACTAAGTTTAAGGAATGTGTTGACCAGTTGCAGTTGTGATAAGGAACTTGAGAAAGTCACCCAATGAGGGGTGAGAAAACAACTTCTGACAACTTTTGACCAATAAGGGACAGGCACATGTATAAGGTAACAAGTATAATGGGTATAAATTTGCTGGCTTGTAGTAATAAAAAAACTTCTTTGCTTGTACTATAAGAATGCGTACGTGTTGTTTGTCTGTCTCAATCACGACATAGATGTATGGCCAGTAATGCCTCTCCCCAGGGCACTCACCACCATGTGGTTGATGGAGACCCAGCAGTCCTCAGGGAAGTCTTGCAGCATGGGCACCAGGAACTGGAGGCAGCCATCCCAATGACACAGCAGCAGCATCATGCCAATGAGGTTGAAGATCCTCACCACAGCACTGGCCAGGTCATATGTCATATGGAAGATCTGGGAAAGAGGCAGGAGTGGAGCTACAGAGAAACTCTTTCCCCAGAATGGCCCTCTGAACCCCCACCCTCCAGCCAGCTGTACCCCACAGCCGGGGATCCCTGATCTGGCCCGAGACCCTGACCAGGGGCCTTGGACCCCCCATTGGGTTCTCACCTCCTCCCACTGGTGGATGTAGCGGATGAGGCGTGAAAGGCGCAACAGGCGCAGCAGGCTGAGGATCTTGGTGAAGCGGACAATGCGCAAGGCCCGGGCTGTCTTGTAGACATCAGAATCCACCTGAGTCTCCAGGTCAACGATAAGGAAGATGTAGTCAACTGGGATGGAGGAGATGAAGTCAACCAGGAACCAGCTCTTCAAGTACTTCATTTTGATGGTGTGAGGGTCAAGGATGATCTCCGTGTTGTCCTCCACCACAATGCCTGTCCGGAAGTTCAGCACCAGGTCAGCCAAGAAGAAAGTGTCCGAAAGCACATTGAAAACGATCCAGGGAGGGGTGTTCTCATCCTTGAAGAAGGTGATGCCCACAGGCAGGATGATCAAATTCCCCACCATCAGGAGCAGCATGATGAGGTCCCAGTAAAACCTGCAGGGAGGGAGTGCAGGGGACAGAGCAGGGCAGGGAGAAGTGGGAAGAGGCAGGACACAGCTGGTTAGAAAGCAAACCGAGGTTCAAAGTTAAGAGACTTCAACACATTGTGGAGAGAGAGGTGCTCAGGACACATGCACACATGCCTGCCTATGCACATGACTAAGACCCTGCTGCTTGGCTGGGACACATGGAAGTACATGTGTGTGGAGAGGAGCAATTTTGCACCGGCTCTTGAGGCAGAGCAAGGCCAAGGGTCTGGGGGAGCAAACATCACCCTGTGTGTGTAGGAATGGAAGCTGTCACTTAAGGACCTTGGCTGTTGCTCCTCTCTCTCCTCATGGCACGACAGTGCATGCACATGTATGCCCCTGCTCCAAACTTTACAACTGCCCTGTGGAAAACTCAAGGAGGACGTGGGCTTTGCTCCCTGGAGCTCCCTGACATTCCTGCAGGCTCCCCACCACCACCTAGGCTGGCTTAGTGGGATTTAGAATAAGCTTTGCTGGTTATGCAAACCGAGTGCCGAGCTCCTTAGGCAGCCGAGGGACTCGGGGCCCAGGGAGGCTGTCGGGATTGTAGCATGGGTGAGCCAGGCAGCAGCTAAGCAAGGACAGAGAAGTGCCATCACCACGGGGAAGGTGGAAGGAATGCATCTAATCCCAAAGGGGCTGCTCATGAGCACTGGGCAGGAGCTACACAGCCCTGGGCCTACAGGACCCTCTAATCCACCTCCTTTCTCTGAGAGTGGACAAGCTCAGAGGCTTTGGAGGAAAAGCCAAGAGACACGGGATCAGCGTTTGGTTGTGCCACGAAATTCAGCATCCCCATTCACATGCAAATGTGACTGGGATGTTCTCATTCTTCACACAAATGCACATAACGCCTTTCTTCACAAGGTTTGTGTCGGCTTCTGCAACAGCTTGGTGGGCTCCTCACTCAAAAGTCTTTACAGGTGCCTGAAAAAGCAAGTCCAGCTCCCACCTTCGGGTGCCCCTCTTAGCCCTAGCCCTGGTTGTGGGTATAGACCCAAATCTCCAAAGGTGACCTCAGGGCAACTCTTAGTGCCTCGTGGATCCAAACTGGCCTTTGCACATGATGAGAAGCCTGCGGGTGTTTCATACCCAGTGTCCTTGGTGGGGCACAGGCACTGGCCTTTCTGCAGGTGGCAGGGAGGAGGAGGGAGGAGGAGAAGTCATGGCACCATGTGAGGCTCCTCCATTGAGAGAGCACCAGAGCCTGGCAGGGAGGCAGGCACCAATTCCCTGGGGAGCTCCCCCAGGGCTGAGGAGCCTCGCACAAATTAACGCCTTCCTGCCCATGGCCGAAGTTTGCTGGGGCAGGCGAGGCAGAAGGGGCCTGACCTGGCTGAGCAATTGCCTCCTGCACCCCCACGCCGTGCCCCGAGAAACACCGCACGCTGAGCAGGGAAACTGCCTGCCCCCTGAACCTGCTGGGAGCTCTTGATTCAGATTTAGGCTTAGGGTCTTCAGAACAGACCCTATCCTTTACTCTGTGTCAAGCTGAACGCACAGGGCCCTGAACTCAACGGCCTTTATGTATCCTCATAATGTGATAAGCACTGGTGTAATCCTACCGGCTGTCTACCTGCCAGCTCACTTCATGTCACTGACTGCTCAAGCTGCTCCTGCCAAGCTCAGGCTCACAAACTTTGGGGTGACTTCCCTGGGAAAAGGGCTCTAAAGGCTTCACAGCCCTTGGTGTTGTGCTGGAGCAGCGCAGGGGAGCTGGCATGCATGCGAGGTCAGGGCCCAGTGGCAAGTGGAGCTGGCTATGGATGCTGGGGACCTGCGGCAGGTGCCGGCCCCACTCCAGGGTGCTTCGCCAGGCTGGGGACATCAGCTGTGTCACAGCTTGCTGCAGGAGATGACTGCCTGGTAGCTTCATTCCTTGTAGAGAAAGCCCACCCTATATGACTCAACATCCCCGTGACACCCAGTTCCTCCCACATCATCTGTCCCTGAGCTCTCCCTGCGATCCTGGTGACACCGTGAGCCAGGCCTGGCTCCTTGCTGGGTGCCCTGCCCTCCCCCAGCAGCTCCCAGGGCTGTGGAGACGAAGCCCGTGCTGGGCAGGCTCTGAGGGCAGCTCATGGGGCCCGTGTCCCCCTGGGGACGTCGGGGCTCCTCACCAGACACAGAAATTAAAAATAGCCTGGAGAAGGGAGGGGGAAAAGCTGTGCAAGGAGACAAAGAGAGGCCCCCCCCACCTCCTCCTTCACACGCCCAGGGCCGGGTCAGCGGAGGTCCCCGGCTCGGCTGGGCTGCCCCCGGCCCAGCGGGAGCCCCGAGGACCCGGGGAGGGACTGAGGTAGAAGAAAGTTGTCTGTGCTCCCGGTGGGGCCGGAACGGGCCAACCCGAGGATGGGGAAGGGGACGGGACTGCGCGGCCCCAGGCACCGGTGCGGGCCGGCCCCGCGGCGGCTTGCCCGGCTGCGGTGGGAAACCGCGTCCCCCTGGCCCGGTGCTGAGCCCCGGCGCCCGTCACTTGTTGCCTCAACGGTCGCCGGCGGAGCGGCGCGGCCGGACCTGGCCTGGCCGGGCCGGGCGGCGGAGCCGCGCTCAGCACCACAGACAGCGGCGGGGCCAGGGCCAGGGCCGGGGCCGGGACAGGGACAGGAACCGGGACAGGGACAGGGACCGGGGCCGGGGCGGGCGCGGGGCCCGGGTCCCACCGGA
>JAVJGG010000088.1:12534644-12545311 GCA_035590195.1 Aviceda cuculoides | reverse complement strand
GCTCGGCGGCCCGGGCGTTTCCGGGGCGGTGGGGAGCGCAGGCGGGGCCGGCCAGGCCGGATGGCCTGAGAGGGCTGTGGCCGGGCCCAGTGGCACCGGGGCGGGCGGTTCCCCACCCGCCACCTATTTCCTCGGCTCCGCTCTCTCCCGGTGTCCGGGCCCCGTCCTCCGCTTCGCGGCCGGGTCCCGGTGCTTCCATTTTTGGCGCTCGGTGCGGCCCCGTTCACGGTGGAGGCCCCGCCCGGTGGCCGCGGAGCAGGGCAGCGAGCGCGGCCTCCATCATCGTCCCCAAACCGGTTCCAGACCTGCTGCGAAACACCGCGGTGCTGGCTTTGCCTGCTTCTAAAGAGGGTGCCCGGCCTTGGCGGGCCGCCAGCGTTGCCTTCGCCCTCTGCCTTTAATTATGGGCTGGAAGCAGCGGCCGGTGCGGCACTTGGCGCCCGTCGTGGGCACAGCGAGACCCGGCTGTGGAGTCGCCGAACCGAGGGTAGCCGTGAGTGGCCATGCAGAGTGCAGCCTTGCTCTGGAGGGCGACGCTTGCTCGGGTGTAGTGACCCCGTGCCCCCAGGTTGCCACATCACCAGGGGCGATTGTGGCTTTTAGTAGCCCTGCCTCTAATGTCAGTGTAGGTGTGGGTGCAGGAAGGTAGCCTGGTGTGTGGGTATACCTTTTGGGGGGAAAAAATTGCCAGTAGGAGGCCTGTGGACAAAGGGAGCTCCAGCTTCTTGCCTATGGAGATGAGGCAGACTGAGCTGCTCGATGTTTCGTAACCAAAATACATGCAGGGGATGTCTTAGAGCTGTGGAGTGAGGTCTGGCAGGAAGCAGGGTCCTACAAACTAGCACTTCAGGGCTGGGAACCTGTTGTTCCATCTTACCGAGGGATTTTGTCCTTTGCTCTTGACTCTCACATCCCACCAGAGAAGCAGAGGTGAGCACTCCTCCCCTCTGAGGTAGGGCCTACAAGGCTTCATTAATGGGCATGGAAAGGGTGGGTTTGCTCCCTGGATGTTGTAGGGCCCTCCCCACTCACAGTGGGAAGTGTAGGTGTTGCTTGCTTGGAAGTAAACCAGAGACATCTCTTCAGGAGCTGCCCGCTTAGGTGTCTCCAGCACTGTTGCGCAAGGACTTTGGGCCAAGCACTGGTGATATCCTGAGCTTCATTTCACCTTCCTTCAGTTTCTTTGGTGGTGCTTATCTCCTTCCTCAGGAGCATGTTAGTTTAAAGAGAGAAGGTGGGAGTCTTGAAGGTGCAAATGCTGCTTCTGGAGCTGTGGCCAGTAGAGATAGGCATGAAGAAGGGAAAGTAACCCAGAAAACAACTGCAGCAAGCACAGCCCATGTGGGTGGTCACATCTTTTCTCATATGGGTTTCTGGGATCTCTCTTAAGTTTGTCCCCTCCATCTCGGATCACCCCTGCACACTAAGACATGCTGCTGATTGCTTCCCCACCCTTGCCCTAGCAGTTCCTTGGCCACTGACAATCTGCGCTGGCTTCTCTCCCTTGCAATTGCCTCATGTAGTCATCAATGTCTGTTGTCCCCGTAGATGCCTCACTCTAGAAGGTACCGCTCGTCAGAACGCAGCAGCCGAGGCAGCTATCATGAGCGCTACAGAAGTCGCAAACACAAGAGACGGCGGACACGGTCACGATCGAGCAGCAGTGAGCGTGACCGTCGGCACCGTCGGGAAGACAGTTACCATGTTCGATCCAGGAGGTGAGTCTGGAGAGATGAGGTGGGACCTCAAACCCTGTGGTGCTTCTCCAGCTTGGCCAGAGGCAGATGTGGTCAGCCCAGCTTCTGCGTGGCTTAGGCCCTGCTCTCGCATGCTCTGAGCTGTAACTTCCCCAGTAGTGTTCGTAATCAAATCCCCTTGGCTTCCTTCCCCACTCTAGCTACGACGACCACTCAGGAGACAGGAGGGCCTACGACCGGCGTTACTGTGACAGCTACCGGCGGAACGATTACAGCCGTGAGCGAGGGGAAGCCTACTATGAACCCGAGTACCGTCATTCCTATGAGTACCGACGCTCCCGGGACCGCGAGGGCAGCTACCGGAGCTGCAAAAGCAGCCGGCGTAAGCACAGGCGGAGGCGGCACCGCAGCCGGTCCTTTAGTTGCTCCTCATCGGTGAGTATCCTGCTGTGCTAGGCCTCCCCTGTAACCTTTCTCTCCCAGGTGGCGAGCTGGGTAAGTAGAAAACTCACTTTCTAACGCTCTCTCAGACTCAGCTTGAGAAATGCGTAGAAAGCCTTTGATGCAGACAGCAGTTCCTGTCCACCATCCTGATGCGCCTCGGCAGTGGCTGCCCTGTGTCAGCCGGGCACAGGCAGCTCAGACCCTCTCTTAGTGTTGCCTGCTCAGAGGTGGGAGGACAGGCATGCCTTGCGAGGCTGGTGTGTCCCCCGGGGTGGTGCTGCAGTTCTCAGCTCCTTTATCCCTGCAGAGCACTGCTTTTGTTTGGTGATGCTCATTAAGAGCTATCTAGGAACCCCAGCCAAGCAGTCTTTTGTGCAAGGTTTCTACAGCAAACGTTCAGCTGATCCTGGTCCCAGAGAGCTCTGTCTGCCTGCAGCAGGCAGCTTGGTCCCTGTGGTCCCTGGTTCAGGCCTCTGTTCTGTGGCAGGAAGCCCCCATCGCTGAAGGTTAGGTCCTGCATTAGAGCAGGATCCATCTGTGTGGGCCCAGCTGATGTGGGGTGTCATGCAAGGGGCTTTGCAAAGAAGTAGAGCTTGTGGACCGGTCAATTCAGGTGGAGGCAGCAACCATCACAGGCTCTTCCCAGCACTGTCCCTGGCTTTCTCTTCTTGTCTGTTCTGCTGTTCACCTTCCACTTCTGTTAGACCCGAGACACGTTCTCTGCTCTGTGTGTGGAGCTCTCAGTGTTGTCTGGTCTGTTCTGGCTGTATGTCCAGGGATGGGATTGTGGGCTGGATTTGGGTCCCAAGTCTGCTGTCTGGTTGCTTCCAGTTGTGGGGATACTTAGCTGAAGAACTGAAGGCAGGAATTTTCTCTTCTCTGGCATAAACCTCTTATCTGCCTCATCCCAGGCTGTCCCTATTCCCTGTTGGGCCTCTGCTTCTCTCCTGGAAGTTAGTCTTTCCAGGATCAGCTTCTTTGGGGGAGGGTCTAGGAAGAAGTGTTACATCTTCCCCCAGGCAGTCACTCGTAAATTCTCTTTGGTTTTGGTTGGATCATTGTACCGAGAGTTGCTGCTGTAATCTTTGAATTCATCTTTTTCTGAGTGTTGGGGCTGGGGGAAGCTATGTGGGTGGTTGTTAGAATGGGATGGGGAGTGCCTGTGTGGGGCAGCCTGGGCCTTTGCTTGTGCAGGACTTCCCAGCACCTGCCTTCTGCTGCCTTTCCTCAGTGGCTGCCGTGGGGCTGAAGTGAGCCTCTCCCTGTGGCCACTGCGCCCAGCTGCAGAGTTGTGCTTCGGTGTGCTCTCTTGGCATTATTCAGGACCTGAAGGCCAGTGCCATTCCTCTCCAAGCCCCCCCTAGGAGTGAGAGCAGCTGGCCCCTTCCACTGCCCCTCCGCTAGCCCTTGTTCTCACCGTCTCTGCTCCCCCCCTGTTTGGGGTGGGGGTGTTTGTAGTTTCTTTTTTTTGTGTTTTTTGTTTTTTTTTTTTTTTTTTTTGCTACAACAAAAAGCAAACTGTTTTTTTTCTTTTCTGAGCTAGTGTGTTGTATCTTGACATGTTCCCTTGCAATATCCCTATCGTTATATATTCCTCTGTGCCGTATGAATTGGCTGGGAATCTCCTCCTGCAACCCCTCCTCAAACAACCATGTGAATTTCCAAACCAACCAATGCGTGACGCTGGCTGCTGCGCTGGTTTGAAAATCTGATTGGTGAATGATGAATTCCCTGTCTGCCTGGGCCAGCAGCGGAGTCGACAGAGCAGCAGAAGGGCCAAGAGTGTGGAGGACGACGACGAGGGGCATCTGATCTATCGCGTCGGCGACTGGCTACAAGAAAGATGTACAGCCAAATCGTAACATAATTTAGCTCTCTAGTTAAGCTCCCATCGCAGTCGCAGATCTGTCTTATCTTTCTGTTTCATTTTATTTTCATTGTTTATTAAAGAGAAACCCTCTCCTTTTCCTTCCCCTTTTGTTAAACCTACGTTTATATTTTGTATTGTTACTGAAGTGCGAGGGAACTAGGGCAGTTGCCTTGTGCAGCCGGTGTCAGCCTTCTGCTGCTCCGGTCTCTCAAGCTGTGTGCAGGTTAGGTGTTGCAATGCATTCTCCTCTGCCTTGTGTATGCACTGCCTCCAGGTCAGGCTCACTCTCTCATCTGCCTTCCTCTCTTTCTCTCCCTTCCAGATGAGATTATTAGCACCTTAGGGGAAGGCACGTTTGGCAGAGTGGTGCAGTGCATTGATCACCGGAGGTACGTCTGCTGCTGGGACGGGCAGAGACATGGTGGTGAGGGAAAAAGAGAGACCACAGCTGGTAATGGAGCCTTTCATGCTTAATGTGGGAGCTTGGGGAGGAAAACAAGTCTCTTCTTTTCCAGTATTCCTCTGCTGGTCTGGGCACTCACCCTCTTGGGTTGCCCGTGTGTTGGAGAGGGGTCAGGGGTAGCCTCAGGGCTGTTTGTATGGAGGGAAATGGCGCTTCTTTGGTGGACACCCCTTAGTAGCAGCCACCTTCTGGCTTGAGCAAGAGTGGTGGAAGGTTGTGCTGCACAGAATGAGACTGGTTCAAAAAGTTGTTTTTGGAGGGCACAGGCTCCATCGCCCAGCTCAGGGGTGATCTTGTGCTTTCTTCCTGTTTCTCCCCAGGGGTGGTGCACGTGTTGCTCTCAAAATCATTAAAAATGTAGAGAAATACAAAGAGGCTGCTCGACTGGAAATTAATGTGCTGGAGAAAATCAATGAGAAGGATCCCGAGAACACAAAGTGAGTGTGTGCTTGGGGTTAAAATGGAAGGGCAAGCATCACAGCACAGTTGCAGGGATGAGATGAGAGAGGTGCTTGATATTCTGTGACTGAATTTGTTTGTAGCTAGTTTTTGGAGGCATATTGGCTTGCTATGGGATACAGACTGAGCAAGGAAAGGAGGAGCCTGGTGCAGGGATAACATAGCTGAGTGATGTATGCAGATCTGTCCCAAATCAGAATTTTTCTCTCAGTCTTTGTGTCAGGATGTTTGACTGGTTTGATTACCATGGCCACATGTGCATCTCCTTCGAACTGCTGGGGCTCAGCACCTTTGATTTCCTGAAGGACAACAACTATCTGCCTTACCCCATCCACCAAGTACGGCACATGGCCTACCAGGTGTGCCAGGCTGTGAAATGTAAGTGTTCATTGCTCTTCTCTCCGCTGGTCCTTGACTGACCTGGAGAGCTGTGCGGCTCCCAACATCTGTGCCAGTTTTGCAACTGGTGGCCCAAAGCAGTGAGTTTTTGCTGCGATACCAGTGTGCCAGTTCTGAGACTGAGCCTTCCTGCCCCTCCAGCGGTAAATGCGTGCTTGGAATGAATCCTGTTCCTGATTGTAATATTTTCCAATGCGTGTGCGCTAGCAATAGCTCAGGGCACTTCAGCATCCACCCCCCTACGCGTTCTGATGATCGATACGATAAGTCTTTGTGTTTCTGCTGAAGCATCTTGGCCTGGACTAGCCTGGCTGTTCACACTCAGTTCTAAATGTGGGCTAAACTGGTGCCAGTATAAGCAAACTGAATTAATGATGTTCGCTCTTTAGGTGGGTGCAGCCTCGCTTTGCTTCTGTTCCATCACTCCGACTCTGTTTGTTTCCTCAGTTCTGCATGACAATAAACTCACTCACACTGACCTCAAGCCGGAGAACATCCTCTTCGTGAACTCTGACTACGAACTCTCCTATAACCTGGAGAAGGTAACAGCACTGCCTTGTGTTAGAGATCTTCTCTTGGGTTCTTGGTATCCCTGACCTTATCAGCAGGTGGGAGGAGTTGGAATGCGGCCCCAGGAGACATGGGCTTGACTGACTACGTTCCTGCACTTGTTCAGAGCCTATGTCTTGGCTTGAACCGCCTGTGTAGTCTATAAGTAAGGCTGTAGGGACCACAGGCTTATCTGACTGATGGTGAGAGTTTGTTTGGGGGCTGCGTCAGCACTAATGTACCCTCTGAAGCCTTCCCCTCCTGTGGCAGTCTTGGCTGTGTAAGGAAGGTGCTAAGTCCACATCTTGAAACTTGAGTAACTGATACCGTTCTCCCTCACAAAGAAGCGGGATGAGCGGAGCGTGAAGAGCACAGCCATCAGAGTGGTGGACTTCGGCAGTGCCACGTTTGATCATGAGCATCACAGCACAATTGTCTCTACCAGGCATTACCGGGCCCCAGAAGTCATACTGGGTAGGTACTGCTTGGTCTTTCTGCAGAGGCAGGCGTTCACCTTGAGAGCACTGGGTGCTGCCTGCTGGATTAAGGAGCATTTTATCTCCACATGATTCAGTAGCTGTCCTGGGTTTACCCTGGGAGATAAGTGCTTTATTTAACATGCTCTACAGTGCTATTTTCTGGGAGGGCCAACAACTTCTAAGTTGGTGTTTTGGCATTGCTACTAGCTGGGCAGTATATTGCCACCAGGATATTCAGAGCATGGCTGGAATGGGAATTGTTTTTCTGGTTGTTTGTTTTTAAAAGGGCGAGGGAGAGGGATTTGGAGTTTTAAGCCATAACTGGGTCTTTTATTTAAAAAACATTTGGTTTTTTTTAGAGCTTGGCTGGAGCCAGCCCTGTGATGTGTGGAGCATTGGCTGCATCATCTTTGAGTATTATGTGGGTTTCACCCTTTTTCAGGTGAGAACTGTATGCTGTATGGCTATCTCATGCTGGCTGTTGCCCAGTACAGCCAGGAGCGCCTGGGACTGATGGGGGTTCCCTCCATCACTGCAGTCTTGTAGAGATGACCAAGGTGTTGCCCAGCGAGGGGTTCTGACTGAGGGAATACCCAGGGCTGGAGGTTGAACAACTGGAATCTGATACATGCCTTCACTTTAAGTTTCTCTCTCTCAGACACATGACAACCGGGAGCACCTGGCTATGATGGAGAGGATCTTGGGGCCAATTCCTTCTCGGATGATCCGGAAGACAAGGTGAGCAAGGCCAGCTGGGCACCGCAGGCTTGCCAGCTCTCCCCTGCTCCACGTGTAGTAGTACTCTCTGAGGGACTGAGCTTTGAAGCTGCCCGCTGAGCCAGTTGTCCATGCTGCTGCAGTGTCCTGAGTAGTGTGCACTGCCAGGGTGGGCGCGTTGCTGTTGCTGCAAGGCGTTTTGTGCTTGGGTGTAACTTCTCACCTCTGACAGGAAACAGAAATATTTCTACCATGGCCGCCTGGACTGGGATGAGAACACCTCTGCTGGCCGTTATGTGAGGGAAAACTGCAAGCCGCTGCGGGTAAGGTGGGGTGGGCAGGAGCACCCAGTTGCTTTATCCCTTTCTCATTGCAGAGTCTTATAGTGCCTGCCCCAGTTGTGAGGATTTTTCCTGTGAGCAAGGTTGGGCCACCAAAAGGGTCAGACCAGTGTCTTTCCAAAGGAGCCTTGGCTGTCCCAGACATAAACTAGGAAGACTCCAGCAGCCTGAGTTTAATCTGAAGTGGATGAGGAGGAGGAGGGCACGGAGACCTCAGGAAGTGCCTGGGAAAGATGGGGGGGCGGTGAAAACTCAGCAGTTCCATGCTTGGTAAAGCAGCCCAGAGCTCAGGTCTAGGATGAGTGATGGTCTGAACAAGCCAGTCTTCCCACAGCTTAGCTGTTCAGCCCAGGGAATGTACTGTGACCGGGACAGGGTGCAGTGTCCTTGGCCCTAACATCTCCCTTTCATCTCCCCAGCGATACCTGACCTCTGAGGCTGAGGACCATCACCGCCTTTTTGACCTCATTGAGAGCATGCTGGAGTATGAGCCATCCAAGCGCATCACCCTGGCCGAAGCCCTCAAGCACCCCTTCTTTGACATGTTGGAGATTGAGCCGAGCACAAAAATGTGGGACTCTAGCAGAGACATCAGCCGGTGACGCCACAGGTGCCAGCCTGCCCTCAGATTCTAGCCCCCGTGGAGGCCTGTGTGATTTCTATTCAGACACTTGGTGCTTTTTTTTTTTTTTTTTAATATATATATATACACATGAGAAGAATTCCCTGGACACGTTTCTAAAGCTGTTAATATGTGAGATACTGTAAATAGCCCATATTCTATATTGGCCTCTGAGCACCATGGGCCTGACCTCCTGCTGTTGCTGCTGCCATTGTCGTGAGGTGAGGGGGCCTGTATGTCCATACTGTAAATACCTTTGTTCATGTGTTGCTTTGTCTCCTGTTCTCTCCTGCCCTCCTTGGTGTAAATACTCGAGGACTTGCAGCTCTCTGTAGCTTATCTGTTTCCTTGTAAGTTATGAAACTGGTGGGACTGCATGGGAATTATTTTTTGGATCAATGTCATAGCCCATCCCCACACCAGAGTTTTATAAGAATTTTGTACAGTCTTTGTGAAAAATAAATATGAAGTGAATAAACCATCCAGTCTCTAGGTTTGGACCAGCAGCAGCCCCTCCTGGGGCTCTTCTACTGGTCAGTTATGCTCCTGGTGTGCAGTGGCTGTATGCTGCGCCCTGCAGAGTGAAGGAAGGCACATCTTCTTGTGGAATGAAAGGTATGTTGTGGTCCAGGAAACTTCAGTAATGAAGCCAGCTCTATCCACCTGCACCACTCCTCCCAAGCTTGGATACTGGCCTAGTATCTGAGCTTGCACTGGGTATGAGTTGCTTTTGGCCCTCTGAGGGCTGCAGCTGAACCTGAGCAGATTGGGGGGGGGGCAGCAAAAGACAGTCTGGTCCCTTCATCATGCCCTGTGATCTGTATTGAGGTGGGATATAGAGAAAGGAGGACAGTGGGTTCTTCAAGATGCGTGTTCTCTTTAGTAGAGAAACTTCTCGCTCCCTGGACAGGGTGGAGTGCTGGCAACCAGTGATGGCTGTTGGAAAATGGGTGTCCAGGTGCCCATGTTCGGCTGTCAAACACACCCCAGTGTCTGTCTGTGCCTTTTTGGCTCACCAGCTCTGCAGTGAGGCTGGGGCTTTGGTGTAGATTTTTCCATGGGAATGGCTGGGGATGTTTCAGACCTGATGACGGCTCTGTGTAGGCATTCTGCCAGCATGTCTGGGAGAGTTTCACTGGGATGGTGTCAGTAACAGAGCAGATACACTCATGGTCTGTTCTGCAGGAGCTTATCGCTTTGCTGTGACACCATCTGTCTGTGGCAGACTGTGTCCTGGCTCTGGCAGACTGTCATCATGCAGAAGGATAAAGGAAAAGTCTGGCTTCACCTGGAGTTAGTGTGTGGGAGTCTCAGGAGGGGTGACATTGAGTACTCTTTGTAAGCTTGTGATCCTAACTTAAAGAGCTTGGGCTGGAAGCTTTCACCTGCCTCCTGCGGTATCGCTCGGCTAGGCAGCAGCCAGCCAGGTGGCATGTGCCAGGGAACAAGAGCAGGGGAAGGCCATGGCCTGCTGTATGTGTAGCCAGCCCCCGGGTGAGGCTAGAGGAGAATTAGATTGACCAAATAATACCTGTGGTCTGCCTCAGACTAAAAAAAAAATACACCCCCACCCCACCCCCCCAAAACCTGAATCCACAGCTTTTACCTTCCCAGCAGAGGGCACGGTTCAAGATGCCAACTGTCTGGGTTGAAGTGGAAGCTCATGGATTTGTGTGTAACTTTGCAAGTCTGTGTTCAGAGGCTAAAGAATGTTTTTAGCAGAGAGGTGCAGTTGCTGCTAAGCACCAAGAGCTAGGATGGGAACTAAAAGCAGATACGGATAGAGGTCCTGTGCTGTTCTCAGGATGCTGAGGAATACCTGTTTGGGAGGGGCTGTCAGTATGCTGTCCACATGCAGCTGGTAGTTGATGGAACCAGGGATCCCTATAAATAACTGGTCCAGGAGACACAAAAGTTAATTCCTTAAGCTGCTTGTCGTGCCATGAATTCTTGCCTGTTTACTTCTATGGAGTCTGCTGTATGGCTGGTTTGGGTGGGCTCGGTGAAACAGCTGCTCTGCTGACCACCCCGAGGGTAAAGCCTGGGGTGGTTCCTCGCAGGCTGGAGGCGAACAGCACTGCGGCCGTCCTGGTAAGAGGCGGGAGCCCAGCCGAGGGGTTTGGATGTGAGGCCTCAGGGGGACCTGCAGGAACGGCCTGCTGTCGTGGTAGGCCTGGCTGAACGGAGCCATCGTTGGGTAGAGAAGCGGGCCCTGGGCGGGGGACCCAGAACCCGGGAGGGTATGGGGGACATGGGGGCCCGGCTCTACGATGGGACACCGGGAACCCGGGAAGACGCGACGGGGCCCGGTCGGGGGAGAGGCCTGTGCCCGGCCCGGCGTTGCCATGGGCCCGCTGTTGCCATGGGGATGCGCTCCCGGCGGGCCCTGCGCTGGGGGGGGGGGGGGAAATGCGCCGACACGTGACTCTCGGACATGTGGCCGCATCACGTGCTTGCCTCCACCCGGCCCGGCCCCGCGCGTGCGCAGAGGCCCCCTGCAGTGGGGCTCCCCGGGTCCGCAGGCGGAGCTGGTGACGTCACGGGGCGGCGGCCAATCGGCGGCGGCGGCTGAGGCGGCGGCGGCCCGCTCGCAGCCCGGCCAGGCCATGACACAGCGCGGCGTTCCC
>JAVJGG010000088.1:12503273-12523948 GCA_035590195.1 Aviceda cuculoides | reverse complement strand
AGGGATGTGTCCCTGAGCTGGCAGCTGTCCCTGCCCTGACCATGCCCTGCAGGTGCCCGGCCCTGCAAACCCAAGTATTTTGGCCGCGATGCCATGGTGTGTGTCTGCAACGCCACGTACTGTGACACGCTGGACCCTGTGGTCCTGCCAGCCCTGGGCACCTACGTCAAGTATGAGAGCAGCAAGGCTGGCAAGCGGCTGGAGCGCAGCGAGGGGAGCTTCCAGCACAGCCTGCACACCCCAGGTACCTGCTGCACCTGGCAGAGACGGGCCGGACCCTGCCTGCAACCCACCATCACGCTGGCTTCCCTCCCTGCAGATCTTGTCCTGGCCGTGGACACGACACAGCGGTACCAGAAGGTGAAGGGTTTTGGTGGCTCCATCACTGACGCAGCTGCCATGAACATCTTTTCTCTACCAGAAACAGCCCAGGATCACCTGCTGCGCTCGTACTTCTCTGAGGAAGGTGAGCACATTGGGGAAGGTGCCAGGGTGACCCTGGGTGATAGGGACCCTGCAGGCCTCTGCCTGGACACTGGCAGGGCTTGGAGACCTTCTGTTGCCTTGCCCACTTCTGCCTGTCCCACCCCCCTTGTGCCTGGCAGGGCTGGAGTACAACCTCATCCGGCTCCCTATGGCCAGCTGTGACTTCTCTCTCCATGCCTATACCTATGATGATGTTCCCTTTGACTATGAGCTCGCCCACTTCAGCCTGCGAGATGAGGACACAAAGCTGAAGGCAAGTGGTGGGAGGGAGCGGGGTAGGATGGGGAGTAGGGGGGGTGCAGGGTCTTAGCCCCTCTGCCCCCTCCTGCAGATCCCCCTCCTACACCGAGCCTTGGCCATGAGCAAGCGGCCACTGTCACTGTACGCCAGCCCCTGGACCTCCCCAACCTGGATGAAGACCAGTGAGTCCTTTGTGGGGAAGGGCACGCTGAAGGGGCAGGCAGGGGACAAGTACCACAAGACCTGGGCCAACTACTTTGTACGGTAAGGAATGCCTGGGGCGAGGGGTGCAGGGAGATACCCAGGGGATCCTCGGCAGTGTCTAAGACCCCATGGATCACCCCTCTCACCTGTGCCCAGGTTCCTAGACGAATACGCCAAGCATAACCTGTCCTTCTGGGCAGTGACGGCGGAGAACGAGCCTTCGGCTGGGCTGATCAACAACTATCCCTTCCAGTGCCTGGGCTTCACAGCTGAGCAGCAGCGGGACTTCATTGCACGGGACCTGGGCCCTGTGCTGGCCAACAGCTCCCACCGCCATGTCCAGCTCATCATCCTGGATGACAACCGGCTCCATCTCCCACACTGGGCCAAAGTGGTGAGTGCCGCATGGGGTCCACCAGCATGGCGAGTCGGGGCAAAGGCCCAGTCCCACTGGTGCAGCACATCCCTGCAGAGGGTTTGGCCCCTGCGTCCAACAGCACAAGGGCTGGCTGGCTCGCTGCCCTGTGGCACCCGGTGGTGGCCAACATTTCTTCCTGCCAGGTCCTGGAGGATGAAGAGGCAGCTCGCTACGTCCACGGCATCGGCATCCACTGGTACCTGGACTTCATTGGTCCCATACAGGACACGGTGGTGCCCACTCACGAGCTCTTCCCTGACTACTTTATCCTGGCCACAGAGGCATGCATTGGGGCCCATTTCTGGGAGAGGGATGTGATCCTGGGCTGCTGGGAGCGGGGGAACCAGTACAGCCACAGCATCCTGATGGTGAGGCCCCCACATCACCCTGTGCAGTAGGCCCTGGAGAGAGCTGCTGGCATGCTCCCTCTCCCATCAGCACCCCACTCCTTGGGCAGACACCTGGGCTGTCCTGTTGCAGAACCTGAACCACTTTGTGGCCGGCTGGACTGACTGGAACCTGGCCCTGAACCTGGAGGGGGGCCCCAACTGGGTCAAGAACTATGTGGACAGCCCCATCATTGTGGACACCAGTGAAGGCATCTTCTACAAGCAGCCCATGTTCTACCACCTGGGGCACTTCAGGTGGGTTGGGGCCCCCTGACACACTCTCAGCTGCCTGGGCTCCAGCTCCATGGTTGCAGTAACAGCTTGTCAGGAGGGGAGCAGGGCAGGTTTGTTGGGAGAGGAGCTTTTCTGGGGTCTGACTCCCTTCCTGGGATTGCCTCTTGCTCATGCCCATGCAGTAAGTTCATCCCCGAGGGCTCCCAGCGTGTGGGGCTCATTGCCTCCAAAGAGTCCAGGAAGACGGACCTGGAGTACACAGCTTTCCTGCGCCCCGACGGCGCCGTGGTGGTGGTTGTTCTGAACCGGTGAGCGATGCAGCCTGATCCGCAAGCATGGGACCCGTCCTGCTGAGCCTTGTGCACTGCTGGTGCTCAGGAGCTGCTGCAGGTCTGACCCTGCTGCTCCTCGCCCTCCAGGTCCCCGCAGAACATCACCTTCGGGCTGGCTGATACGGTTGGCCTCATCGCAGCTGTTGCTCCGGCCAGCTCCATCCAGACCTACCTGTGGCAGCGGCAGTGACAGGGCTGGGACACCCATGGCTGGCCAGTGGCCAAACTGAGCCAGGGCAGGAGAGCAGCCCCACGGGCTCGGGCCTGAGAGCATGGAGGAGGCGACTCACTGCTGTCTGCGCCACAACAGAGCTGAGCACTTGGGCGAGCTGGAGGAATGAGCTGGGTCAGGGAGCGCTGTGAGCATGCAGGAGGGCCAGGAGCACCGGTTCCCTTGCGATGGAGATTCCACAGGCTGTGACTGCTGTTTTCTGCTGCTCTGACATTAAATGCTGATGCTGCCTCTGTGTCTGCAGCTGGAAGAGAAATGTCCAGGTCCCTCCCCTGCTCCTGGGTGTCACCTGGGCACAGAGCCCAGGGGGGTCCCAAGAGCAGCCCAGAGCACCTGGGGTGGCTGCTCTCCCCCCAACCCCTGCTGCTCTCCCCCCTGCAACTCACAGCAGGGCTTACCCTACTGGGGAGGTGTTCCAGGAGCCAGTCTGCTCCCAGTTTCAAGCATGTGCTGCCTGGCAGAGAGGTGCGCTGAGCCCAGGTGCTCTCCCACTGCCTTTGCAGGCAGGTTTAGGAACTGGCAGTATTTCCCCTCAACACAGATGCTCTGGGTCCTGGAGTTGGGGTGAAGCACCTGGACAGCTGCCTTGGTGGAAGCTGTGGGCAGGGACTGCAGCCAAGCTTCAGCTTTCTGTGCTTTTCCTGCCAAGCTGGAGCCACTCGCAGCCCAATGCTGTGCTGGGGTCCTGTGTGGATCGCATCTCACCCAGTGCAGGGTGCTCCCTGATGTCAGGGCTGGAGGCAGAACCAGCTCCAGGAGCATTGCAGCACGGTGGGTTCAGGGTAGGAGCTGTCTGTGGATGGAGTCAGGGCGTCTGCAAGCTTGTCCTGGGGCTTTGCAGGGAGAGTTGCTGGCCAGGCTTTAGTGGCCCTGCCATGGTGTGTGCTGTCCCCCATGGGGATGGGGCAGAATGGGTCCCTGCTGCAACAAGGAGGCTGTGAGGGTGCACTAAGGTTTCAGCACCTGCCACAGAGCTGGGGCAACTTGAGTAAGCAGGCATGGGCAGGGAGCGGGTGCCAAGTATGGGCACACCCAGGAAGAAGGGAGGGAGCTCAGAGGGTGTGCAAAGCAGAGGATTAGGGCAGGGAGGTCACAATTGCAGGTAGGGTGAGGAAGGGAAGCCAGGGCTGCTGGGCCGATCCGGGTCGGGGCATGTGGGATGTCGCCCAGGGGTGCTGTCAGCAATGCTGCGTGGGCTGGGCACAGCCCAGGACCAGCTCCGGCAGTGCCCCGGGGCGGTGGGTAAAGTGTGTGACAGGGTCACCCTGAGGAGCTGGCACATCTGGTGCCACGGTGCCACCGGGATGCTGCTCTGGGGCAGGACCCCTGGGACCCCACAATGCTGGGGGGGGTGTGCGAGTCCTGGGAAGAGCTGGCTGTGCAGAGGGGCAGGAGCATCCCACTCCTGCCCGGAGGCTGTTTGTGTTTGTCCACAAGAGGGAAATATTTCTCCAGGATCACAGCAACAGCAAGCCCCACTCCCAGGATCCTGCTTCCAGCATCCCTGTGCCCGGGTGCAGGACTGCTCCTCCACCTGCTGCTTCTTCCCCAGGTTCTTACTCACCAGCTTCCTTTAATGTTTTACCAGCCCTGGTAACAAAAGCTGATGGTTGGATGTTGAATCATCCCGGGACATGTGCCCTTGTCCCTGTGCTCCGCCTAGCTCTGAAGGACCAGCTAGCTCTGGGTTAAATGAAGAGGGGATGAATCCTCCAACGTCATTTTGGGGTGCATACTAGTGGGTGGCTGCTGCAGCTGGGAGGACAGGACCCCCCAGCAGCTTGCCTAGAACCAGTGGCCACCAGGCAAGGGCTGGGTCTCCCCATGCTCAGGGCTGAGGTCTAGCTGCCTGGCAGGACCATGGAGCCTAAACTGCTGCTGTGATGCTGCACTGAGGCTCTGCGTGCCCAGTTCCTGCTTCGGTACTAATGTTTTTGGAGTTGCAATCCCTGTAAAGGCAGCTCAGTCCCAGCTCTGTGTTCCCAGACTCCCATCCCCACGGGACTGGATAAGGGACAAAATTCACCCTCCCAGACTCCTTGGCCCACTGCATGGCAGGTCTGCAAACACCGTGAGAAACCCTGCATGCTGGGAGAAGCAGCTTTGAGAGGATTTGGTGGGGCTGCCTAGCATCTCCAGTGCTACCAGCTCTGTGCCAAGGCGTTACCCTTCCCCTGGGCCTCGCTTTTCCTGCTCAGCAGGAATTTCTTATCAGCCAGTGTTGATAGAGATGAGCTCCAGCTCCCTTCACAGTGTTTTTGCTCCCAGGAGCTGTGGGACCCTGAGCTGGCTGCAGGGCTGTGGCTGGGCAGGCAGCAGGCAGAGCCAGACCCCAAAACAGAGAGGAAAAGGCTATACAGAGCATCCCAGTGGGCCAGGAAGCAGGTGATCACTGTGGAGCAGCAGAAGCTGACCTATTAACCCTTCCCCAAAATTGGGGCTTATTAGCCTGGGTGTAGCAGCCAGCTGGCACATTAGTCACAGCTGGGGATGGAAGACCCACGGGGCAGAGGGATGGGGCCAGGAGCTTCCTTCTAGGGCTGTTGGTTTGCCCCTGAGTCTTAACCAGAGGCTGCCCAGCCCAGCCCTGCCTGCCCCTTCCCCTGTGGCAGCTGTTCCAGACACACTGTGGGGTGGGGGACTACAAGCAGGGCAGTGCTGGAGGGTAGGAGGAACTTTGATGAATTGAGTTGCCCAACAGCTGCATCTGATATGCCAGAAAAGGAAAAAATTAGTCATGAAGTGCTGCTCCACCTGGAGAGGGAGAGCTAACGGAGCAGTTTAACCCTGCGGAGGGAAACTCTGAGCCACGGTGTTCAATGCTCCCAGGCAGATGGAGCAGTGGCTGGGAGCTGGCTGCTCTCTGTCCCCCCTGGACCACGCTTTGGAGAGATGCTGAGGGCATCCCTGCAGTGATGGGTGGTGTGTCCATGAGTGTCCATGGGAGTGGGCACATCCTGGGTGATATGACCAGGACCAGGTGGTGTCTGTGTGCCTGGGTGAGCTGGCCCAGTTCAGACCTGGCTCTTTGGATTGGGAAGGTTGCTCTCAGAGGAGCAGGGAACACTTCCAGAATGGTTTGTCACCAGGCTCAGAGGAGCAGAGCTCTGCTCCTGGCATAGCCGATGTTGGGGCACTGGGTTCCCCTCTGTTGGTCTGGCTCAACACCACAGCCCTGGCTGCCATTGCCAGGGGCCAGAGTGCAGCCCTGCCTTTGCAGGAGCTGGGGCACTTGCCAGCTTGCTGCTACTGCTGCTGCCTTCCATCGTGCGTGCTGAGGTGGGGCGAGCAATGAAAAGGGGCAGGGCAGGGCATGGCAGCAGCCCCAGCTCCTGTGTGGCTGCACCTGGTGGGTCCTTTTGCTGCGCTAGGCAGTGCAGCCATGTTTGCCATCCTTGCCTGGGGGTCCTGGGCCCTCCCCATGCTGGGTGCATGGCCACAGCAGGGGGGAATGGACGAACCGGGGTGATGGGCAGGTGTAAATTGACTGAGGTGCTGTTAGAGCTCATTAGCAGGACAGCCTATGGTGCCTGTGAGCCTGCCCATGGGCTCTGCTGTGCTTCCAGGGATTCATCCAGACCCTGCCTGATAAAAGAAAGAAATCAGCTCTTTCTTCAGGGCGTTGCAGTGGGTTCTCAGGACTGTCCCATGCTGTGCCTCCCTGTGCTGGTGGGGCCTTTTGTGTAGGCAGAGCTGCCAGCATGATGTCCTTGTCTCTCCTCTCTGGGGGCTGACACCCTTCCATGGCAGCAGAAGGTGAGGGGGACCTGATGTTCTCCAGATCCTGGGGCAAGGAGAGATATGATGGTCTGGGTCCAAGACCAGTGGTAGGTATGGGCTGGGAGGAGAGCAAGGAGGAGTTGTGGGGGTGGCAGAGGGTGTGCTGCAGAGGGAGGTCTTGCAACGGCTCCCCGTAAAGACGAGGTGGGGACGCTGGAGGTGCCTGAGGAGAAGGAGGGCTGGCAGCAGTGCAGGTCAGGGAGCAGCTGGGGCAGAGGCTGGTGAGCTGCGTGTTCCTGGGAGGGATGGACCCACCTCACCTTCCTGCAAGGCAAGGGTCTTTGTGGGTGGGAGGACAGAGCATGCAGCAGGAGCTCCCCAGCAGCAGAAGGAAGAGGAGGGGCAGAGGAGATTGCGGATCCAGCCAGCGAGCACAGCTTGTCCCTTCATCCCTGCCTGCACCTGCCTTGGCTGAGGGTGCCCCTGCTTGCAGGCTCCGCTCCCCGGGACCCACCAGAGCCATGGGGGCTGTTGGCATCTTGGGCTGGCTGCTGCTGCTGCAGGTGGTGTCCCAGGCTGCAGGTGAGTGCAGGGACATCACGGGGCTGGCAATGGGACAGCATGGCTTGGGTGCCGGGGTGACTTGGGACAGGGTCAGGAGTAGCGCAGGAGCTGGGGTGCCTAGGGAGGTGATGGGGTGTGGAGCATGGGGGCAGTGGGAGTACCCAGGGCAGGCAGGAGAGCTCTGGCAGGGATGTGTCCCTGAGCTGGCAGCTGTCCCTGCCCTGACCATGCCCTGCAGGTGCCCGGCCCTGCAAACCCAAGTACTTCGGCCGCGACGCCATGGTGTGTGTCTGCAACGCCACGTACTGCGACACGCTGGACCCCGTGGTCCTGCCAGCCCTGGGCACCTACATCAAGTATGAGAGCAGCAAGGCTGGCAAGCGGCTGGAGCGCAGCGAGGGGAGCTTCCAGCGCAGCCTGCACACCCCAGGTACTTGCTGCAGCTGGGCAGGTGGCAGGTGCCACCACAGGACCCCCAGGCACTGTAAACTGAGCTGAGGTCTCCCTCGCAGAGCTGCTGCTGCTGACACTCAACATCTCCACACTGTACCAGCACTTGAAGGGCTTTGGTGGGTCCCTCTCTGATGCTGCTGCCCTGAACATCCTGGGGCTGTCGCAGCCAGCCCAGGACAACCTGCTGCGTTCATACTTCTCCGAGACTGGTGAGCAGTGAGGGCACTGGCAGCGTGGGGTGGCTCCTGGGGTCCCTGGAGGCAGCTGTGCCTGTCCCCACTGCAGGGACACCCATCACCTGGGTGCCTGCTCTGGTGCTACTTGATGCCTTTCCTGCTCCACAGGAATTGAGTACAACCTCATCCGGCTCCCCATGGCTTGCAGCGACTTCTCTGTGCGCCCCTACAGCTACGACGACATCCCTCACGACTATGAGCTGAAGCACTTCAGACTGGCAGAGGAGGATGTGAAGATGAAGGTGGGAGGCTGAAGCCACTGCCATTGGCACCTTGTCCCCCTCTCCACTGGAGCTCCTATGCATGCCTGGACCCTGGTGACCAGGTGCTGCCGAGCCCCACGCACAGTGGCAGGGCATGTGGGGACAGCCTGTGATAGCTGGCACCTCCTCTGGGGCACGTCCTGGCACATCCTGGCTGGCACTGGCAGGGTGCAGAGCCAGGGCACCGTGCCATGGGGTGGTGCTCACAGGCTGCCATTCCCTGCGGAGGTCCCTTGCATGCTCCCCTTCCTCCCGTGCTGGACCATGTAGTTTTGGCAGGCTGCAGCTGGAGCTGAGCTGGACCCTCTGCCCCCTCCTGCAGATCCCCCTCCTGCACCGAGCCTCAGCCATGAGCAGGCGGCCACTGTCACTGTATGCCAGCCCCTGGACATCCCCAGCCTGGATGAAGAGTAACGGAGACATCCGTGGAAAGGGCACGCTGAAGGGGCAGGCAGGGGACAAGTACCACAAGACCTGGGCCAACTACTTCATCAAGTATCGTTCCCTGGGGCTGGGATGCTTGAGGACCACAGAGGGACGGGGGGGCTGGGGAGTGGGTTAGGGTGGGCAGGCGTGGCTGACGCTGCCCCCCCTTCCATGTGCCAGGTTCCTGGATGAATACGCCAAACACAACCTGACCTTCTGGGCAGTGACGGCACAGAACGAGCCCCTTGCAGCACTCCTCGCGCCCCCCCAGTTCCCCACCATCGCTTTCACTGCTGCACAGCAGCGTGACTTCATCATCCGTGACCTGGGCCCCGCGCTGGCCCGCAGCCCCCACCGCACCCGGCTCATCATCCTGGACGACCAGCGCATCCACCTCCTGCACTGGGCCAAAGCGGTGAAGAGCAAAGCCTGCCACCCTGCCTGGCTCCTTCTCTCTCCACTCCATGTCCCACCCAAGCCTTGGGTTTTAGCTGAAAATTAATCCAGCAGCCGCTCCCAGCCTTAAACAGAGCAGTAGGCAAACCGGGTCTGCCAGAGAAGGAGCTGGAGCTGGCTAATTTGGCAGCAACCTCCTCCACATGTGCCTGGCTGAAGCAGGGATGGAAGGTGGCATCTGCATCCCGGATTCCTGCAGCGTGGCATGGAGAGGTGCTGCTGGCATGCCAGCACCTTCTCCAGGCAGAGTTTTGGCTGATTTGGCTTACCCTTTGCAATGCTGAAGAGCTGTTTGTGGGAATTACCTTAAACTAAAAGGAAAGGAAAGAAAACATGCTCCTGCCCCTGCCTCAAGTGATGCTGGAGCTGCAGGGGAGGGCATAGCACATCCCTCCCTCACCTTGAACCGGCAGCACCTGGGGACTAGGCAGGGCAGTGATGCAAGACCACACTGGGGTGGGGGGGTGGGATGCAGAGGACCAGGCAGCAGCAGGAGCCATGCTGGGGTTGAGGAGCCTACTGAGGGACACATCTGCCCCCACACACTCATTGCTCTGTACCCAGTGGGGTGCTGGAGCTACGTAGGGATGTTGCTCGTGGCTTGCTGCATGGGGTGCAGGTGCTGAAGGGAGGTGGCTGCAAGTGCAGGAGTCTGTGGTCCTGCAGGAGGGGACAAGAGTGGGGGCAAGTGGCCCTAGAAGACCCTGCTGGCATGTGGGGTCTGTGCATCCATCCCCATGGGGCTCAGGGCACTGGTGGCCATGGTGCAAGGCATGTCCTCTGCTCCCCTCCAGGTCTTGGGCAATGCCACTGCTGCCTGCTATGTTGCTGGCATGGGGGTTCACTGGTACATGGATGACCTTGTCCCAGCCAGCTGCAGCCTGGAGGCCACCCACAAGCTCTTCCCTGACCATTTTCTCCTCTACACGGAGGCCTGCAGTGGCTTCCTCACCATCCGGTTCTCTGTGTCCCTGGGCTGCTGGGAGCGAGGGGACCACTACAGCCACAGCATCCTGACGGTATGGCTCCCCGGCACTGCCTGCCTGGGGCTGGGGGCCTGGCTCAGCCCTGCTCAGCCCCTTCCCCATGTGCTCAGGTCCTGAACCACTTTGTGGCTGGCTGGACTGACTGGAACCTGGCCCTGGACCTAGAGGGGGGCCCCAACTGGGTCAAGAACTACGTGGACAGCCCTGTCATTGTGGACAGCACCAAGGATGTCTTCTACAAGCAGCCCATGTTCTACCACCTGGGGCACTTCAGGTGGGGCAGGGGGGCTCAGGTGCTGCCACCAGCCTGAGACTGGGGCACAAACCCTCTCCTGCTCCTCTCCCTGCAGCAAGTTCATCCCTGAGGGCTCGCAGCGCGTGGGGCTACACATCAGCCACCGATACCTCTCCTATCAGCTGGAGCATGTGGCCATCCTGCGCCCTGACGGGGCTCTTGTCCTGGTGGTCCTTAACAGGTCAGCATGTCAGCCCAGGCAAGGGGATGCTCAGTCCTGGCCATGACAACCTGCTCAGCCCCTCTTACCCCCCAGGTTTGGCTGGGACGTGCCGTTCGGGATCCAAGACCCTGCCATTGGTTTCATCAAGACTGCAGCTCCAGCCAACTCCATCCAGACCTACCTGTGGTGCCAGCAGTGATGGCCAGGGCAGTGCTGGAGATGGTGCCAAGTGGCTGGGGGTCTCCGGGCGTCAGGTCTTCCCCCACCCTTTCCAGCATCCTTCAATGGTGGAGAGGGTGGTGACCTGCTGCTGGGGGTGCGAGAGGCACCAGGGGTCCTGCCCCCACGCAAGGGGCTGTGTGTGCCCCTGGCACTGGGGTCTCACCAGGGCTGCTGCTGCTGGTGCTTCCCAGCCTCCCCCTTCCCTCCTTGGCACCCCCTAGCCCCCTGAAAGCTCCTGCTGCTCTGCCTCCTGGACCATGTTTCCACACGTGGCTCCCTTGAAACCTTCGCGTGTGTCTCATGCGCCAAGTAAAGCCATGACGTGCTCCCTCTGGTATGCGCCGTCCCGTCAGTGTTTCCTTTACGCTCTCAGAAAGGCAGCAAAGGGCAAGGGGTGCCCCCAGAGGGCTTCATCCCCGCAGCCTGCATGTGGCTGCCTTGTTTATCACTGCAGCTGGAGCCTCAGTCGCTTGCCAGCTCTTGATTCATTTCATATGTGCCATTGGTTTTCCCCAGTCTACATTTTTTTTTTTAAATCAAAATGTCCTGTTGCACTAGAGCAGACGCTGTAGAAAAGGCTGAGTAAATTACATCAGTGTCCCCATCCACCAAACCTAGCAGACAAATTAGGTTGATGCCATCCCCTCCAGAGCTCACATTGCTGGCCGCATCCAGCCACCTTCCACTGGTGTGGCCTCTGGACAGACTCCCCTCTATTCTGGCTGTGGCCAACATTGAGCTGGCAGCCCACAATTACCTGGCTATCCTATTTGCTCTCTTTAAATACCAGTTACAGTATTTGCTTGCTCCAGCCTTTAGGAATGTTACCGACATCTTTGAAGTCCTGGAATGAGAAAGCCAGAGCACTCCTTGGCTACCTCCCCTTGTGCGTGAGTTGTGAAGTTGCTGATGTTGGGGAAAAAGGAAAAAAAAAAAAAGAAAAAGAGGTTTAACAACTGTTTTCTTGGAGTGCAGCATGAAGGTAGCACTGGGCTGTCTCAGCCCCATTCATGGAGCACATCTGCCTGTCCTGCGCTTTTATCAATGTTCCTGGGTAGCACTGGCCCAAAAGGCAGCTGGGCTGCCTGCACTTCTCAAAGTACATCAAAGCTCTGCCATGCAGGGAAGGCACATATGCAGCCCCTGGACCCCCAGATGTTCAGCAGTGCTCAGGGACGCGTGTGCAGGGAAATGCTTCGGCACAGCCCCTCCAGGTGGGCTCTGTGCTCCCTGGCCATCTGGAAACAGATCTGCCGCAGGGCTGTACCTTCCTCCTTGCCGAAAAGCTGACAGGGAAACTGAGGGATGCAACATCCTCAGTGGTGGGTGTGAGGGGCCAGGGTGAGGCTGGAGGAATCACCTCCATCGTCCCCGCTGGCCACAGCCAATGCTGGGGGGTCCTTGCTCTGGCCGCAACAGGAAGAGCTGTCCCCAGGTGAGGGGCTGCCTCCCTGGCCACCTCAACGAGCAACATCAGGGGGGGACACCGGGGCTGGGGTGGGCAGATGCTGCCTCTCCCGTAGCTCTGCCCCGCTCCTGTTTTCCTGATGGGCAGGTGCCTGCAATTAGGAAGGATCCCAAATTAGAAGGTGCAGAGCCCAGGCTTGTTTTGCAGATGATAAACTACCGCAGCCTGCTCCACCCAGCCTGGCTGTGGGCATGGGGCTCAGAGGTGGGGGGCGTGGCCCCACAGCAGGGGTGAGCGGGGGCCCTGACAGGAGGCACCTGCAGCCTCCCGCTGTGCCCATCGCCTTCTGAGCTGGGCAGCGAGGAGTGGGGTGTAGTCATGCCTGATGTGGCTGGCTGCTCGTGGCGTTGCCCACAGCCTCAGCAGAACCCCTGCCCACGCCAGGAAAGTTGCTGGTGCAGCCATAAGTGGGGCACAGGTCATGGTTGCAGCACTGGCTGCAGACAGCAAAGCCTGTGCCTGTGGCAAAGCCAAGCTGCTGCCAGGTGGGACTTGAGGCCAAGCAGCTGCCCGACCCCAGCAGGGACACTGGGTGGGCGTGGCCAGCCCTACCCCTGCCTGAGGGTGTCCTGGGGAGAAAAGGCTGCTTTTGTGGGGCTCTTTGTAAGGGGAGCATTGTGCTGGGGCTGGGCAGAGGTGGCTGCAGGCAGGGGGTCTTGTCTGGGGTGATAGAGGCACTTGAGGGGCTGGTGGGCATCCTGCCCTGCCCCCCCGCCAGCTTCCCTCTGGCTGCTGGGACAGGTTTCAGGAGAGCTTTGCAAATGCTGCGGTGAGTGTTGAAAGTTCTCATTGGAGCAAGGTTGCGAAATCATCCACGGGTTTCTTTTCTTATGCACAAAGTCCCATGAGCTGTCCTCTCCCAGACTCACCTTTCCTGCTCCACCAGATGCTGTCACCTCCTACCATGCACAGACAGAAAGCACGTCCTGCCACCCCACTGCCCCACGCACAGCAGAGACGAGGCAAGAAGGTTTTCTGGCAGCAGGTGAGTACCCTGGGTCCGGAGCAGCTTCATCAGCTGGTGAGGATGGGGATGGCCCTGGATAGGAGGACCACGATGAGGCCATGCCCATGACACTAGGCATCGGCCCCAGGCAGGGAGTGGGAGGTGATGGGTGCAGGACAGCCCACCTGGCCTGGGCCCCCATCCTGCACAGTCTCAGGGAGCAGCGAGCTGGTGCTATCCCACCCTCACCTCCCCCTGCCCAGGGGCAGCAGCCTGGCATCAGGGTCCCGAAGCGCAGAGGTGGCTCCTCCTGTGCCCTTGTCGAGAAGCTCCTTGCCCAGCATCATGGGAAGGACAGGGCAGGGTGGGAGCACCCGCAGAGAGCAGGGAAATGCGGAACCCCTCTGCGCCTGGGGCTCGAGCCCCAAGTAGCTCTGGCTGGGTAAGTCCCTGCTGCCACACTTGTGGGGTTGAGAGCATGGAGCTGTTTCCTCCCAGCCATGGCTTGGGAGGCACGGGGGATGCATGGAGCAGCATGGCACGGCATGGCATGACACAGCCATGGGACAAGCAAGGAGGGAGAAGGAGTGGGAGGGAGGCAATGGGAGTGAACCAAGCTGCTGGTACAGTCGGTGTGGGTGGCTGGGAATGCTGGTGGGTGCGGGGCAGCACACACCCAGGGAGCTGCACCCCAGGCTGGGATGCAGCCAGAGCTGTCCGTGGGCACCAGCAGGGCAGGAGGGAAGGCGAGTGCTGGGCTGGGGCTGTGGGGAGCAGGCAAGATGGCAGGGGGGTTCTCATGGTCCCCAGGGCTCCCAGGCAGGGGGATGCTGGGGATGTCCCTGCCCTGTGTCTCTGTCCCCGTGCAGGGCTGGGACAGGGCAAGAGGAGCTGGTTGCTGACACCAGTCACCCTGCTCCCAGCCCTGGTGCTTGCCGTCAGCATCCGTCCAAGCCGTGCTGCAGCAGAGGTGCCATGGGGCCTGGGTGCGCCAGCGTCCTGCGCTGGCTCCTGCTGGTGCAGGCAGTGTTGCGGGCAGCAGGTAAGTGCTGGTGCTGTGTCCCCGAGCAGAGGGCTGCAGAGGTCAGTGGTTCGGGGCACCAAAGCTGTGGGTTCGGTGTCTGTGGTGGGTTGAAGGGGTGAGTGGGGCTCCTGCCGCAGCCCTCTGTGCCTGCCCAGTCTCTCCTGCTGCAGGCAGCCGGCCCTGCAATGCCAAGGACTTTGGTCACGGCTCGCTGGTATGCGCCTGCAGCGCCACATACTGTGACACATTGGACCCCGTGGTCCTGCCGGCCCTGGGCACCTATGTCAAATATGAGAGCAGCAAGGCTGGCAAGCGGCTGGAGCGCAGCGAGGGGAGCTTCCAGCACAACACTGAGACCCCAGGTACCCACAGCGGCCAGACGCTTGCCTGCGCACCAGGGAACGGAGTCCGTCCGTATGCAGCAGCTGCAATGATGTTTGTCCCCCCCAGAGTTCCATCTCACCCTGGACATGGCACAGCGGTACCAAAAAGTGAAGGGTTTTGGTGGCTCTGTCACAGACTCAGCTGCCATCAACATCCAGTCTCTGTCCAAGGATGCCCAGAACCACCTGCTCCGCTCCTATTTCTCCGAGGAAGGTGAGCCTGGGGCAGAGCAATGCTACTGGGTGGCAGAGCCAGTCTGTCCGGCCTCCCCTGCTGGGGTCTTGCTGCTGAGACTCATGCCAAGGGGCTGGGAGACTGCTGGAAGCCAGGGGGCTACATCCCGTGAATACACCCCAGGGATGCCCATCACTGCCCGCCCTGTCCCCAGGCATTGAGTACAACCTTGTGCGTGTCCCCATGGCCAGCACCGACTTCTCCATCCGCCTGTACACCTATGCTGACGCGGAGGGTGACTTTGAGCTGAAGCACTTCAGCCTGACGGAGGAGGACACTCGGATGAAGGTGAGTCCCACAGGGTGAGCCCGAGGTGCCGCGGCTGCAGCCTGGGTGGAATGGGATGGGATGGGATGGGGAAGGGAAGCACAGCACCTTCCTGTTGATGGGGAGGGAGAGGACTCGTCCTGCCACCTGCGATGCTGGTGCTGGGGCAGACTCGGAAAGCTCACTGCCATCCCGGTTCTCCCTAGATCCCCATCCTCCGGGCAGCCCAGGCGGTGGCCAAGCGGCCGTTGTCACTGTACGCCAGCCCTTGGACCTCCCCGGTCTGGATGAAGACGAATGGTGCGATGACAGGGAGGGGGACACTGAAGGGCAGCCCTGGGGACAAGTACCACCAGGCCTGGGCCAAGTACTTCATCCGGTGAGGGGCCGTGGGAGTGCAGTGGGCACCGGGGTCACTGTGCCTGGAGGTGGGGCTGGAGCTGCCATGCCGGGGCCATTCACCAACTGCCCCCACCTCCAGGTTCCTGGACGAATACGCCAAGCACAACCTGACCTTTTGGGCAGTGACAGCGGGGAATGAGCCCACAGCCGGTGAGATTGTCTTCTACCCCTTCCAGTGCCTGGGCTTCTCCCCTGAGCACCAGCGGGACTTCATCGCACGGGACCTGGGCCCCGCGCTGGCCAACAGCTCCCACCGTGATGTCCAGCTCATCATCCTGGACGACCAGAGAGTGATGCTGCCCTACTGGGCCCAGGTGGTGAGTCCCCATGGTGGTTCTTCTGGCCCCACAGCGGCTATCCTGGCCCCATGGTGGCTCTCCCAGCCCTGTGCACCGGTGACGCCTTTCTCCTGCCAGGTTCTCAAAGACCCTGTGGCCGCCAGCTATATCAGTGGCATTGGCATCCACTGGTACCTGGACTTCCTGGCACCAATCGACCTCACGCTGTCCATCACCCATCACCTCTTCCCAGACTATTTCCTCCTCTCCACAGAGGCCTCCACCGGCTCCTACTTCTGGGAGCCCAGGGTGGTGCTGGGCGGCTGGGACCGTGGGAGCAAATACAGCCACAGCATCCTGACGGTAGGGCTCGGCGGGGGCCGCTGACATGCCAGCCACCCCCTGCACCCACCCACGGCTCAGCACCATCACCTGCACTGCAGAACCTCAACAACTACGTGACAGGCTGGACCGACTGGAACCTGGCCCTGAACCTGGAGGGGGGGCCCAACTGGAGCAAGAACTATGTGGACAGCCCCATCATCGTGGACAGCAGCAAGGATGTCTTCTACAAGCAGCCCATGTTCTACCACCTGGGGCACTTCAGGTGGGTTGGGGCCAGGGGTGGCTGGCAAGGGGCTGCTGGCTCCTGCTGCCAGCTATAGCTGCCATTCCAGGCACCACACTCAGGCCCTGCTTGTCCCTGCAGCAAGTTCATCCCCGAGGGCTCACAGCGCATGGGCCTGGCTGTGTCCAAGAAGTGCCGCCAGTGTGAGCTAGAGCACTCAGCTTTCCTGCGCCCCGATGGCGCCATCGTCCTGGTGGTCCTGAACCGGTGAGTAGCTCAGCCCTGTGCCCCAGCTCAAAGTCCAGCTGCCCCCTCTGACCTGCATCCCCTCTCGCATCCCCACAGCTTCCCTGTGGACGTGTCCTTCGGGATCTCTGACCCACAAGTTGGCTTCATTGAGGCCATGGCTCCTGGTGACTCTATCCAGACATTCCTGTGGAAGCAGCCAGCCTAGCGCAGCCGCGGCTGGCAGAGGAGGGAGGTGCCGGCACCAGGAGTGTGGTGCTGGTGGAGGGCTTGGGGATGGGCCCCTGCAAGGAGCTGGGGCTGTGGCACAGCCCCACGACACCCCAGGGGACCTGTTTGATCTGAGGGCTGCAATGCCTGCTCTTTTCTAGATGTTTTCATAAAATAAACAGGTTTTCTACAACCTCGCCTGCACCCTCTCTGCCCTCCCTTGCTGCCTGCTCAGTGGGCAGGACCGTGCCAGTAGCCAGAGGAGAAGGCAGGTTTGGGGTTAGCAGTACCTGCTGAGGTCCATGGGGTCCCATCCCACCTCTGCCCAGCTTCCTGGGGGCATCCTACTAGGGACCGGGACCGGGCCTGTGCTGCAGGGAGGCAGGGGGCTGTCACCCGGAGGGGCAGCATCCCCCCAGGCAGGGCAGCGGCCAGAAGCTGGCAGGGACCTGGGGCCAACAGCAGCAAGGACCTGCAGCTGGGATTCAGCACAGGGCCCCGACATCAGCAGCTCCAGCTTCTCCTCTTGGTTGGATCAGGCAGCCGTGTGCTGCGGTTTCTCCTGCCGGAGCAGCCATCAGCCTTCCAACTCCCCCCAGCTAATGGGAACTGGGAGCATTGGGCACATAATTCCCGAGTGACGTTATGGGGGAGCGGGCGCAGGGGGGCTGCACTGAGTCATCCCCCTCGCAGTGGGGCCCCTCAAACTGGGCCAGAGTGGGGGAGGCTGCACAGCTGGCCCTGGCACAGCACTGTGGCTCCACTCCCGGTGCAATGCGGGGGCCCCCCTGACCATCACACCCATGTGGGGGGCACATGGGATGTGCGTCTGAGGGGTTCGGCCCAGGGGGGCTGGGCACAGCCAGTCCCTAAGGGTGCCCACAGCAGTGGTCTCAGGATGCCAGCGGTGGTGCAGCCAGCAGCGGAACAGGCGAGGGCTGTGTGCCACCTGGCAGCGGACACGCAGGCGAGCCTGGCCAGACGCCGCTTTTCCATTTGTGCGCTCGTAAGCCAGCAGCAGCCAGAGAAAACCACAGCAGCGCGGCCAGCCACATGGCTGAGCCCCACACGGCATGTCCCAAGGGTGCACCAATGGCACCTGCTGGGGCACACAGTGCCCGGGTGGCTGCCCCCAGCCCCAGGCCTTGCTCTGCAGCCCAAGCCCCCTTGGCCACCACACAGATCTGTGCTTACTGCCTGATGTGGTTTTGGCAGTGCCAGCTGTGAGGAATTCCCCATTGCTGGCAGGCGCAGAGGCATGCAAATGGAGGAATTCCTGCTGCAGCTGTGGCTGCTCACCACCCTGCTCATGCTGCTGTGGGGAGCTGGGAGCCAGGTGTCTCTCCAGCAGCGGGGAGCACTTGTGCCCCCCCAGCCTGGGGACACGTCCTGCCAAGAAACTCAGGCCTCCCTTGCCACTGGTTTCTGCTGCAGCAGAGACCATCTCCAGCCGTGCTGTGGCTCTTGGGGAAGCCAGGCTGGCAGCAGTGTGGTGGTGGTGGGGCCTGGCTCCATACAACCTGCCGTCTGCTCTGTCTGGCAGCCGGAGGGCACGGACGCTGCAGCGCAGGGGAGATGGAGGGCTCAGCCCCACAGCTGCCAGAGAAAGGACAGAGCAGGACAGGCAACAGGGCAGCACATTGGTGCACACTGCAGCGCTGCAGCCTGTGCAACTGGGGAAACTGGGAAGGGCCCCAAGCTTGCTGGGAGGACGAGAAGGAGCAGGTGGCGAGAGGGAGGTTTATTGGCATGGCAGTCACGCTCCCCATGAAGAGGGCTGTGATTCCTAGCAGGACACACAGCAGAGCACCCGCAGGGAATGATGCTGCCAGGCTCCCAGTGTAAAAACAGTCAGTTCCAGGGACCACGGAAGGGACAGTTGAGCAGCTCTTCCTCACTCCTCCTCCTCTTCCTCCTCCTCCAAGGTGATGGGCTGGCAGCCAGCCGGCCCCGTGCCGCCACGCTGGATGGAGACGATGCCGCTCAGGAAGGCGTAGCCCAGCATAGCCACCAGCCCCACCAGCACCGACAGCAGCTGGTTCCGTCGTTTGTGGGGGTCCTCCTCTACCTCGCTGCTGTCGGCACCCGCAGCCCGCGGGGTGCTGGCTGGGGGCTCACCTGGGGGGGCAGAGCAGGGATGGGGACGGAGGACAAGTCACCCTGAACCCGTGGGGCGAGGTGGGGGGACGCATCTCACCTCCATCCCAGGGGAAGTAGAGGCTGAGGATGGAGGTGCAGTAGTTGCACAGGTTCTGCAGGGACTTCAGGTGCTGCTGCAGTTTCCCGTTGGGCAGCTTCGCCTTCAGGAGTGGCGCCAGGCGGCTGAAGACGAAGGCGTCGAGGGAGGCCGGCCTGGGGCACAGAAACCTGGGACTGGGTCACGGTCCCTCCCACTGTCCCCACCCAAAGCCACCCAGACACATCGGCCACCCCCAGCCCCCTGCGCCTTGGGATGGCAAGCAGCTCCTCCTCCTTGGGAGGGCTCTCTGCTTCCAGCCCCCAAGGTGAGGAGAGGGGATGCAGGATGCTCCCACCCTGGAGCAGCTCTACTGGCTCCAACAAGAGATGGGGAAAGAGATGCCGGGGCTGGCGGCAGCTCCTGCAGTCTTAATTCTGCCACCCACGTCGCTCTGTGCTACCACAGAGAGCTGTGTCCTGTGAGCCTGTCCAACCCCCAAAGCGATGTGCATGGGCTGCAGCTTCCCTGCAGACCATGGGATCTCGGTCCTGCATGGGTGTGGGGGGCTCTCAGGCCCCAGAGCACCTTCCCCCTACGGCCACCTACGAGTCTCCGAAGAAAAACTTCTGGGAGCCGAGGCGCTGGGACAGGAGTGTCAGGCATTCCCGAGCATCCCGGTAGACCTGGAGAAGGATAGAGGGTTGTCACCCACCCAGCCACACGGCAGACTGCCAGGGTGCTAAGGGGAGCAGGAAGGGGGTGCTCAGCCAGGGTGAGCCCTGGACCCCAATTAAGATTTTCACCTTGTGTGGGTCCCTCTGGGCACCTGCCAAGGACCTGCCATGCCCAGACCACATCCCCTCACCTCCTTCTCTAGCTTCTCCTCGTCTTCCATGTAGCTGTCTCCCCACATAAGCTGCAGCCGCTCCAGGTGCTGCTTGTGCATACAGTTGGGCAGGAAGAAGTTCAGGGGGAAGGGAATGGTTTCAGCATACCACTTCCGCGTGTGCTCCACATAGTTCTTTGTGTCCACCCAGAAGGTGTGGATCTGCAGCGGAGAACAATCCGTGCCCAGGCCATGGTGGGGCTGGAGCCAGCGCAGCCTTTTGCCATGGTGGGCACCGCGGAGCCCATGCCCAGCGCTGCACACACAGGTGCCACGTGCCTGGCACAAGACTGGTTTTCCCAGAGACCACTAGGGTGTGAGGGAGCACCACGATCAAGGCCAGATGCCAGCCCTGGCTACACAACCCACTGCTGCCACACAAGAACCCCGGCACCCTGATCCCTGCTGATGCTCCAGACCCCTGGGATTTTGTTGCCTGCAACATTCTCTGCCTCTCCTTGCAGGTGGGCTCACACCTGAGCCCCCCGGCATCGCTCCAGGGAGCAGATCCGGTCCTCGGCAACATCACCTTTCTTGTGTGTCCCCCTGAGATGGGGAGACTCACCAGCACCGGCAGCAGTTTCTCTTCCAGCAGTGAGACAAAGGCCAGCGTGTCCGCACCTTGCGTAGCTGAGAGGTCGTAGTCGGCATTATACTTCTGCAGAGCAAACACAAGGGGTGTGATCTGGCGGGGAAGTGGCAAATTCTGCCCATGCCTCTTGGGTGACCATGACAAAGCCCCTTCCTTCCCAGGGGGGCTCCAGTGCCCTCCAGCTCCTAGCCTGAGGCAGGGGGTGCCTCTTGCCCCCCCCTACCTGTTTCCTGAGGTGAGTTATGATCTGCTGCGTTTTGGAGATGGTGCCCTCATCCCGTGTCTTCAGCGCAGGCAGGCGCCCTGAGAGCAGGGAGAGGAGTGGCTGCAGGCAGCAGCGCCCAGGGTGCCACCCTGCCACGGATGCAGGGGGACACACTGTGCCAGGGTGAACGGCCCCCACGCTTGGGTGAGGGGGTGTAAAGCAGTGTGCGAGGTGCATGTGGCGGGGTGGAGGGCACGTAAGGTGGGGCAGGGGGGCAGAGTGACTCAAGGGGTGTGGGTGAGAGGATGAAAGCTGTGTGTGATGGGACATGGGGAGCATGCCAGGACGAGGGGGATGCAACAGGGCGAGGGGGGCATGCAATGGGGCAGAGGGGTGCAATGGGGTGAGGGGGGTGCACAATGGGGCAGGGAGGTGTGATGGGGGCGTGGGAAGGGGAGGGGGGTGTG
>JAVJGG010000088.1:12464912-12484807 GCA_035590195.1 Aviceda cuculoides | reverse complement strand
AGGATGATGGGGGGGGCACACACAGTGCTGTTGCATGCCAGAAGGAAGGGGCAAACCTAAAAAACGGGGGGTGGTGGTGGCAGCTGAGGCACAGTGTCACATCCTGCTGCCAGCCGGGGATCAGGTCATGTGCCCGGGACAGGGCCCTGCAGGGTGCAGGGGGGCTGTGTGGGGCTGGTGCTGCATGGGGCTGGGCAGGACTCTGCCTGCCCGCCCCCCCCGCCGCCCTGGGCAGGGCCTGCAGGAATCGAAACAGACACCTTACATCAAAACTAGGCTAAAGCCTACAAAGAGCTGCCTGTTCACAGCGAGCCCGGCCCGGCCACCGCAGCCCCAATAGCTCTGCACAGAGTTGGGGGGGGGCGGGGCGGTGTTCCCCAGGGTGGGGTCTGGCCCCACATGTGGTTCCTCCACCTGCCACACCACTGCCCAGGGCCCCATGGGCTGTGGGTACCTGGGTGGGGGGGAGTCCAGCCCCCGTTACCCTCCCCAAAAGGATATCCCAGCACCCAGCAGACCGCCAAGGCTGCACCGGTCACCCTTGGGACCCCCCCGCTAATGCTGTAGGGGTTTTCTCTAGGCCCAGCAGGGAGATGGTCTCTGCTGGCGGCCAGTCCAGGAGCACACCAATACCCCAGGACAGGGCAGCAGCAGCCACGTGGCTGGGCACAGCTCGGGCAGGGACCAGACACGTCAGCACTGCCCGGGCTGCCCTGGACCCTTTCCTGGGCAGGTTTGGCCCCTGCTGGCCATGGACGGAAGGGCCAGCCCCAGGGCCTCACTGATGGGCACTGCACCCCAGGGAGCAGCCAGCACCCCACAGCCCCCAGTGCTGGTGCTCCCCGCAGGGTGGCTACCCTCTGCCATGGGGTGCTTCTGGAGGAGTCTGGCATTGCATTTTATTGTAGGAAACCATGAAAATACAGCAATTGTAACAGAATCCAGGAGAAACTACAGCAGCTCAGATGTATCCTGGCACAGGACCACTGGCATGGGCCCCCCCGGTGGATGGCAGCCTGGTTGGATCCCGACCCCGTGGCCCCAGCCTGCCCCAGCTGCGTGTTGTTTGGCACCGAGTGGTGTAACGGGGGCCAAGCGTGTCCCTCCAGAGCATGTGCAGGCAGGGGCACGGGCAGGGATGGCTGAGCACGTGGCTCCCCTGGGGACAGGCCAGAGCAGCCAGTAGCACTCTGTGGCCCCCAGGGGAGAGCAGTGGGCACTGCAATCCCACAGCCCGGCAGCCCACGGGAGGGACCCGGTGGCAGCTGTGTTCGGCTGTGGTGGCTGTGCGTGGCCACAGTGCTGCAGCTGAGTGAGCCACATTGAAAATGAGCCATTTTTAAAAAAAGTCTTCACACCTTGTTCCAGCCCAGCCTCCCCCCCCCCGGCCCTCTCTCCCCAAGCCCAGCTGCCTCCCCCACCCCAGCCAGCACTATCCCCCCCACCATCACCTACCACCACCACCACCTGCCACCCCCCTCCCTGCACAGTCCCGTGTCCTGCTCTCGCCCCCCTCCCTGGTCCATCTCTAGGGCTGACCCTCTGCCCAGCCGTGGCCTCAGCCCCAGCTCAGAGCAGCCTCGAGCTGAACTGGGTAACGGGGCAGGTGGACAGGGAGTGGACGGAACGGGAGAGCTGTCCCCATTCCCCCCCCACGCCACAAAACAAACACGTGCCTGTTCCCAGCACCAGCAGGGCCAGGGCTGCCCTCCCTGTGCCCTGCTCCCTGCTTGCTCCTGTCCCCCCCAGGCCCTGGAGCTCGCTGGGCAATTGGGGGTCACAGCCAGCGCGTGTGCGGGGAGCATGGGCACAGCTCAGTCCAGCTTGGCAAAGCCCCCAATGGTCACTTTACGCTCCTGCTTGTTGGCCACCAGCTCCTGGAGATGCAGGGCACCCCCTCCGATGAAGCAGAAGGCAGGGCAGATGGGCCCTGAGCAGTCCACACCGCACTCCCAGAGTTCACGGAAGGAGACGGCATCATAGAAGCTCACCTTGCCCTGCTCATAGTCCAGGCAGATGCCAATGCGCGGGGGCAAGGGCACAGTGCAGCCGTTGGGGTCACGAGAGGTGAGCGACGACCTGTGCGAGAGCAAGATCTTGCCCATGCCAATGGTGAGGAAAGCATAGGGCGGGGGTGCCTCCACCGTTGTGTCCTCTGCCCCGCTGTCATGACCACTGTCAGGGTCATACCTGTGGTAGGGGGATGTGTGAGTCCCAGTGCTGACATGCAAGGGACAGGCTGCGGCTCCCCTCCATGCCCCAAAGCCGGTGCCCAGTGGAGAGGCAGGAACAGGCGGAGGACCCCCCCCGCACCCACCGAGACCCTGCTCACCTGGGGCTCACTACATCCTGCGGCACCTGGAACCACTCCTGCAGTTTGCTCTCCAGTCCCACGCCCACCTTGACCAGGTAGGAGCTGGGGTCCACGCAGCAGGCCCAGTAGCTCTTGCCCTGCGTGATGGCCACATCGCCAATGACCAGGTCGATGGAGAGGTGGCAGCTGGTCATCAGGCGCTCAGCGGCAAAGAGCATGGGGATGCCGGGGACGCTGCGCACAGCCCGCTGGTCCTTGCTGATGGCCAGCCGGTCCCGGTTGAAGCCCCAGCGGTTGTCCAGGAAGAAGTTGAGGACTGCAGGGAGGAGGAGGAGGGGTGAGAAGGACAGTGTGAGTGGCTGGTGGGGTGCTCTGGATCGCTGCTCTGAGCCCCAGCACCCCTCACCTGGGGCGGGCGGCGTGTGCAGATAGATGTCCTCACTGTACTCCCCAAAGCCCGCCTTGTTGCAGCCCTTCACTCGGAGCACGTAGACGCTGTCGGTGTCCAGGTACTCCACGAGGGCACTGGTGCCGCGTACCTCCTCCCGCCGCTGCCACAGCTTCAGCCCCTTGGCCTTGGCGTCTGTCTTGCGGTACTCCACCGTGTAGTGCCAGGCGGGTGGCGAGTGCTGCGGCAGCCGCCAGCACAGGAAGATCTGGTCATAGGCGTAGGTGCGCTGCGTGTCAATGACGGGGGCCTCGGGCGCTGTGGGGAGAGGCACCGGCGGGCATCAGGCAGCATCCCCTGCCCTGGCAGGTGGGGAGGCGGCCAGACGCAGGGAGGGGGCATTCCGGATGGACGCGCGGACGCACAACCAGCAGGAATCTAGGGGGATCTGACTGCAGAGACCGTGTGTAGGCACCAGAGGAGAGCGAGAGTCAGGGAGACAGAGGAGCTCGCTGCTGTGGGGCTCCAGGGACCAGACAGGCTGAGTGCAAGTCGGGGAGGGAGGAGAGAGAAAGAAAGAGAGAGGATGGAGGCAGCAGGAGAGGAGGAGGAGAGGATACGGGGATGGCAGAGTAGTGTGAAGATGCCGGTGGCGTGGCAGGAGCAGCGAGGCAGGATGGGAAGGAGGGGTGGAGAGATGAAAGGATGGCGGGTGGAAGTGGGGCAAGGAGGGGGACAGAAATGGGGCAAGGAGGGGAACAGAAATAGGATGAGGAGGGGACAGAAATGGGACGAGAGGCAGATGGAAATGGGGTGAAAGGTGGACAGAAATGGGGCGAGGAGGGGGCAGGATGCACAGCAGCAGATGGAGGGGGGACGGAGCCACAGCCTGCCACCACCAGCGGGCAGGATGGGCACGGACAATGGCGGTGGAGGGGGAACAGGGCGGGAGTGGGGATGGAGGGATGGGACAGAGAGAGCGGGGCCAACTCTGGGGCAGGGATGTGACTTGCCTCAGTTACTTCGGTGACGACTCAGCAGCAGCCACAGCCTATAAACAAAGAGAGGTAGAAGCAGGTCTGAAAAGTGTTGCCAGCGGGTCCGGCAGGGCCACGCGGCTCCTGCCCTGTGGGGAAGCGCCTGCCCTGCAGCGGGGCAGCCTCCGCTCCGTACTCACCCTCCAGCGCTCCTGCTGCCCTTACCTGGCACCGTGGCCCTGCCTGTCCTGCCCCCTCACCTGGCCACCCTGGCACAGGGCAGGGCAGGGACAGGGATCACTTTGGGGGCTGCTGGGGTGGGGGCCATCCCTGATGGGGAAGGGGGACCAGCAGATCCGCGAGCGCCCACCTGAGCGCAGCCCTCCATGGCCATGGCTGAGCTCTGGCTCCGAGGTGGGCAGGGAGCCACTCTGCCCACAGGGGCTGCACCTCCACATGGGGCACAGCCGGTGCCCGGGTCCTGCTGCCTTTACCTCGGATGAAGGCCAGGTCGGTGAGCAACTTCAGCTCCCTGCTGACGTCGAGCTGGAAGTGGCTGAAGGAGGCCGTGGCTGCAGGACGGAAGCTCTGCAGTGAGTCGGTGGCCCTAAGGATCCTGAGGCACAGGAGAACAGGGATGTCAGGGTGGCACACAGCGGCCGCCTTGGGCACTGGAAGGACCTGATCACCCCCCCCAGCAGCCCCATGCCCACCAGGGTCCCTCCAACCCGGTACCTGTTGTGCAGCTGCTTGGCAGCCTGGACAAAGCAAGGGTGGTCGGTTTCCTTCAGCACCTCCTGGGCATAGCCCACCATGCCTGAGTTCTCCAGCATGGCCTGGTGTTCCTGGATCTGGCAGTGCAGGCTGGCCAGCCGCTCTTGCTGGCACTCCTCGATTGCCTGCAGCAGGGTTGCCCGCTTCTCCTCCAGCATGGTGCACAGCCCCTGGATCAGCTGCGACACCTCCTCCTTGGCCTGCGAGCCGTTCACCTGCCGAGCACAGCAGGGTCAGCATGCCACACACCCCGGGGCGGAGAGGGGACCAGGCTGGCAGCGCCACCCCCCACCTAGGGACAGCTCAGGGACAGGTGGGCACCTTCCACCCTCACCTCCGTGTGCTTCACCGTCTCCTCCAGCTCCGCAATCTGGGTCTGCACCGTGTTCTGGCTGCTCAGGATGTAGGCGAGGCTCTTCGTCAGCTTCTCCTGCAGGGAAAGAGGTGAGGCGAGGTGCTGGCAACCCCCACGCCCCCGACCTGCACACTGCATCTGCAGTGGGGCTCCACCAGTGCCCCCAATTCCTCCCTGCTGAGCCCCATCCCTACCCTGAGTGTGGCCCCAGCAGCCCTTACCCTGAGGGCCTGGTAGGCGCTGAGCACTGGGGTGATCTTGTGGCTGGTGTGAGTGCGTCGCACACGGCAGAGCTGACACACCAGCCGCTGGCAGGTCTTGCAGTAGTGAGTCACCTCCTCCTTGTGCTCTGGGCACATCAGCCCCTGCGCGGGCACAGGGGAACTCAGCGGGGCTCCACGCCCATCCCCCATTCAGCATCCCCATCCCCCCCAGCATCCACAAAATCCCTAGCGGGGAAGGAAGACCCCGACAAAGAGGCCATACCTTGGGGCGGAAGGTGAGGGTGGGGGGCGTGGGCTCATGCTGGGCTTTCTGGGTGCCCCAGGGGTGGTATAGCTTAAAGCACTCGTTGCAGAAGCTGGACTTGCACTCAGTGCAGCCCTTGGTGGCCTCCAGCTGTGGGGGCTTGCAGAACTGGCACATGATGGCAGCGCTGATGTTGATGGTCTGGCGGTAGCGCTCCACCACCCGCTCCAGCGTCAGGTTGCGGAAGAGGCTGCCCAGGCCCCGCTCACCCAGGTCCACATCCTGCTGGCAGGCTGGGCAGGGGAAGCTGACGGTCTGGGGGTGCACAGTGCCCCGCTTGCGCCCCGGGTAGGTGCCAAAGCCTGCAGGAGGGAGGCAGGGAGGGCATCAGGCAGGGCACGGTGACCCAGAGCTGCTTGGCCCTCCTGTGGGAGAGCCGGTGGGTGCCATCCCTGTCCTCTCCAGCTGTCCCACCTGACTTCAGGAGGCGGTCGAGACGGTCAGGCTTGGGGATGGCCCGGCGCCCCAGGCGAGGGCTGCGGGTGGCAGGGGTGGCGGCAGGCGAGGAGGGCTCAGAGGTGGGGTCACAGCAGAGGTAGCCGTGCTGCAGCAGCACCTCACTGGCGCAGACGTGGCAGACATTGTGCGTGCAGGGCAGGGCCAGTGGCTGCTTGTACATCTCCTTGCACACAGGGCAGACCAGCTCCCGCTCCATGTTCTTCATGCTGGTCTGAGGAGAGAGGGGGGAGCATCACCCGCTGCTGATGGGACCAGGGCTACAATGGGGACTGGGGCTGGGACTGGGGCCAGGATCAGGGCTGGGACCAGAACCAGGGCCAGGATCAAGCCTGTGACCAGCAGCAGGGCTGGGAGGAGGATCAGCACTGGGACCAGCACCAGGATGGGGACCAGGGCTGTGACTGGGATGGGGATTGGGGCTGGGGCTGGCACCAGGGCCAGGATCGGGACCGGCACCAGGACCAAAGCCAGGACCAGCACCAGGGCCAGAACCAGGATGGGCACCAGGATCGGTGCCAGTATGGGGACAGGGACCCCCGCCCACGGCTGTGCAGGCAGCCCCCGGCGCTCCCGGTGTTCCCGGCCCGGGGGGGGGCCGGTCCCGGCGGTGACACAGTGCAGGGGGGGCCCGGTGCCGGCCTTCCCCGGGGATCGCCGCCCGGTGGGTCGGGGCGCGGGTCTGAGGCCTCACCACGGCCTGCCCAGCCTTCAAGGGCACCCCCGCCATCCCGCCCGCCCCCGCCATCGGGCCCCACCGCGTTGCCATGGCGACGCAGGGCCCGGGAGCCCGGCCCGGCCCGGTCCGCGCCGGGGAGCTGGCGCTGGCGGAGGTACGGAGGAAGTACAACGCGCCGTTGAAGCTGTTGTGCCGGTTGACCGCGGGTTCTGTTCTGGCCAGTCCCAGAGGCCTCCTGCCCCACCGGGACATCATCGGACAGCTGCCCGGGCAGGTGCTGCGTACGTCGGCCGGGGCGCCGTTGCTGCTGAGGCGGCCGTCGCTGGAGGAGTACGTGCTCCTGATGCCGCGGGGACCCACCATCGCCTACCCCAAGGTACCGGCCGTTCACCGGGGCTGGCTGGTGACTGGGAGGTCGCTGGCCGAATCTCGCCCTTAGTTGCCGAGAGTGCTAACGTGGCGCGTTTTTTCTCACCCGCAGGATGTAAGCGCTATTTTAATGATGATGGATATCCACGCGGGAGACACCGTTTTGGAAACTGGCAGCGGGTCTGGCGCTATGAGCTTGTTTCTGTCAAGAGCAGGTGAGAACCTGGTTTTAGAAAACATAGAAGCAGCGCAACGCCCTTATCACATGTTGTCTTTCTTTTGGCCAAATACTTGTGGTCAGTTCTTAAAAGTTTTGCTGCGGTTCGCATGTTCGTATATAGTTTTGTTGACGTAAAGGAAAATTACATCTGTGCCAGAGCCAATGCGGGAACTGCAAACCGTTTTGAGTGTCTTTTAAGGGCCGTAGCGCAAAGCGTTGCTGAAGGCCCTGCAGAAAGCTGGGTTTCAGCCATCATTATTGCTGGCTTTGGCTTAACCATACTAGACTCCTTCTCCCAATCTCTTGCCTTTCTCAGTTTCCTTTTCCTTATCTTGATGGATCACGTGAATAATCAGATTGCTAGATACCAGTGCAAATGCTCATGTGGACGCACACTGTTATTTTTTCATGTTATAGCTAGCCTGGTTTGATCTAGGTGTCAGTGCTCTAAAAGGTAGAGAGCCTTTGTACTCAGCAATGTGAGCGAGGGTGAAACCTCACTCTTCATCTCATCTGTAGGTATCTTGTCAGTGGACCACACTTCAGAGTAATTTAATTTATGGGCTTCTGATAGAACAACTTCCTTAAGGAAAGAAAAAAACCAAAGCAAAACCACCACAATTGTTTGCTGTAATTGCTTGTACACACCTGCAACATAAAGCACCACTCGAATTTGGTTTTCAAATTGGTTTGTTTTTTAAAAATGTATTTCTGCTATTGCAGAATACTGCCCTCCTCTGCAATATTAAAGGCCTTTGGAGGGTAAAGGCAGGAACCTCATCATGGATCATCTTGAACTGATAGAGCAGAAAAGCACAAGTTGCATATCATAAAGGCTTATGGTCAAAGACAGGGTTTGTGGGCACCCCACCATCAGAGTAACTGGATACCTGAGGGTGCCAGCAGCGGTCACTGAACCTGAGAAGCAGCCTGTATCCCGAGCTCCTGTGAAACCTCAGCACTAACATTTCTTTTTTACTATTTTCCAGTGTGTGTTATAAAGCATTGTTATAGACTATGCTGTCTTTGTAAAATGTTTACAGTTTGGGCTGCCTTTGTGGCTATATTCTGTGTCATTCAACAATCCAAGATAGAAGATGTTTTGGTACTCCCACTTACAGCCAGCCAAGTATCTGTGGGAGGTGGTGCTTCCTCTTACGCTCTCGTGAGGGAGACAGACTGAACAGATCGGCTGCTCTTTTTGTTCAAGTCCTTTAACCTTTGAACTCAAAGGCAACGAATTAGTTTACTCTTACTCTCCCATGTAGCAGTGCTGTATTCGCTGTCCCTTGACACGTGCTCCAGGATAACAGTACAAGGCTTTTTAGAAGCATGTTTTTTTCTGAGGAAGTTTAGTATCCAGCAAGTATGTTACCAGTGTCATCGATCCAACCCTGCTCCTGGATGCCAGGTCATACTGCTGAGGATAACGTGAGGAACTAGGAATGGTTACACTCAGTGAATGGTGCAAACTAGAGTGCTGAGATCCATCAGGAGCTTAAAATTGGTGAGGGTGTGTAAGCAGCAGCAAAGGGAATCTGGAAGGTCCCCTCCCGAGATGAACAGAGTAGTTTGTTCTTCTTAGTCCATTGTTTTAGCTGCAGCAATCTTCACTTGGCGTACTAATTCAGTTGAAAATGCTTATTTTAAGGATCAGCCATTAAATGCTGCCCCAAGATCACTCAGCTGCAGGTGGTCCTGGAATACATTGGGCCCAGGTTTTGAGGTCAGTAGTTGCACCTCTGCTCCCCCTCCGTCTTTCTGCCTCCTGCTGCTATTCCTTAGTTCCTTCTGATCATCTTTCTGCAATAAAATAGGGGTTTTTTGTTGTTCTGTGATTGGATTTTGAAGATGGTTTGGAATTATCCTCAAAGAAACTATTGCTGCCATTGGAGCTAGAAGCTGACAAAACAGAAGATGAAAGTCAGCACTTTCTGTTTCCAGAGATGCATTTGGAGAGAGGGAAAGTAAGAGTCATTAGCTTTTCCCATCTTCCCCTACAGGCAGACCCTAAATCCAAAGAAAGAGACCGAATAACTGATGTTGGCTAAGGCAAAAGTTAGCTTTTATCAAATTATTTTCTGACTTGGGTATTCAGGCCGCTGTGGCCATTTCATACAAACACACCTGTACTTACCGATTCTTCCTCTCCTTTTTCAGTCTTGTTCAATAGGTTCCTTCTGAGCACTTTAATTTAGCTGTAACGATGCCAAGTCAGCAAAATCTGTTAACCCTGTCCATAGGAAGAAAGCAGTACTTGTGTGCCAGTTCAGCTCTATCTTGAGGAGAGGGAAAAAAGGTGTGAGATTGTATTGCTATTTTCAAATTTATGGAACTTAAATCAGCACCAAATATGGACAGTGTTAGTCACAGCTCAATGCAATTTGGCGCTGACCCTGAAATAAATAAGATTTGATTTGGTCTTTCCTAATGGTGGCTAATTTTGCCACCATTTAGTACAGTGACACCCAACAATAAAAATAGCTGCTACATAGGTAAACGCTGGAATTTAAATCTAGTGGGCATGTTACCAAGGTCCATGGAAATATTTAATGTCCACAATTCTTACTGATTTAACAATTTCATTAATCTCCTCTCTTCATGTTACTCTCATTTCACATTTCATTTTCCATTCCTTCTTTAATCTTTCCCAGAAACTACTGACATGCAACAGGACAAAGTTAAGACTGTGTTAAGAATGTGGTATTTGCCATGACTTTAAGATCTTTGAGAACTGGAAAACATGATGTATGCAAACTTGACATACCGCAGCATCACAATAATGAAGAGTTTTGACTCGCTATTTTAACTAGTTGTCCTTATTTTTACAGAAGTCAGTTTCAAAATGTAGGAAGTTTTTTGGAGTGAGCAGAGGAAGCAATTAAGACTGACCCCAGTGTGAACAATTTTATTCTTCCAGTAGTTCCAAGCTGATAATCTTGAGTGATAAGGAGTTGGTGCTGCAATTCTGCAACTGCTTAAGATGATCAAAGGCAACACTGCTGAAACCCTCCCTCCTTACGTGTTGGCTCTGGCCTCTGTCTGATCCTGGGTGAGCTAGATCAGGGGAAGACTGCTGGGAAACCCATCCCCTCTTTTATTTGGTTTTCTGAATGGATTCACAGTGGGATCACAGAGGTGAGGGAAGGAGCCTGGTGACTCTGACCTAAAATGGCTTAAAAAGTCATAGAACCTCACCCGCTGAACTGCTGATTGCTGAAAGCTGCCTTCACCCATTAAAAAGTAGCAAGGAGAAAGAAAAGCTAATGGTGGGATAGGTTTGAGGAATTAAAGTAATACAAGGATAGAATAATACAGGATTGCACATGCTGCTGTCTGTGCCTGGATTTCCTCCTAACACTTCCTTTATGAAGAATTATGTGTTGGACTCATACAGTAAATTTCAGGATAGTAAAGTGATAATTAAAACAAGTAATAAAATAATAAATTACAGCTACAGACCATAACAGGAAAATAACACAAGCCTGTGTAAATCAAAGAGTACACTTGAAAACTTGTCTGTGGTGCTGAGATCAGTGAGCAGGTGTGGGGGGCGTTTCTCAGCCTTTCCCCAACCCTATGAAGGGAGAGGCAGAGAAAGAACTATGCGCATGGAAAACAGCAAATCTTTGTAAAAATAAGGACTGTCAACAAAAATTTAAAACGAGCAGTTCCAAATCTTATCAACAACAGAAGCAGTGACTGTCTGTCAGTTTTTTAGCACCTGTGAGTAGTGACTGATGTTAGAGCTTTCTCAGCTGGTACCTCTGGTAGTTGTATCAGAAGAATCGTAGATGGATAGGACCACAGATGCTCAAGTTGTCTTTTGCTGCAGGAGTTACTTCAGGAGGACATCTTAAGAACAGTTTGTACTACTGTAACTATGCTTTATTTCACCTGTGGATTGATGGATTTCAGTCTGAAAAAGAACTAACCCAGCACTTTATCTGCATATGTCTGTTTTATATGTAAAGAAGAAACAAATTGTAATTGTTTGTTTCATATGTGATTATTTCCTAAAGCGAAGTTGAGATTTAAAGGTGTACTTATGTTGTTTACTACAATACTCTTTCCTAAATTCTTTATTATGAGGGGAAGAGTACTAAGTCTAGTGTCTCTTTTGTTTTCAGTTGGGCCCAAAGGACGTGTTATAAGTTATGAAATCAGAGACGATCATCATAATTTAGCTAAGAAGAATTACAGGCACTGGCGTGCTGCATGGGAAATAGGACATATGGAAGAGTGGCCAGATAATGTGGATTTCATTCTTAAAGACATTTCAACAGCTGCTGCAGATATGAAATCTGTAACAGTTGACGCAGTAAGTCCAGAGAATCCCCCCATTTGACATTTATCTTTTCTGCATAAATTAAAACCTCTGGTGCTCACACTCACAATGGGATTCCCATATCTAGTTTAACATGAGAAAAAACAATCAATCAATGAAAGAAACATTGTGATTTTTTTTTTTTGTCAGATTACAAATATTTTCAAGGTTTCAGTTAACAGTTTCCCAAATGAAAGAGCGATATGGCTGTAGTACAGAAATACAATTAATCACTGCTGTCTTGTAAGCAAAGACAAACTTACTGTCTTGTATTTTGGAGAAACAGATATTTTTGTATCTAAGGCATATATTTCAAACATTAAATTTAAGGAAAATACATAGGCTTATAGAAAATATAAATATGTAAACACTTTGCTATCAGCTATATAGAATGTACAATGTGACCAAAGCCTAAGTGAGAGTAAGGAATGCTACTGCTTGCTCTCCTGTCCCGCTGCTTATATCCAGATTTTGTAAAGAGAGGCATGCTGGGGAAAACAGCTAGATGTTAACCATGTGAAGCAGACAAACTACTTACATTAACACTTTAAACAAATGACAATTGTGTTAAACAGTTTGAGCAAAGTAATAAAATATATAGCATAAAAATACCATTTTAAAAACTTGAAATGTAATGGTCCACAGGAAGGATCAGGTATTACATATCCCATTGTTTTTTACAGTTTGAATAGTTTTCTAGCAGAAGATGGATAAATTGCCAGTGACAGAAGTTTTCCAAATCTTGAAACAAACAGCAAGTTAGACATTGAGACTGTAGTGAGCTTTTCATGATAAAGATGCACTTGAATTTTTTTTTTTTTTTTTTTTTTACATTTGAAAAATATATATCCAAAGATGTTAGAAAATGTAGTCTTCTAAAAGTTTTTATTAATGTCAGCATTATGGAATTTAATTAGTAGGAGGTTTAATGTTAGCACAGGACTACCATGTTGGCGAAACGTTACTTGCTGTTTTAATAGAAATTTATTTGGAAGTAGCAAGGACTTTGTTTTGTACATGTGTAGACCTCTGGTTTCTCTAAGGCTTTGAGAGGCAGTCATAAAACTGGTTTGTGATTACATACTGCTGTTGTATACATTTTCCGTAGGTAAATATTGTTTTTTTCAAGTATTGTTCTTGTGGAAAAAAAATGATAGACACATATTAATATTTACTGGGAAAACATGGGTATCTTTCTCTTGCAGATGGTTCTGGATATGCTTAACCCTCAGTCTGCTCTGCCTGTTGTACACCCAAGTCTGAAACAGGGTGGTGTGTGTGCTGTGTATTTAGCAAAGTAAGTATTTACTTCTGGTACTTAACATTTATTCAGGCATCACCTAACATTGTTATAAAACCAAACATCTTTTAAAATATACATTCAACATTAATGAAATGTTTAACGATATTATTTCCCCCCCATGTAATTTTTTTAGGGAGTTGCACTCAGTATAAATTACACTTGGTCATATCCTTTGGCCTTTACTTTGGGAATGTTCTCGTTATGGTCAGTGGAAGTCTTCGCTTAATGACATCCTCAAAATAAGTGTACTGTTTTCCAATTCCATAGTTGGGTTGCTAGCTCCTTTAACCTAAAATTGAAGGACTCTTGGTAACCACAAGGGTAAAGAATGTGACAAAGGCAGTAGAATTGAGACTAACAGTGTATGATTTGAGTTTTCAAAATACTGCTTTATCCTTTGCATTTCTTCAAAAGCATCACGCAGGTTATTGACCTTTTAGACAGAATACGGACCTGCAAGCTCCCTTTTTTGTGTGAAAGGATCATCGAGGTAACTTATAGAAATTGGTTGGTACTCCCTGCTAAAATCAAGAATTGTAAATCAAGCCAAATGGTGGAAACTCAAGAAGGTATTGAAGAACCACCTCAAAAGGAATACGAAGAAATCCACATTCAGGATCAAGCAGTTCTTAAAGAAAGTGAATACAATGGTAAGAACATAATTGCTGATGGAATAGCCTGTTGTTGCAATTTGATAATCCAAGGATATAACGAAGGCAAAGCTTGTAGGAACAGGCAGTGTTTTTTTCTTGGGTCAGCTGAGCCTGTTGTGAAGAATAGATAAGCTTTTGTACAGCCCAGACCTTTTCAGGTCTGAAAAAGGATATATTAATGGTTATTTAAGTTTAAATATCTTATTAAAAATCTCAACTAAATAGAAAATAAATTGCAATCTGCAAATAAAGAATGACTGCCCTTCTACTACTGTTTTCAAATTTTTATTTTTTAATAAAATTCAGTCCTCTATACTCATCCTGTAGCTGCTTTAGAGGACCCTGATGGGCTTAAACGTTCCATAGGAGACTCTGTTTTGTATTCATGCTGTTCTGGCAGATCCAAAAAAGATGCCTCATACTAGTACAGATTTGCCAAGTCCATAGTAGAGCAAAGAGGTCTGAATGTACTGATAGGTGACAAAAAAGCACTTTAACAGAAGCAAAAAGAAAATGAAAATAACGTCGGGGGAAAAAAAATCTATGCGCATTGGCAACTCTAGTCTGTATGTATGTTTTAAACTTGTTAGAAAGAATTAAAAAAATTCACTTCTCACAGAACCCCTTTCTGATGATGCTGAAACTTACTGCTCGGTGCCTTATGTTGCTAGACCATCTTATTGGCAGGACGGTCATTCAGGTGAGACACTTGAAAAATGTTGTTTTATCTTAAATGGTTAGTAGTATTTTATTTTCAAAAATACTATTTTTTTTGGTACTAGCATCTGACACATTACTATATATGAAATCATAAAACTTATAATAATAAAATAATCCTTGTATATTGATATACTGAAGTAGTAACTTGTTTTTTTTTTAATTAGCATTCCTTACCAAGTTGAGAAAGTTTCGACCACTGCTTTCTTGATGCTGCTGAGATGTTGGCTGCTAACTTGAGTATTGTATCAGAATAAAATAAAATGTTGCTAAGTAGCTGCTACATTTTGCAAGTTGTGTAACTTTTAAGTAATGAGTGCTTTGATTTCTACTTCATGTAGAAAAGTTTGAAATCCCACCTACTATTTAAAGGGAAAAGTTTTAACAGAATCATCAGGTATGGTGGTGTGATGCAACACAGATTATTCTGCAAAGGACAATATCTGTTTCTATCTCATTGGCTGTATTTCATTCTTCATTGCTTATAAACCAATCCATGGACTTGTCTTGGTTCAAGGTGCTACCTGGTCTCCTTTTGCTGGACAGGCTCTGACAGTCTACCAGAAATAAGGAGAAAAAAAACTAGTAAGAAAATAATGGATCAGTCTGCCCTTTGAAATACAAGTGAAGCAGCTTCAGACTTCACTGGCTACCAACTGGTGGCTTTCAGTTTCTTTAAGAACAATGTTCTTAAAGCACAACTGTGAGACAAATGGAAATTCACTGAATTTCTTCTCTTGATAAAGCTGTGCTTATTTCAAGAAAAAGACCAGTTGTTGACATGTATAGCTTTGGTTCAGTTCCCACACCCATGCTGAAGGCTGCCTGGTTATTTGTGAACTTCATATAAAGCACTCTCAAATGGTCAAAATAAACACAATTTTTTCTGACCTTTGTCAGATATGAAAAGCAAGATCTCTCAAGTAAAAATGGATTTAAAATTCAGTCTTTCAGGGTCTAACATAAGTCTCCACATAAGCACATGGTGATGTTTAACACGTTAAATTTATTAAGTGACATGTTGTAAGCACCTGACTTGTTCTGTATCTCAAGGAAGATTCAAATGCTGAATTTTCAAAGTTGAGGGATCCCTTGAGAATCGCAATTGTAATGAATCTGTCAAAAGCAGTAACACAACTCTACTATAATAGTGAAAATTTGGATATTAGTGAGAATATACAAAAATAAAAAATAGAGCTATAAATAACTGTAACCCTGTATTACATAAGTGTGCTAAGAACTCTGCAGTGGTTAAGCACATGAAAGTGCTTTGCAGAACCGAGGCCTTATACAGCTCCACCAGGAAGTTTACATCTCAAGTGTGTTGCACTCTTAAAAATGAATTAAATGAGCGTTTGCCCCATAACTGCTGTACGTAATGGAGGCTTCTCATACAAAGGCTCAGAGCGCTATTTTGAGTAGATTAATATACAAAGATTCAATTACATAAAACAATTTTCACAATAAACTCTTGTATGGTTTTCTATGCCTACTCCAATCTTGAAATCTTGTATAAACTCTGTCAACAATTGAGATGATAGACTTAAAGGAACATGTGAGTTGTGATTTAACATCTGTCATCAGTTTGGACATCAACTGAGCAGCCTGCCCTTTCTAAAAACAGTGCTCTCAACAAGAGCACTTCAACTCACATAACACACTCTTTTAACTCATGTGAACACACCTGTATTTTTACTATTTCTTCTAGCCAATCCTATTGCATTCAAAATAGGATTCTCAGTTTAATTTATAATGCAAGAATAGTACTAAATGCCTAAATAGACTGGAACGCAACCCAAAATCTACCATAGTAGATGAAGGTAATTTGAAGAGACTCGGAATGTAAAGCAGTTGGTACTTCGAGGAAGTCAAGAGACAAGATGTGAAAATGCAAGTGAAACTATGGCAGTAAAAGCACAGTTCTGCCAAGGCAACCGCATTTGTAATAGGCCTGTGTGCTCACACAGACATCCTGTCTTGTCGTACCAAGAAGGACACAGTAGTCCCTACAGTAGTCCGAAGGGCAAATATGGCCTCAGTTGCCTAAACTAACTGAAAATTATTTGCAATATTAAACCGTACCTTGGGCATAATAAAAAGGAGAGTCGATGAGCATTTTCTCAGTTGGAAAGGTGTCCTTCGAATTCTGGGATGGATGTAATTCCATCATCTCCAAAGTGCCAGTAGATGAGGAGGAAGATGATGATAATCCTAGCCGTACAAATCTTCCCTTCTTACCACAAAGCAGGCAGTCTGTAGGAGTAGCACTAGGTCCACGGGGCAGCTGTGCTTGATCATCATAGTTTCTCACAGCTCCGCTGTGGTGTATAGAACGTTCTCGCTGCCATACGTAATGTGTTGGAGCAATAGCCATCACCTATTGGAACAGCCATTACATCAGAAACAGTAAAAATAACAGGAAAACATACAGCTGAAAACAAGGGATCCAATTCATGTATGGCAGGGAATTAATACTACGTAGCTGAAATGTGTATCATCTACTATGTATCTGCTTCTGTCTCACTAGAAAGTTTGCTACCTTAGGCACAAGTAAGTGAACCAGTTATGAATCAGATATGGAAACACAACAATTTACAGCCTTGTACATTCATGTGAATCATCACAAATACCAGCTTATGCTTTGTATGTTGGACTGAAGATGGTGTCTTTTACTAACTGCTAAACACCAACTAGATGGATCTTCTGGTTCACAATGTTGCTGAACTGATGACCATTGGAAGCTGGGAGGGTGTGCTGGGAAAAGCATTCTGCACTTGCCTTGTTCCTTGTACTTTTCCCATAAGCACCCAATCCCATCCCCGGAGATGGAACTCTAGACTAAATGAGATTTTCTCTTCCACCAGCTGTAGTAAACATTATGTTCTTAGAACATGACAGGGCTTTTCCAGACAGATACGTTCCACCCAAAATGTGAGGAAAGTCTTTTTTTCCCTCCTAGTATGTTTGTAAAATGTAGGTTGTAACACTGCATTAATAGTAGAGAAAGTTAAAAGTGTGTCCTTCTGAGTTTTTTTTAAATGCAGTGAAAAACCATTACCTTAAAGTCAGTTGAAGCTATATTATTAATTTCGAAGGGATTAAAACTGCACCTGAGGTGCTGTGATTTTTGTGTGAAGGTTCTACTTGAGTACAAACTTATAATTTGTAGAGCAAATGCACACATACAAAATTATTTCTAAAGTGAATGAAGTGAAACAACTGATAGTAAATTTTAAATAAAAATACTTGCATAAAGCAGAAAGATTCTAGTCAGTAAAAACTTCACTTTTATTAACAGTAGTGCAATGTAAAATATTCTAGTTTACCTTAAAAGCACAGTTTCAGAGAATGTATTTTAAATGCAGAAGAAAAAAATTTTCATGGAAGATAAATGGACCATTACGTTTTAGCTGCATCTTTTCTTTCCCGTGGTTTGTCAACACACTTTAGAGAAGAAATTAATTGTATAGAGCTAGATTGTTAGCTGGTATTAATTGTTGTAGTTTCAGCATCTACAATATTAAAACCCTCCCTACCTCTTCACAGCAGCGTCTGCTTACAATAGCCCTGTAGTCAATTCTACTCCATAGTTGATCTCTTAACTTTAAGAAATCAGGGAAGAGATTTCTCCAGGCTTTTCCCAAAGCCCATGGGAAAATGTCATACTTTGATTCTTCATCGTCTTCTTCAACTGTATTTGCCAGATACCTTCAAATATATATATGTTTGTGTCTGTAAATGTTGTTCAATCTTAAATCACTATATTAGTATGATTGCTAACAATAAAAGACATAGTATTGAAGTAGTTCTAGTACTGTGAGAAAAACGGCTAACAAAATACAGCCTTCTCTCTGGAGTACAGTATTTTCTTAGAAAGTTCCATATGTATCCTTTGGGTAAATAAAAACTTAAGCTATTATAAAAATTGCTTTACCCTAGAGGCTCCTAAATTAGTAGATACGCAAGAACTAACATATCCTGACAGCTTTATCCAAACTGGCAAGATATCCTAGCACTAAAATGAACAGTTTCTGACCGATTCTCTAAATAATGCTTAAAATTGTCTTACGAAATTTTAAACTTCACGTGGATTTTAACTGTTCTTGGAAAATTATGTTCCTCGCATTAAATTAGGAGCAAACAACTAAATACAGGTCTCCTTTCATATATAAATGAAAACTTTAAATTATTTTCTTCATGTCCATATTTCTGCCTTCCTTCACTGTGTGCTACTTTTGGTTCTGGGTTGTCTTCTCAGGCAACAGGAAAATATTTACTTCCTCTGCATCCACCTGATACTAAACTCCTGTAAATCATACCTGAAAAAATTACAACTTCTAGTCTCCTCCCAAATTTTCTCACTTGCTCCTAACACCAATATTCCCTCTGGGCCCAGTCTCACCAGACCCTTTGTTCCCTTTCTAATCCTGTCGCTCCTCTGGCCTGGCTTTTCTCCCTCAGTATGGGGTCAGATGGCTTCCTCCTCCATGCTCTGTGGATGCTGCCCAGAATACCATTTACAGCAGAAGAAACAGCCATCTTTCTCCCGGCACGAGTGTGCGAATCAGAGTATCTGAGAAGCACTATTATGGAAAAAAAATGACCCAAGCACCATAACACTATGAAAGAAAATGCTGAATCACTCTGTACGTATAGCCAAATATGAAGAGATTATATAGGCTTGGTAAAGACAGATTACTGATTGCACCTCTGTTTCAAAGTATAGAAATTTTAGAACTGTTCAAAAAAGTTCTCAGAAACGCTCTAGCAACATTTTTACAGTTGACTTAAATCATGTCGACAGAAACTTTAATTAAAAGTTACTCCCAAGGTGCATATCATGAGGAAACATTTTGGCACAAATGACTTAAAGGCTGGCAAAGATATAATAAAATAAGGTCTTGTAACAGGAAGTGTGAGCCATGTATATGTTGCCACGTATTGTCCTGCATTTATTACTTGCAATGCTTAAAAAAGTTCCACAGATTCAGTTTGGTAGGCAGAATGCCACGCTATATATCACTACACCAACACAAACATCCCCTCGCTGCTGCTCAAGCTTGTTCCACACTGGCGGTCATCAGAGAAAGAATGTTGGATTTGCACTGTTTATATATAGTATTTACATTATGTTTTTGTATTTCATATAGAACCCAAACAACTACACACTCATTAAAGAAGTCACATCATGTATCATAATTATCAGTGGCATAAACAAAGGAATAAAATAATGCAAAGTTTATGCTAATAAAACCAGATAATTTAAAAGTACTTACAGAGCGACAAAGAAATTGATTCTGGTATGCTCATTTACTGTGAAGTTAGCCCTCTTGAAATAAACGAAAGTCATTGCCAAGAGATACTGTTTTAAAATGTAAAATGCAGTATCAATATATTATTTCAGTATATAATTTCCTAAAATGCTTTGCACATTTATCTTATACCAAGATATTTTGATAATTTTTATCAATGAGTGTCGTGGTTTAACCCCAGCCAGCAACTAAGCACCACGCAGCCGCTCACTCACTCCCCCCCCAGTGGGGTGAGGGAGAAAATCAAGAAATGAAGTAAAACTTGTGGGTTGAGATTAGAACGGTTTAATAGAGCAGAAAAGAAGAAACAAATAATGATAATGATAACACTAATAAAATGACAGCAGTAATAATAAAATAATTGGAATATACAAATGATGCACGGTGCAATTGCTCACCACCCACCAATTGATGCCCAGTAAATCCCCCTGCCCCCACTCTCCCCAGTTTATATACTAGATGTGACGTCCCATGGTATGGAATACCCCGTTGGCCAGTTTGGGTCAGCTGCCCTGGCTGTGTC
>JAVJGG010000088.1:12439190-12452607 GCA_035590195.1 Aviceda cuculoides | reverse complement strand
ACCTCCCAGCCTATGTCGTGGGAACCCCCTTATCTGAGATGTCAGGGACATCAGGAGCCCCTGGGTGAGCGCGGGCTCGGAAGCTGCAGTGGCTGCCAAGGAGAGGCAGGGGGTGGCAGGGGAGCCCCCCCCCCCTCCTCCTTCCCTGCCCTTATCAGCTGCCTCTGCTCTCTCCCAGGGCTTTGCTCCAGCACCGGCCAAAACCCGCAGGCATCCCCTGCCCCGCTCCCCCCCGCTCCCTGTTTGCTCGATATTGTGAATTCCCCCCTGTGACCCCCCAGCACAGGGCGGGGGGCTGCACGTGTAGCGGTCGCGTTGCTGGCTGCCTGGAGGGGAGTGCTGTGGCTCGCTATCTGCTCCCATCTGCCCCCAACACCGATCCAACCTTGTTAAACCCGTCAGAGAGATGCTTTGCCACCGTGTTGTGAAGTGATAACTCAGCCGCATTTGCAAAACAACTTTCCTCTTGTTTATTACATAATGATCCATTGATTGTGGGTAATGTTGCATGCCCGCCGCTGCAGCCGTGCGAGGAGCACTCCCCTGGCACCCCCTGGCTGGAGGGACTTGGGCAGATGCCGGCACCGCGGCTGTAACTGGAGAGCAGCTGTCGGCTCCAGCAGCCAAGGGCTCCCACAGGGCTGAGGGTGTGCGGCTGGGTGCCCCACGTCCCACCCACATCCCCCATGTCTTCCCCGCATTCCCCCCTCTCTCCCCACCCTTGGCTCCCGGGGGAGGGGGACCCGCTTCTTCCCTTTCATCCTCCTTTGTTGCGGCTGGGCCTGACATCATCCCCTGCACCGTAATGACTGTGCGAGGCCTCCTGCTCCTGGGAAGCCAGCGCTGCCGTGGCTTGTACAGGGGAGCACCTCCTGGGAACACCCCTGTGGCCACAGCCGGGTGGGATCAGAGCGTGGCATGCAAAAGCTGCGGGGATGGGTGCAGCCGGACAGTGGTGAGAGCTGGTCAGCGCCACAGCTGCTTCCCTCCCTGGGGTCCTGGCATCACCCTGGGGTCCTGGCATCACCCCCGTAGTGCCCCCACTGTAGCAGAGACAGGCTGCACCTGTGCTGAGTGCTTGGGGAAACTGAGGCAGGGAGCAGCGATGGGGGGTCTGTGCAGCCTCTGGAAAAGCCCAGCACCTGAGGCCGTCCCCCCTGGCAAGGCTGGTGCTTTTGCCCCGGAGGGTGACGAGTCTCCAGGAGCACCATGTGAGGTCCATCCCATGGGACTGGGATGTGGTACCCACCACTGTTGGTTGAGGGGCTCCCCCGTTCCCTTTGCTGCAGTCCCCAGACCCACGGCAGGACCACCAGTGCATGGGGACAGGACTGGGAGCAAGGCCACAGGGACATGGCTGGATCCCAGCATCACTGCCCTGCCTGGCAGTGCCAGTGCACTGCCCTGCCAGTGCAAAAGGGCAGTGCCAGCATCCGTGGCTGGACTGGGGGAGGAAGGACAAGCACATGTCCCCTGCTGGGGACAGCCTGAGGGACAAGCCTCGGCTAGAAGGTGTCCAGTTACCTCGACAAGCCGCAGCAGGGACAGGGTGACCATAGGCAGGGCTCCATACAGGGTGGGTGCCCACCAGCAGTGGCACCAGGGTTGCCAGCAGTGGTGTGCACGTGTGAATGGTCACGGCCACACCTCCTGGTGCGTGTGGGGCTGGGGACTGCTCTGGCTGACCGTGGGATGGGGTCAGTGCCCGCACAGGCAGGGCTCCTGCTGCACTGGCTGCAGTTTGCAGGACAAAGGTGAAGACATTTTGCGCCGTAAACACTTGCAGCAGAGCAACACAGGGCAGGTGGGGCTGGCCAGAGGCCACGGAGCTCGTGACAAACTATTTATGGTTTCTCGGCTCGGGATACCCAGGTGTGCCCCAGGCCCTGCCCGGGCTGATGTCACTGGCAATGAGGCTGGGGGAGGAATCCTCTTCCAGTCCACGGCCAGGAGTGAAGGCCACAGTGACGTGCCACGCTGGCTGCGTGCAGCCCAGCAGGTAGGCACGGCCCGATGCCAGGCTGCACGTGGCAGGGGCAGAGCTGCATCCCCAAGGCTGGCTGGCCACGCCAGGCCCTTACGCATTTGGCCGGAGAGCAGGATGCACCCAGCCCTGCCCGGGGAGGACAGATGCTGCCATGGGGTGATGCAAAGCCTTGTGCTGCATGGCTGGTCCAGGCGCACACCTTGTGCCCAGAGCCAGACCTGCTGCCAGAGCTGTGGAAGCCCCCGCAGGACCTGGGGCGCACCTGAGCCCCAGCACTGGGGTCCCAACAAGGACTCCCCCCTGCCTTGGGGCAGCAAGGCTTGGGGATCCCCTGTACCAGCACCCCAGGAGTCTCCCAGCAGGTCCAGGCTGCCCCTGGCATGCCATGCTGCACCCTGCCTGAAGGCACAGAGCAGAGAAGGGCTGGGTGGCTGGTCCCCACGAAGCTGGCGGCAGTGCCACACACACACCAGGGAGCAGTGCCAAGGTCGAGGCAAGCAGCAGGATTTTGCAAGCAGAGCTCGCTGTGCCGCACTGTGCCGGGGCAGCCGACTCAGTCCCCTGCTCCCTGCCATACTGCACCAGTCAACAGGGCTGTGCCAGGCTCCCCAACCCACCCTGCCACATGCCACCAGCATGGCCCTGCACTGGGACAAGGACTGTGGCCAGTCCCCAGCAGCCAGTGCCCCGGCGGGATACAGCCCTTGGCAGTGCTGGTCGATGCTGCCCCAGCCAGCCCCTGGCCACACCATGCCCATCCAGCCCAGGGTCAGCAGCTGGGTGCTGGGTGGCACCCCAAGTACCCAGGGAGGGGGTCCAGGGCAAAGGTCCCTAGCCCCACAGTGGGCCAGACCTTCAGGAGTGTGGGGGGGACGTGGGGAGCCCGGCGCCTTCCGGGAGTGCTCGGAGGACTTGTCTGACAGGTTTGCTGTCTCTTTCTGCACCCGGACAAGCCCGGGCCGGCGGGACGCTGAGCCACCGCCGAGCAGTGCCTGCTGGGATGGGGGGAGAGCGGCCGCCCTGCTGCAATGGCTGTGGGGACCCCCCAACTGAGGCCACGTCCACGGCATGTCAGTCCCCACTGGGAGAGGGGCTGCAGCCCCTCCCAGTCCCACACTGCCTTGTGGGGAGAGCGGCTGCCCCCCCTCCCTGGGAGCACTGGGCCCCGCTCAGCCCAGTGGGGTGCAGGGTCAAGACCGGCACAGCTGCTCCCACTGGGAGCTGTGGGGTACCAGCTGTGGGGCTGCTTACACCCCACTCCTCCATAGCCCCAGCAACACCCCCCTTGCATGTGACCCCCATCCCCAGCAGGTTCCTGGGTGAAACCCCCTCCCCACACATCCCCTCGCCTTGCTGGAGGCACCGAGGGGGAACCAAGTGCATCCCTCCCCACCCCGCAGGAGCTGCCACGCAGACAGGCGTGTGCCAGATCCCCCTGACACCAGCAGGAGCTGGCATGCCCGGCAGAGACAGATGTGCTGGGGGGGGCAATGTGGGGATTCCCATGGGGCTCCCAAGCATATTGGGGTGCCAGCCCCCAGCCGCTCACCCCGTGCAGCCAGTGAGGTGGCAGGGAGGGGGTCTCCTGCGCCCACTCCTCCCCAGGCTGTTCCCAGCACCTCCCAGGGAGACATGTCAAGGGCCCTGCCCACACTGCCCTTACCTGCGGGCACTGCCTGCTGTCCATGCTGTCCTCTGGTGAGCAGCACCGGGTTCCTGCCTGATGCTCCACACCAATGCCTGGGGGTTGACGGGGAGCAGAGCCAGTGGGAGGAGGGTGGATCGCCCCGCATCCCCCCAGGGTGCCCTCGCTGCCAGAGGCACTGAGCCCACAACTGGAGCTGTCATGCCCAGGGCCGGCGAGGCAGGTGGCACAGTGAAGGTCGGCACCTGGCACTCACTGCCCTCACCTGACCCCCTGCCCCAGCCACAGCCCACCATGCCGGAGGGCAGGGCTGGCCGACGGCCGGCCAGGAGCACTGTACGCTGCCATGAGGGGGTCGTTTTTTTTATCCTTTTATTATTATTCTTTTTTATAGACTAAGAGCAGAATATGAAAATCACCAGCCAAAGCACTTGAAAAAAAGGTTGAGATTGGTTTTTTGTTTTGTTTTTCCCCAAAAAGTGTCTGTGCGTTTGCATAGGTCAGGTCTTCACGGAAGACGAGGAAAATCCAACACGTTCAACTATGTACAAGCCAGCCTGGAGCCGGCGCCACTGCCTATGGTACAGTATAGATATATCTATATAGTCTCTCTCTGTACAGTATGTATAGATCTCTATATAGGTATGTACAGGCTGCCCAGCCCTGGGGGTCCCTGCCCTCACCGGGCTCCCCAGCCTGGCACTGCCCCCCAGCCACAGGGCACCGGGTGGGCTGCAGGCAGGACTCTGTGGGCAGGACTCCGCACTGTGGGATGGTGTTGGTAGAAGGTGTGGTGCACACAGCAGCACCGAGCCGCATCCTCGCAGGTGTGGCCACAGCCATTGGCGGGGTGGGGGGCGAGTCCCAGCCAGGATCGGTGCATGCCACAGCCCCCTGCCCCATGGGATGGCTCTCCGGGCAGGGGGGTGGTGGTGCAGAGGGGACAGGTAGTCCCATGGTGGTTCCTCGCTGGCTCTCACAAGGGGCAGCAGGTCGGGGGGTCCCCACTTGGCAGAGCTGTGCTGGCCGGGCCCCCGCTGGCTCCAGGAGCTAGGAGGCCAGCAGTGTCATGAGGAAGAGCGCGGCGGCCACGGCCAGGGGCAAGTGTTCCCGCTTGGGGCTGGTGCCACTGATGCTCTTCTCCAGCTTGGGCATCTCCGGGTTGAAGTTGTCTGTGGGGAAGAGGGAGAGGGTGAGGGTGGCACCGGGGTGGCCCCGAACCCCCACCCCGTGGCTGGGGCTGCCTTGTGGGCAGTGGCAGGGGGGGACGGACATGCGGCACTATGGGGCCAGGGGCTCTGCCCAACTCACCCAGGTCCTCGATCTTCACCTCGGGTCGCAGGGTGAACTGTGGCAGGGTGGGCGCCAGCTTCTCCCCTGAGTGCGACGCTGCAAGAGGGAGAGAGGGGATGGAGGCCGCCTTGCACCACAGCCCTCCCAGGAGGGATGGGGGACCTGGGAAGGATGGGGGATCCACCGGCAGGCCACGCCACCCCCCACTTGCCCGCAGCCTCCACGGCAGGCATGGGATTACTTACTGGAGGCGCAGCACACAAACACCTTCATCTTCAGGCAGGCCCGGTGGTGGTTGTGTGTTGGTGTGGCTGCAAGGCAAGAGCAGGGTGGGGTGGCTCCGCAGCAGGTGACCCCAGCCCCTGGCACTCAGAGGCTTGGTGGGTCAGGGCGCGGTGGGGTCTGGCCCTGCCTGGGGGTGCGCTCCGGGCTGGGGGGATGCAGCAGTACCCCTATCCTGCACTCTGAAGCTGCACCTGTATCAGCACCCTGCATCCCCGCCCTGCACCAGCACCCCCCAGCACTCTGACTTGCACACCTGCATCAGCATTCCCTGAACCCCAACTCTGCATCAGCATCCTACATCAGCACCCCCCTCCTGTACCAGCACTTCCATCCACATCCCCATCCTGCTCCCCTTCACCCCCATATTTCCCCACATACCCATCTCACCCCTGCATCACAACCCCCCCTGCAACCCCAAGCCTCCCCATCCCCCTTCCACCCCACACCCCCACCCCTGAGCTCAGGGTGCCCACTCCTGGGGGGGGTTGCAGCCACCCAGCTGTGGGGGTGCAGGGGACCAGCCCAGGGGGGTTGGCATGGGGGGTCCTGGCCAGGGTGGGGATGCAGAGGAGCTCAACCGGGTGGTGTGGTGCAGGGGGACCAGCTGGGGTGGGATGTGGGGGACCCAGCCAGGGATGGAGGGGGGCTGCGTGGGGGTCCCGCCCCGGTGCCCCACATACAGATGTAGTAGTACTCCTGCCCCGCGCGGAACTCGTAGCCCAGCGAGAAGGCGCTGTAGCGCTGGAACTTCTCCGAGAACTTGATGGGGCTGTGGGGCGCATGGGGCCGGTTGCACTCCCAGCGCTTGAAGCCCTGGCTGGTGTTGCAGGTGCGGTAGCCCTCCGCGTTCACCATGTAGAGCACGTACTGCTCCAGCCGGTGCTCAGGCACTGAGGCGTTGTAGTGTGGGCAGTAGATGTCCAGGTAGTCGTTGACATTCACCTGCACCGTGTAGCCCTCCCGCCGCAGGCTGCAAGGGAAGGGGGGGATGGGGGGTCAGGGACACCCCCTGCGCTTTCCCAAACACCATCCCCCTCCTCAAAAGGGACCCGGAGGCTAGAGAACGGGGAGGTCCCAGAGTAAGGACCCTGAGGGGGCAGTGGTACCCCCATGCTCAACCTCTCTCTGGAGCCCCTGACACACCAGGACCCCCGTGCAACCTCAGCCCCATGGACCTGCAGCAATGGCATCACTGTCTCAGAGGGGTGTGGGCCAGCCTGGGGTGGGAGGGACGCTGCTGGGGACGGATGCTATGGGTGCAAAGCCACACAGACAGGTGGGACACCTGCAAGAACACGGGCGCACAAGATGGTGCTGCTCAGTCCTGCTGGGAACGTGCTGGTGGCCTCAAGGAGGGGACAAACACAGCAGGACAGACAGACTGACCGGGTCATGGTGCTGATGGGCACCAGGGTCCTGCAGGCACCGGGGACCCTGCAGGACACAGCTCCTGGTCCTCACCATGCAGCCCAGGGTGCGTGGGAGGGGGGCCAGGGCCTGGGCGTTCCCCAACTCCGGCAGCCTAGAGCTGACCCACCGCAGCTGCCCCCCATGGCTCCAGCCCTGCCACGCACCACAGCTCAGAGAGAGAGGATTTCTCACCCTGCTCTGGCTAATCCCGTTAGTTCGTTAATGCCGTAAAGGGTGGCCCTGGGGGAGCCTCAATTACATTGATTAGGAGCAGCAATCCCCTCAGATCCACTCAGGAGAGGCTCCGCTGGCTCCTAATCTGCGCCCGATGGAAATCCCAGCCGTGGTAATCCTCACTGCCATGCTGACCCACTGCTCCTGCCAATTAATTACAAACCAGCGCTGTGAGGCGCTGGCTCTGCACCGAGCTGCCGTGGCAGCACCGGACCCTGACTGGACCTCGCTCAACTGCCCAGCTCAGCGGCAGTAGTGCCTCCCTGCACCATGGCGCTGCGGCCCCCCAGCCCTGCTGCACTGGGGGGTCCCTCGCCTGGCTCCCACAGCACATGGACCACAGCATCCTGGCATGTGTGGCTGGACTCCCTGCGGTGCATTGCTCTGGCTCAGGGCCCCTTTCCCTGCCTGTCAGGGCAAAGCTGGGTCCACCAGCCCTGGACCCAGCACTCGGGGTCCCCTTGCTCCATGGAGGGGGGTGTGTGTGTGTGTGTCCCCGGGGCCCTGCCCACAGCAAAGCCGGCTTCCTGGGTCTCCCCGGTAGGGCTGGGCAGGCAGCGGGCAGGGCTGCACGCGCAGATGCCCCACCCTGCACAACTGCCCCCGGCGCTGTTTGGGGAGCTCCAGCACCCTGTCAGTGCCTGCGGCACCCTGGCACGCAGCACCCCAGAAGCCAGGTGCCAGAGAGAGCACCAAAGGGGGACCCAAGCAGCGCCGCCTCCCTGCTTGGGGCTGCCGCTGGCACCGGGGGGCTATGGGGGGACCAACAGCAGACCTCATCACCCGTGGGGCAGGGAGCGAAGCCCCACGCGGCACCTCCCCCACCGCGCAGCCGCTATTCCCCAGCCCAGCCCGGCACCCGCCGGCCACTGGGCAACTCCTCCGCCAGCAAGGTGCTGAGGCAGCCACCCTTGCTCCGCGGGGCACTGGGACCTTTCATCTTCCCCCTTTGATGTGGTGGGAATGGGGGGGGGAGAGAAAAAGGCTTGTTATTAAAGAAATGGCCCCGAGGAGAAAATTGCAATTAACTCCATGCAGGACGCAGGGCTGGGATGCCAGCGTGCCCTGAGCCAGCTGCCCCACACAGGGTTGGGTGCTGGCAGCTGGTGTGGCTGTGCCAGGGGAGCGAGGGACCGGAGGAAGCACGTTCCCCAGCATCGGCCCTGGGTGTCTGCACGCACAGGAGTGACACCTGGCTCCATCTCCTGCTATGCCAGGGGAAACACTGTCCTGGGGTGCCAGGGAGCTGTACCCCCCCCCTTCCCCTGCAGCACCCAGCGCTGAGGCACACACACCCCCCCAGGACCCACCCCATGCTGGGGCTTATTAAGAAGCATGGCTCCTGATAAACAGCCTCGCTAATGACCACTGCCCCATGTGGCATCAAGGTCTCCCCCTGGGCTGGGGCACACCAACATGGCAATGGAGGGGTACAGGGGACCCCAGATGGTGTGGCAGAGGCTAGCAGCCCTGTTCCCCATGGTGGTAAGCCCCATGGACATCGCTGTCTGCTGCTGCATCCTGGGAGCTCACAGGCATCAGAGCATCCATCATCATGAGCTAGGAGGGGCTGGAGAACAGCCCCAAATAGGTAGAGCCGTGGGGCCACCATGGCCCAGGGCACATCCAGGGGACTGTGGCAGCAGTTTCGGCCACAACACTGTGTTCCTGCCATGCTCGGCTCCTGCACTGTGACTGCCAGTCCCGCTGGCGCAGATCAGCACCCCACACAGCTGGATGCCCCCAAATCCCGGCAGCCCCAATGCCATTGCCGGAACACCCCGAGCTCTGCCTGCAGCACCATTTGGGAGCACAGGGTAGGCAGAGGCGCGTGCCCAGCCCCAGCAGCAGGCAGGGAGCCCATGGGCTTTGTTTTCAGACAGAAGGATGGGAACAGACACCCAGAGCGAGGGTCTCAGCCTCCTTTCTCACTGACACCCACCCCAGCACGGGCATGGGCTGCCCCGGTCCCTGCCAGTCCCTGCAACTATTGGGAAGGCCCAGCAACAGGCGACCTGGGTTGGGACGGTCCCCCCGGCCTCCCAGGCTCCAGCCACACCACAGAGGCTGGTGGGGCACAGCAGGCTCCAGCAGTGCCCAAAGGGTTAAGCATGGGAGCAGAACCGGCAGCATCACTTCTGCACGACTGCATTTTCAGAGCAGGGTTTTGCAAGGCAGTGGTACCTTCCAGCAGCCTGTCGGCGCTGGGCAGATGGATGTCCCCTGGTAGAACCGTCCCAAGCGCAGGCTGCACTCGGCGCCCACCGGCCCCGCACCGGTGGGACCCCGGCTACCTGGCAAGCCACAGCCACTGGTGAGCTGGGCAGCCGCTCCGCTCCCATCTGCTGTGATAAATCTGGGCTGAGTGCCGCACGCTCGCTGATGCACTGCTAAGGAGCGCCTGGTGCACTGCAGCACAACCCGGGCACAGCGGCAGCAGCATAGGATGGGGGGACCAGACCCCTGCCCGGACCCCCGTGCTGCAGAGGCTCATCCCCACAGTGCAGGAAAGGCCTGGAGGGCGGCAGGGCTGGAGCTGGCTGGGCTCAGCATCCCACATTGGTCATGCCAGTGGTGAGGATGGGGGCAATGCAGGGTGTCCCCCCATGTGGGTGACAGCATGGTGCCCCCCTGCACTGGGTGCCAGGGCGGACCCCACCCCCCCGCCCCAGCCCAGCCAGGCCCTTTGATTGGCTCCAGCAGCTTTGCCCTTTTGGCACATCCGGGGCCGATCAATCAGCTGAGGAACAAAAAAGTGCCATTGATTTACACGGTCCCCTTCCAGTCACCCCACGCAACAGCGAGAGGTGAAGGTGCATCGATTGCAGCGGTCGGTCCACCCTTCAGGGTGGAGAGACAGACAGACAGACTGTCTGTGCCCATTGCTCAGCCACCAGGGAGACAGGCAGCTCAGCCTGGTCCCCCCGCTCCATGCCAGCCCTCCCCACGCAGCCAGCGTTGCACAGTCACGGCGCCCAGACAGCCGCGCACACGCACACTGGCTCGGCAGACAGCGCCCGCAACACAGCCCACGCGCACGGGTGGCACAGCGCCATGGCATGGCCACCCCATCCTCCCCCCAACTTGCCTGGCACAGCCACAAGGTGCGGGCACAAAAGGCATCGCCAGCACACGGTGTCCCCAGAGCCACCTCCCTGCTCTGGGAATTGGGGCTCCTGGGGAAACTGGAGCTGCTGCCTGGGGACATGGCGGTGGGTGAAGGGACCGTGGGTGCCATGGGGCAGCACCCACCCCAGAGTGACAGGCACAGCCCTCTCTGAGCACCCCGGGACCCCCAGCACCACCCTACAGGTGCCCCTGCACCCCCCATCTCTATCAACGGCCACGCAATCCCTTTAATCCCTGCTAAAGCCTGTACCTTCCCACTTTGCTAACAAGATCAATGAGGTTTCTAATTGGGTTTTAATTAAACCATCAATTTGCAACCAGTGACTCAATTACCAGCCTGGGCAGGAGCTGGTCCTGTTGAACCCCGGGACAGCCCCCACACCCCAATGCTGCGGCCCCTTCTCCCACAGGAACTCCACAGGCCCCAGCCATGCTGCTGGGCCTCGGTGCCACCCAGTGGTGACTCATGGGGCATGGCACCCTCTGCCCCCGGGCAGCAGCTCCTGCCAGTGCCACAGCCAACACCCACGGGTAGCCAGTGGCTCTGTGCCCCACACGGACCAGCCTAGGGGGCATAGCTGTGAGGTCGGGGGTGGTGGAGCCCCCCAGCCCACCCAGGGACACAGCAGCTGGCGAGGCTGGGTAATTAGCTGCTGAGAGGTGTAATCACCACCTTGCCCACCTCCAGCCCCACAGCTGGACACAACACCATGGTGGGACAGGGAACTGCCCCGCCCCAGGCACAATTGCCCCACGTGCTGCAGCACCTCCTGCCTGATGCCCCTGGGATCCGCCAGGGCAAGGGGGTCCCTCCTGCCGCAGGCAACGACATCCCCAGCTCTGCTGGTGCCAGCACATGTAACGGAGGGATCCAGCAGGTCACAGCCCCAATGTCAGGGTCCAGCAGCTGTAGAGGACCCAGGAGTCCGGGTACACCCAGGCCCTCCTGGCGGGCGCAGAGCAACAACGTGGCTCCTTTCCCACGCAAGACACTCCCCTGGGAGAGGCTGCTCTGCACAAGGGCTCTCGAGAGTCCACTCCAGCTCTCACCGCTTGGAACAGAAAGTCAGCCAGATAAAAGCTGCCTAGAAGAGGTGAGTGTGGTGGCAGCGCCCGTGGCTGGGGGGGCTGCATTCAATAGAGCCCTCTCTGTGCGCAGGTGGGCTCCGACCCGCCTGCCTCAGCCAGGCACCAGCACCCCATGTACCCCTGTCTTACAGCCACCCCGTTCTGCACCCTCCACAGCACTGGGCACCCTGAGGCCTCAGGCACCAGCACCCTTGGTCCCCATGCTGGAGCCCAGGGCGCAGCATGGCTCACCCCAACCCACTCTGAGGGACTCCCAGGGGCCACAGGAGCATCGAGGGGAGCTGGCCATGCCTGTGCCCATACACAGACACAAATCATTGTCCCCACCTTGGCATCCGGAACACCCAGCAGGAAGGTGGCATCTCACACACATCGGCATGCCGGGGCCCAGTGTGGCTGGGGACACGCCTAGGAGCCCCCAGCCACACACCATGGGGCATCCCAAGGACGCAGCTCCCCCCTCCAAATGCCAGCACAGTGAGCAGGATGTGGCCACTTTGCACCTTCACCGTGTGCCATCACGCCTGTTCCGGGCAGGACTTGGGAGCAGAGGGCAGGGACCGTCCAAGGATCATCCCACGCCCCTGGGGCTCACCAGCTGCCACCAGTGAGGATGATGGGATAGACAGAAAGTGCAGCCAGACCAACGACCTGGCTGAGCAAGAGCAGGCACCTCCGCTGCCCCGAGCCTGGGATCCCACCTTTGCACCTCCTCTGGGCTTTGCTGTCAGGACCCAAAACCCGCTGCAGGAGGGGTGCCCTGCCCACTCGACCTGCTGCAGGAGGGGTGCCCTGCCCACTCGGTGGCCCTCCCAGCCCGTCAGCACCACCAGCCGCCTGCCATGGTGGCCAGGGGACCGGAGGAGCACAGCCACGTGCCCATGGAGGATGAGCTACCGTCAGCCCCCTGCTCCCCAAGGTGTCGCCAGGACCCCAGGTGCTGCAGGTGGGCTCCACAGGGCAGCCCCTTGCCCTGTCCTCTGGCTGAGGGGAGCTGCAGGGGCACCCGGCATGGCATGGCAGGAGATGCAATAAATTTCTGGGGTGCCTGGCGCAGCCCCCAAGGAGCGGCCCGCAGCCGAGCCGAGCTCCCTGGAGAGCCTTGTGGGGCCGTGCATGGCTTGTTTATTGCTCTGATTGCAGCGGGGTTGCTGGGATTTGCAGGCTGCGGCCCAGGGAGCCTAATTCCCCCCATAATTTATCTAATCCAGACACTTCGCCACGCAGCTATAATTGCGGCCGAGCTGCCGCACTGCCTAACAATAAATATCAGCGCTCCAGAGTCCCTGGGACACGTCTCTGCTGCAGCCGTCCCCACTGCACCGCCTGTGCCCTGAGCTGGACGCTCGCAGCTGCACCAGACACGCGTGCGCAGCAGGCGTGGGCATCTGGCTGCGACACCCCCATCTTGGCATGGTGTGCACACTGCTGGCACCCCCTCCATGCCATCCCCCAGGAGGTGCCGGGGCAGCACAGGGGTCATGGTGCACGGCTGTGGGCGATGGGGTGGGGAGAGGAGGCCCCTCGGTCGTGGCAGGGTGAGGGCGGGGGTGCAGGAGCCTTCCCACCTGCCGAGGCCTCAGCAATGTCACGGTGTGGGGACGAGGCCGGCAAGCGAGCAGGGTCTGGCTGGAGAAGCGGGGTGTGAGAGGATGCCCGAGTGTGGTGGGGTAAGCCGAGCGCCTCGCCATTGTGCTGCGCCTCAGCACGTCGCACGCACGCACAATTTATGGGGCCTGAGCTTCCGCCTGGCAACACAATATTAATGGGAGGGGAAGGAGCTGCCAGGGGGGACGCCCCCTCACGCACAAAGGGATGCAGGGGGGAGCCCGGGGGACCCCTGGCACCGAGGGGTACCGGGGGATGCTCTGGCCGGGCGCACGTCCCTGCCACACCCCTGAGCGCTCACAGTGGCAAGGGATGGGCGATGGCAGCGGAGGCAGCTCCCCGATCCCTGTGGAGGGGTACACGGACCCACCGTGGACACGCGGCCCCCCCTTCCCAGGAGGGGCCCAGCCCAGCCGTGTCCATTGCCACCCCAAAGCCCACACGGTGCCCGCTCCCCTCTGGCACGGCTGTGCCAGCCCCAGGTCTGGGTGCCACGCACCCCACGCAGCCGGGCAGCCCACCCCCGGGGGGGGCGAGGGCAGGGCGCAGCCCCCCCGGCACAGGGGGGGGTCACGGCACCCCAGGGTCTTCGGCGTCCCCACCGACACCCTGCGGGGAACGGGGAGAGGGGAGGGGGGGTGCGGACTGGCCCCGCGCACGGCCGGCACCGGGCAGGGGTCGTCACCCCACCGGTGGGGGCTGGGGGGGGGGGCCGGTCCTGCCCGGCGGCCCCGCCG
>JAVJGG010000088.1:12425980-12438165 GCA_035590195.1 Aviceda cuculoides | reverse complement strand
CGTCCCCCCCCCGCCCCCCCCGCGCGCGCGCCCCCGCCTCCGCCCCGGGTCCGCCTGCACCGATACCGGCAGCGGTACCGGCAGCGGCACAGGGTGGCTGGGACCGGGGCCGCACCGGGTTTGGGCTGGGGGTCCCCACAGGTGGGGGCACCACAACTGGATCCCACCGACATTGGGGTCTCCCTGGGTGGGAGCGTTGGGGTTCAGGGCACTGGCCCCCGGGGTCCCTGCGGCTGGCAGAGCCATGGGTGGGGCCTCGGGGCCCCAGAGGGTCCTCGCGGTGCTGCTGCCAGCACCATGGGGGTCACTTGTGTTCACAGAGGGGTTTGGACACCCTGGGGACACAGAAGTGGGTGGGAGGATGAGCACCCAGCCACTCGCCACGGGCATGGGCGGGCTGGGGCCAGCGTGCCAGGGCAGCCCGGGTACCAGAGGAGCACAGCCACGGTGCTGGGCTCTCCCACCTGCCCCGTCCTGCCCTGGGAGCCTGCACGTGGCCAAGCTCCCACCCATGGGGGGCTGGCCCACACCCCTGCCTTGTTTCCCCCCGGGGGTCTGTGGGACAGAGGTACCCGGGGAGCTGCTGGCAGCTGCAGGAGCAGTGGGTGCTCCCTGGGTGTCGGTCCCCATGGGCCACGCGGGAAGGGATTGAGCTGGGTGCCAGCTCCAGCTGCCCGTCCTCGGCAAGATCCCTTAGCAACTGCCGTGCGGCACCGCCCGGTGGTCCCATGTGCCAGGTGATCCATGCCCCAGCACACATGTCCACACACAAGCACGCTCGCACCAGCGCGGGCACACACAGCTCACCGTGAGCTCCCGTGTGGGAGTGCGCCCGAGCATGCACATGCTGCCAGCACTGACCTGATGGCCCCTGTTCCGGCAGTGCCGGCTTCGCACATGATCCAGAGATTTGGTAGCCCCAGGAGCTTGCAAACGAAACCAGGAGGCTATCGAAACTGCAGCTGGGCTTGCTGAGCCGGCCCTGGCTGCTCCAGCTGGGAGCCGTCTTGCTGGAGTGGCGAGTGTGGCCGGGGCGGTGTGGGGACAAACACTGAGTCCCCACGTCCCTGTGTCCCACTGCCCAGGCACAGTGGCTCTCAGGCCCGGGCAGGTGATGCGGTGTAGCCCTGGGCTCGGGTCATCTGCTGCCCAGTGCCAAGGTTGTGAGGGTTTCTTGGCTCCCTAAAGCTGCCAGGGGAGCTCAGGGTGAGAGCGGAGCCTGTCCCCCCTCAGGGCCCCTTTTTGGGCTGCCTGATACCCCTTCAGATGTGCAAATGCTGCCTCAGCTCATGGAGGGGGACGAGGACGGTGGTGGCCAGCATCTTGCTGAGCCCCCCAGGTCCCACTCAGCGCTGTGGGGGCCAGCACCAGTGATGCCCATGGCAGGGCTATGCCCCAGCCCCCATCCACGCTGGAGGCACTGGGGGCCCAAGCCCCCCGCTGGAGCCCTGCCGGGAAGGGGGAGGTGGCTGGCGGAAGGGCCCGGAGGACCAAAAAAGCCTCTATTAATTATTCATCCAGAGAACTGAAGTGAAGAAATCACAACACGTGGAAAAGTGTTCTGGCTGGCCTGGGGGGGGTGGAGGCGGGGGGTTGCTGGGGTGGGCAGGAGGGGCTACAGTGGCCAAGGTTCCCAGGTGCTGGGGCACAGTGATGGCAGCAGCAGCAGCTCCCTCCCGGTGCACCATGGGCCTGGGGCATCCCAGGGGGGCTGCACACCTCTGGAAGGGCCCAGCAGCACCGCGCTGCCACCATGGAAACGCCTTGGCTCGGCAAACCCATGGCAACACACACCTCCACATGGAACCCCCCCCCAACTCATGGCAACGTGCACACTGCCGCCAGCACCCACACGATGCCGTGCTCACTGCTGGGGACCCCCACACCAGGGCACCCCAATCTGTGGGGCCATGGTGGGATGCGCCCGTGGGGATGGAGGGACTCAGGTGGTCGAACACACCCTGTGCATCATGGCATGCACCCACGTGTGGGTGCCAGCGCCAGCCAGGTGTCATCCCTGGGTCTTGGAGATAGAGCCCAGCTGCAGCAGCCGGCACATGGAGGGGGCTTGTCTGGGTTTTGCCGACCACAGCAGGAGACAGCATCTGTGGTGGGGACAGCTGGGGGACACTGCAAGCTGGGTGGCTTTGCTCTCAGAAGGACATGAGAGGCCTCGAGCTCTCCAGGAGAGCTGGGGCATGAAACAGCTCTGGTTCTGCCCCAGATCCATGCCCGCCCCGCCGTCTCTTCCACCCATCGTGCCCATTGTGCTGAGGGCCAGTAGGTTTCTGCTTCAAAGCAGGGGGGACCAGAGCAAAGCCCCCCACCCACCGACTCGAGCAGGCAGCCATGGGCACCAGCTGTGCTGGCCGCTGTGCCCAGAGCAGGGTGGGAACAGGGGTCCTGCCGGCTGCGTGTGCCCGGCAGGGCAGGAGACCTGCTTCGCCCGCCCTGGTTAATATTTAACCACGGCTTCCTGTGACAGCATGTCGCAACCGCAGAGCAGAGCCGGCATTCAATAAATCATCACGCCGGGCTGGGAGCTGGGGGGGGAGCTGGGGGGGGCAGCGGCGGAGCAGCACCCAGTCAAGCAAGAGGGGGAGCCAATAAATAATTCATTAAATAAATAAACATGGCAAGAGCGCGGGGAGGAGGCAGGAGTGTAACCAAGAAAGGGCTCGTTGAACGCGGGCATGAAATATTCACCAGCCACACCTACACGTCCCCGAACATGCTGAGCTCAGGGCTCCTAACCTGCCGGCAGGAGCCAGGTGCTGGCATGTGTCCAGCTGGACACGGCAAGAACATGCTAATGGCATGCAGAGCAGGTGGCCAGGGCCACAGGGCCACGGCACCTGGCTCAGGGAGCAGGTAGCCAGCAATGCTGGCACATCCGTGCAGAGCTGAGTGGCCCCCGGCTCCTGCCAGCTCCTCCTGGCAGCGCTTAGCCATACAAATCATGCAGCCCCATGCAGCCCCGTGCTGGTGCTCGGGCATGCTGCCGGCCTGCTATGGAGCGTGCCCAGCCAGCGCACCTTGGGCAGGCTCACCACACACTGCATGCCCACGGGCTCACAGCTGCCCTGCTCCTTGTTGCCCCTTTCCTTTTTTATCCCTGTGTTGGTCTTTAAATTTGGATGAAGGCCTCACGGATGGTTATGCCATGTCAGCGTCTTGGCAAGGACCTGGCGAACGGCTGCCCAGGTGAGGGCGTGGGGTGCTGGCCCCCCCCATGCCTGGGGAGAGGGGGGACCCCCAGCCCTGGAAGCAGCCCATGGGACCTCCTGGGGCTGCTTTGGGGCTGGGCTTGGAGCGATGGCAGTGTGATACAAGGCAGGGATGTGGCATAGGGGAAGTGAAGACGTGTGGCGGTGCCACCAGCCACTGGACCACCTCCCTAGCAAGCCACGGGTCCAACCAGAGCGGCCTTATTCTGGGGGAGGCTGGAGGTGAGCCCCACTACACAGATGGACATGGGAGTGATTCATTAATTAGCACCTCAGCGGCTGGAGTTAATTGATGTGGAACTTGATGGCGTGGGATCACAGAGGAGGGTTAATTGCCAATGCAAAGCTGGCCGCCAGCAGCCCGGCCACAGCCGCGAGCGGGTGGCTGTGCTGGGTGGTGGCAGCGGCGCAGAGATGGGCTGTCGGAGGAAATCAACTTCCTCACGGAGCTGCCAGATGAAGCTGTGCATGGCTTCTGGCCCCACCGCCTGCCAGCCCTGGGCTGGCTCATAGCGCTGGGGATGCTTCTGCTGCCCGGTGAGGAGCAAGTCACAGGGTTCCTGCCCTGGGTGCCAGGCGCCTGCTTGCCAGAAGCCTGGCTCCAGCAGGCTCTGCTGTGCCAAATCCCCCCAGCCCTGGGCATGCGGGCACCCAGACGAGGTGGGAGGTGCAGGTGGCCAGCTCCACGTGGTTCCCATGGCCCAGCAGCCACGGTCCCCTCACACCAGCCCAGCACGCAGCTGTGCTGCTAGCAGATGATCCCAGGTAGAAACAGGTCACCGTGCTGTGAGGCACAGACCAGCACCTATGTCCACGCCGCTCTCACCTTGGACCACACTGTGGCACCGTGGGTGCCGGACTGGGGTGTGAGGCGGTGCCGGGGTCCCAGCTGCCCCCTCTGTTGCATCCCACAGCCTGGCACCCCACACGCTGGCGGCAAGGGCTACCTGGCAGGAAGCGCCTGAGTCAGCAGCTGGCACCGGGTGACTCAGCCAGCTCCTCTCCTCCTGCATGGCAAACCTCCCTCCTGGCCTCAAGATCACTCCAATATCATCTGCCAATGGCAGCCCCAGCCTCTCTGGCCCCATCCCAGCCCCTCCTGCTCTGGCATGGCCATGGTGAGGATGTGCCGGTGGGTGTGAGGGCTGTGCCCGGAGGGCCATTGTCTGGGCATGGCAGGGCCTGGCACCCAGCCCTGCTGCAGCACAGCTGTGGCAGCTCCCTGGGGAAGGGACAAGGACATGGAGCTGGGTCTGCAGCCACTGGCCTCGTCCCTGCTTGCCCTAGAGCCCAGCACTCTGCTTGCTCTGGCTGTGCCACTCCAGTGTCCACTGCACGGTGGCCAGGGGCTGCAGGGACTGCAGCAGGCACCATCTGGGGTGGGAGCTACAGCCTGCTGCCCCCCCGGCACCCATCACACCTGGGCAGGCAGTGGCAGCGGTGGGCAGAGTGGTGATGGAGAGCCAAGCATGGGGCTGATGGCATGTACAGCTGGGCCACGAAGAGCTGTAAATGCCCCATGCTGAGCCCCGCTCTTCCAGCAGCCGCTGGAGCACCTGAGCACACAGCGAGCATGGGGCTACTGCACACCCCAGCCCCTCCGAGGGACCTGCACCCTAGACTTGCCCTTGCCAGAGCCTTGACAGGGTCTTGCAGCATCCCCGGGGCTCAGCCCTGCTCAGACCCAGTGGCATCTCACCCTCCCTGAATGATGCCTGTGCCTGGGCTGCACTGGCTCTGCCATTGCTGCCAGTGCCTGGGGTGCCTGTGTGCAGTCTGAGGGTGAGTGCACGGGGGTGTGCGCAGGAGCGCATGTGCTGGGGCTGTCGGCGTGCGCAGGGGCTCCTTGGTGCATCACCATGCTGGCAGCCATGCACATGGTGCTGCGGCCCCGGGGTGCCCTGGGCACTGGGGTGTTTGGGCACAGGCTGGCTCCAAGTGAGTGCCGGGAGAGGTGTGAGGGGTGGTGGAGCTGTCGGCAGAGCATCTGTGGGACTGGGCAGGGGCCTGGCTTGCAGTGGCAGGTCAGATCCAGCACCCATACTGGTACAGGATGGCAGTGCCAGAGCCCCCACCAGCCCTGCTTCAGGCCTGCTGGCAGATCTCTGTGCTGTCCGTTACCAGTGCTTAAGTGACGTTAATTCAATTGAGGGGTGACATGCAGCTTCAATATCCTGCTCCCACCATGCTGCAATTAGCATCTGTGGCTGCCAGGACCAGGAGCACTGGAAGAGGTGGGAGTGACACGGGGGGTGGGGGGGGGCAGTCTGGGGGTGACAGGGACAGGTCCATGCTCCTGCCTTGACCCTGCAGGTGATGATGCCAGGGGAACTGCAGCCTCCCGGTGCCCAAGAGGGGCTGGGGATGGGTACAGGTGTCCTGGGGGACATGGGAGCCGTCCTGGGAACTCCCAGCTGGTACTGAGCTTGGTGGTGCGGGGCTGCTCTGGCTCTGCCCTGGGCATATGCAACCAGCTCTGGTATTGCCCACTCATCCCTCGGGGAATCCCCATCCCATCCTGGGCTGGAGCCAGGGTGATGGGTGACCCCACTGGCCTGGGCTTGGGGAGAGGGTCCGGATGCACATGGTGACCCTGCTCTGCTGCGCCCCTGGTGCCAGGCAGAAGTTCAGGGAAGCAAAAGAGCTAATAAATTGGCGGTGGCGGGGGGGCTCAGGATAAAGCATGCAGGCGCAGGAGATTTCAGGGCCTGAAATATTCATCAGGTTTGATGCAGCGCCTGCCGTCACACCAGCCGTGAGTGATGGTGCGGGGTAGTTTTAATAATGCATTGCTTATAAAAGGCTCATGAGAGGGGCTGGGGGCGCAGGGCAAGGGTGGCCATGGCTCAGCGCTTGCCTGAGACGCAGCAACCAGGCAGGGACCACAGAGAAAACAGGTGGTCCCTCCACCAGCTGCAGCCGCCCCAGCCCCATGCTGCCAGCCAGGCGATGCCACGGGGCTGGGATTTGGGTGCCCGGCAGGGGACAGTGCAGGTGGTGCCAGTGACACCACCTGGGGACAGCCTGGCGCAGCCAGCAGAGCATGGAGAGGTGATGGGATGAGTGAGGTGCCCCGTGCTGCTGGCACCCACCACCCAAGGGGGTGCCAGAGGCCTCCCAGGCAGGTGCACTGTCCCTGCGGCTCAGCAGTGGGTGCTTGGCCACCCTATCTGGATTGGGTGGGGGGTCCCATGCCCAGGTGCAAGAGCGGCCCCATGCCCCCCGTGTGGGGTGTTGCCATTGCAGCTGCTTCACACTCCCTTGCTAAATAATTCAGTGCATCGATCTGCCTCCTGCTGCGCCTGCTTCAGGCCATGGGCCGGCCGTGCTCCTGCCAGCTGCCAGGACCTGCCTGTCCCCATCCCTGTCCTTGGGCTGGGACTAGCAGGGACCTCGGAGGTTGCCTGCAGTGGAGCTGGGCACACCGGCCCCATGCCAGCCGAAGCCAGACGCTGGCCAGGCAGCACGGGGCTCTTGCGTGGCTAACGGCGCCTTTGCCAGGGAAGCTTGTTGGTAGCCTGATCAAAGGAACATGGGGCGGATCAATGAATGTGGGGAGCAGGCACAGAGGCACTGTAGGGCTCCTGTGCTGGGGCTCCAGGCATGAGGAAGGACCCCCTGTGCAGGAGCCTGCCAGCCCCACCTGTCCCCCACCCCCCCGGGACTCACCTCTAGCCTGTGCCCAGGCATTGTGCCTGCAGCTCCAGCCCTTGTGCCTGCAGGGGACGGATGGGCAGCAAGGGCTGTGTGCCTGCCGCGCTTTGCGAGCTACCGCTTGCTGGGGCTGCGGTGAAACCCTGGCATCCAGCCCCACTGCTGACCCTCACAGCACCCACTCCGGGTACCCTTGGAAGATGCTGCCCCAGCCCCTGGCCTCACTGACTGCCTGCCCCAGGGATGCAGTGTGCCCAGGGGTAATGCTGTGTCGTTTGCACCAACTCATTACTGTCCCAATCCTCCCCCCAGGTGCTGCTGAGTTGCAGCTCTGCTCTCCTCCCACCAGCTGAGCTGGTGCCAGCCCCAGAGTCCCGGGATAGACCTGACTCTGTCTAAAACCAATGAGAGGCAAGAGGACAGGAGCCTTAAAACCCAGGCAGGAGCCTTAAAACCCAGGCAGGAGGCCTGCCTGCACCCTGCCCATGTACCCTGGGGCAGATCCCACGCTGCAGGCTGGGGCTCCCATGGGCCACCAGCCCCATCCCCAGGGATCCAAAGAGGGTCCCAGCACAGGGACACCAGGGCGCAGCAAAGCCGGCTCCAGCACTGCAGGCCCTTAGTATGCAGCAGGTGCAGGCAGCACCAACAGAGCCAGCAGCTGAATTGTGCTGCCACTGCAAGGGCAACTCCTGCCCATCCCAGCTCCAGCACAGCAGGATTATTGTCTGTCAGGATTACAGCGGGCTGGGGAGGGTGGCAGCCCTGCTGAGCTGCTGCTGGCACCTTGGCACGCACAAGGGCACAGGCAGATGGACACAGGCAAGGATGGACAGACACCCCAGCACAGAATGGAGATGTGCGCAGGCAGTGTCTGCGTGTACCCATAGCCCCGGTGTGCAAACTCACCGGTGCCTGGGCTAGTGAGCATGTGCCCCATGCTCCTGTGCACCCTCCCCACTGTGCCAGCTGCTGCCCTGGGCCTGGGCCAGCAGAGATAAGCAGGGGTGACCTCTGCTCTGACCCAGCAAGGGGAACTGGCCAGTGGAGATGCAGCCGCCCACCTGGCACCCAGTCCCAGCCCCGCAGTGTGTGGGTGGGATGCAATGGCCCCTGCACGCGTGTGCCATGCCAGTGTGAGCCACCACGCCTGGTGCGTGTGCCCTCATTGCTATGGCAGGTGCGGGCTTGGTGCATGCAGCTCTGGCTAATTAGCCAGTGTGGGCCGGCTCCCTCCGAAGCCCCTGCTGAGTGTTTTGCTAAATTATAACATCAGGCAGCTGCTTGGGGAACAGCTGACTCCGGCCCTGTGCACCCAGTGCTGAGCAGCAGCGCAGAGCTGCTTGGCTGAGGTGGCAACGCATGGGAATGGCATCACACTAGGGTGGCATCACGCGGGGGTGGCATCCCGCCATGTGCCCATGACTGCCAGGTGATGTGGGAGCAGGACTGAGGCAGGTGATGGGCTCTGTGGCGTGGCCCTAGGGTGCCAGGGAGCCAGTGTCCTGTGCCTGGTGCATCGTGCCCAGTACCCGGCTCACCCACTGCTGTGCTCCTTGGGGCTTGGCACACGTCCTCTTGGCTCTGCGTGTCCCCTCGGCGTGGTGAGCCAGTGGCCCCGTTTCCATGGTGACATGGAGCCATTTCTCATCTCTGGGATGCTCTCTGCAGCTCTTGGGTGGGGGCTGCAGCCACTGCCCTGTGCCCATGGGAGACAAGCAGGGATGGGCCCTACCACCCTGGGGGGGGGTCATGCTCCTCCCTTCCAGCCCTCTGGGGGGACCACCAGGCCCCACATCCCACCCTGTGTGTCCTGGGGCTGCCTCCAGGACGGCTGCAGTGCCTGACCTCATCTTTGGAGTGGTGAGGGTATTGGAGTGTGCCGGGGCCCCATCCCAGCATGGCTGGGTGGGATGACCCCAGCAGCATGGCCAGTCAGGCGACCTGGCGCCAGGAGCTTCCTTGTGTGCTGCTGACAGCACCATGGGGCCAGGGGCCTGTGCCCAGGCTCATCCTGGTGCCACGGTGCACCCGTAGTCCCCATCCCAGCAGCAAGCCGGGGCGCAGGGCTGGGCAGAGCCATGCCATGCCTCTGTCTCACTTCCCGCCGTGCCGCTGCATCTCCCAGGCTGTCGGCATGTCCCGCAGCCTCTTTATCCCCCTCTTCACCTCAGGGCTGCCTATTACCATTTTGCATCACTTTCTGTTCCCGGCGATAAATTTTCCTTCCCAGTTTCTGAGGGTTTAACTCCCACCCACCTGCGGTGCCTGGGGCTGCCCTGTGGGGCACAGACCCGCTGGCTGAGGGTACCTGGGCACCCTCACCCCATGCTCTTCCCTGGTGGGACCCAGGCATCCTGGGACCCAAGCATCCTGGCTGGCATGAGGGGCAGCGGGGAGCTTGGGGAGGGGCTGGCATCGGCAGAAGGGGGAGCCCCGAGTAGGGGAGATTGTGAGACAGAAAGGACGGGCTAATGGAGCCTATTCCTTTAATAGATTCAATTTCTGCCGCGGCTGGCTGCGGGGTGCGGAGCCATCAATTCGATTCAGGGGACGGGGAATCTGATTTGGAGCGGCTGTGCCATCAATTAGCTTTTATTGATGGCATTGCTCATTGGAAGTCGATGGGATTTGAAGCCAGTAGCAGCTCCCGCATACCAAGCAACCCCTGCTCAAGGACAGGGCTCCACCACCGCTCCTAGACCTGGCACCCACTCTGGAGTCCCTGCAGGGACCCCTCGGCCTCACCTGGGAAAGCCCCAGGGGCTGGGGTGGCAAGATGCACAGCTCCTGGAATCTCTGCATGGGGGTCCCGCAGATCACCATCACCCCTGACATCCCTGCATGGGGGTCCTTTGGGGGATGTCCCCACCCAGCATCCCCACATGGGTGTCCCTCGGGACATGGTTGCTCCCAGCATCCTACATGGGGGTCTCTTGGGTACAGTCCCCACCAGATGGTATCACCCCCATCTGGAGGGGTCCCACAAGGGACAGTCTCCCCAGCACCCCCACACGAGGGGGTTCCCACAGGGCATGCCCCCCCTGCACCAGGCAGCCTCTAGGCACCATTGCAGGCCCAGGCCCCGTTGCCCCCCATGGGGACAGAGTGCCCCTGCCCGTGCGAGGATGGGGTGCAGGGTGCGGTGGGGGAAGGGCAGGCAGCAGCGCAGGGGGGAGGGGCGTGGCATGGTCGATGCTTTTGCTCAGTCTCTTGCCAAGCAGTTTCTCCCGAGAAGCCATAAAACCTGTCTGACGTGCCCAGCACCACTGCGGCAAGCAGCCGGCAACGCCTGCGCGGGGAGGGGGCTGTGGGGGCCCAGCTGCTGGTGGCCCCATGGGGAGCTCAGCTCCAGCTGGGCCCCCCCGAGGAGGGCAGCAGGGGCCTACACCCATGGGGCAAGGGGACAGGAGCTGCTGAAGGAGCCTCGAGCAACCCTCCTACCAGCAGGCAAGCCTGGTGCATGCCGCTGCTGGCTCCATCCCACAGCTGCCAGCTGCACTGGAATGGTGATCCCAGCAGGGACCCGGCTGTGCCATGAGATCGACCTCGCAGCAACTTGGGTGTCCTGTCAGTGAAAGGTGAAACCCCAGCTGTGGGCCCTGCAGTCCCCCGCTTCATGGTGCATCCTAATGGGGTATGCAGTGGGCGGGCGGACAGACAGATGGATGGAGGACCACCGCCCCGCAGGAAGCCCAAGCCCAGCTGAGGGCAGCAAGCAGGACCAGGGTGCCTGGCTGGGGGCTCTGGGTGAGTGACCCCCAATCCCATCGCCCCCTTGCCCCTTTCCCGTCCCAGGTGCCAGCGGCCAGCTCTGTGTCCCACTGCCAGGCACTTATTGCAGGCAGCTCATCTGTAATTAAAGCTCTCCCTGTGACATGAGCTGACATCTCAATATCAAATTGCTGCAATTAAACCCCCAGCCTCAAAGGTTGCGGTGAGAGATGCAGGCACCCCTGGGGCAGCTGCCCTGGTCCGTGCCACAGCATCCCTGCGGGGACGGGGACCGCAGGCAGGTGGGCACAGGCAGGAGGGAGGGGACTGCAGCCAGCATGAGGCCAGGGGTGGGGGCTGCAGAGCCTAAGGGCGCAGCAATCTTGCAAACACTGTATTGCTTGGCTCAGTCACTACCAGGGATTAAAACCAAACCGTAGGGGCCAGTGACGGCATGGAGGAGGGTGTCTTCCCAGAAGACAGATCGGTGTCCTCGCCAGAGGACATCGGTGCCCAGAGGAGCTGCCGCCTTGCTCCAGGGCCTGGGGTCCCCATCCCCTGGGGCGGGGGGGTCCATGGGGGAAGGCACAAGATGAGGCAATGGCCCTGGGGCAGAGCAGATGTCTGTCGAGCTTTGGGGAGCCCAGCACCAGGGCAGGGTGGCTGGCAGGGCTGATGTGCGGTGATGCCGGCGGGAAGTGAGGTCCCTGGGAGGGAGAGAGTCCCGTCAGGGGATGCTGCAGCATGGCAAGGGGGACCAGCCCCTGGGGGCACCGCTGCCCCGGAGCCCCCTGCTCCCCCCTCACCTTCCAGGCTGGAGCTCCTGGCCCCGGCTCAGCTCTGTGGAGGTCCGGCGGGTGAGTTGTGACCCAGGGCTGCGGCACAGACTTGGCGGAGGGATGGCAGTGGAGGAAGAGTCTGGAAGTGGGCGGTGGGGTAGAGGAGCCCATCTCCCTGCCATGGGCAGCACCGGGGTATCAGATCCAGAGCAGGGCCAGGAGCATGAGCGCCAGCCATGGTGTGCAGGGCTGCAGTGGGGCCACGATGCCATGGGCGGGCACTGCGTCTGCCAGGGCAGGAGCAGAGGTCAGGGTGAGCCGGCCCCCAGCCCGCCACCAGCCCCCAGTCCCCCTGCCTGCCCCGTACTCACCCTCCCGTCCCCCGCGCCCGTGAGGCTGTGAATTGGGAACTTCTGTCACTGGCTCTGGTGCTGAAACAAACCCCGACGGTGTCAGTACTGGCTCCCCTGGGGCACACGGTGTCGCCCCCGAGGCCCCAGTACCCCCCAACGGGGACCAGGCTGCCCCAGAGACGGGGGGGACGACCCCCAGACTTCTGGGGCACAGCCACCCGCCAGCTAGACTCACTGGTGTCTCTGCAGCAGACGGAGACGCGCAGCTTCAGGCAGCGCCCGGTGCTCTCGGGGCTGGGGACAGCTGGGGAGGAGGGGACACATCAGCGGGTCCCCCCCTCGGCACGGCCCCTCCGCCCCGGCCGGGCCCCCCCGCCGGCCAGGCCGGGCCAGAGCCGGGCCTGGGGCGCCCCCTCCCGGCGGACGGCGGGGCCGGGGGCCCCCCCCCCCCCCCCCCG
>JAVJGG010000088.1:12368206-12378813 GCA_035590195.1 Aviceda cuculoides | reverse complement strand
CTGGGGCTGTCCTCCCTGCTCGCCCGCGCGCACCGCTCGCTGCTACTGCCTTGCGTGGAGCGAGCGGGTTGTCCCGCCGCAACCGGCCCCGGGGCCCAGCACTGCGGGGAGCTGGGCCGCCCTCCCCCGCTGCATCTGCGCGGGGAAGCCGAGTGGGGGGCTCGGGTCCCAGCGGGGCGGGCCCTGTCCCCTCCCCTGGGCGACCCAGCCGGGGGCGGTACCGGGCCGTGCCAGCTGCTCGGTCGCCTTCAGCGCTTGGGATGGCTCCGGTGCCCTGGGACCCCGCCTCGGTGTGGCGGCCGCTGTCCGTGCCCAGAGCCGCTCGCTGGACTCTGTCTCGGGTCGCCCCCTCCTGGGTGCTCAGGACCGTGTGCCGGTGTGGTGCACAGGAGGGAGGCTGGCTCCGGGGACACTCTTGGGGCCTGGGGAAAAGCCCTGGACCCCAGACTGGCGTGATCCCCAGCAGGGATGGGGCACTAGCTGGGTTCAGAGGGATCCTTGGCCTCTACGGTGCCTGGGTGCACTCTCCCACCATCCTGCCTTCAGCCTGCCTGCGCTTTGATGCCTCGGAGGAAGGCAAGGGGAGAGTATCCAGAGCAGACCTGGCTGTTGTGGACAGGGGTAGATGTTCCCCCTTGCAAGCTTTGGCCTTCCCCCTGGCAGTGTGTTGTGTCCATCCCTCGCAGGCTGTCCCTGCTTCTCCAGTTTAATCTCTCAAATAGGGTCACCTGCATTCTGCCCTGGCCCAGGGAGACCCTGGACGTGGGTCTTGAGGGAATGTGATCTGGGCCCTGCCTGCCGGGTTGGCGCTGCGGAAGCCTGTGGGCAAAGGGCAGCTCTCGGCAGCGCTCCCCAGGGACGCCCTGGCCTCGGTCTGTTTCAGAGGGTTGAAGATGCCGTCTCTTCCCAGCTGAGTGGGGCTTGAGGATCCACCCATAGCCCTTTGGTGGCGGAGTGCTGTGGCCAGGTCACCTGTGCCCCTGGGAGCTGCGCAGGGCAGTGTCCCCTCCTCAGTGGGGACATAACTGGGTCCCATGGAGGCTTTGGTGAGGCTGAGCACCCGGGTCGGGGTCCCGATCCTCCTTCCCTGCTGCCAACCTCGGCTCCTGGTGTCCAAAGGGACTCATCACTGCCTTTGCTTGGCAGCAAGTGACCTGGTATGGTGCTGCCAGGCCCTGCCCAGGGCTGGTCTGCGACACTGCGCTTGCTGAGCGGGGCCCTCCTTATCTCACTGCCTCCTGAGCTAATCACGTTAGCACCCGCCTGGGCTCCAGCACAGCCTTTGCAGGCCCCAGATAAGGGCACAGTTGCTGCAAGGAAGTAAATCATGTTTGTTGCCCTGCGCTGCTTGGTGGCCTGGCCCTGACCCCATCAGCTGGGCTGTGGGAGTGAGAAGGGCAGTGGCTCTGGAGCTGCTCCTGCTTCTCTTGCCTTATTTTCCCCTCGCAGAGCTTTCTTCCCTTCCTGGCTCCTCTCTCATAGCCTCTTTCCATGACTCCCTTCTTCACCACTCGCCTGGTAAGGAGGGGGCCACAGCCCCAGGCGCTCTGCACGTCCTTTTGTAGTGAGGTGCTAGCTGAGGGGGTGGCAGGTGGGCAGGAGGGGGAAGCTCTGCCCCTCTGGGTTGTCTCCACTCTCCCCCACTTGCATGTAGCCTCTGGGCACTGGTTTTGGGGCTGGGCAGGGATTGGCTCCGACACCTGTCTTGGGTCATGGAGTGACTCTCGGCCCTCGACACCATTTGCTGGTGTGGGCAAGGTCTGAGCAGAGCCAGGCTCGGCCTTGTGCTCCTGTCCCAGCGCATCCCAGCGCTGTCCTCCCTTGGATGAGAAGCAGGAGGCTTCCCTGGTGCTCTCACCCCTTGTGTTGGCAGCATGTTGTATGGCTGGTACAGCCCCATCTGCCTGCAGTCAGCAAGAAGGAGCAGGGTCTGCCTCTTGGTGCCAGGGCCACCGTCTTGGCAGTCCAGGGCAGGGCTGGCTAACTCCCTATTTGTCCCCCAACCGCAGGTTGGAGCGCCAGACGAGAGGGGCTGTGCGTTTCTGTTCCCTGCTCAGGGCCTGCCCTGCCCTCCGCCGGCGATGGAGTATGTGGTAAGGACTTCGGTGGAGGGCTAGGTGGCTTCGGTGGTGGATCCTGCCTCCCCTCTATCCCTGCTGGCAGGGCCCCAGCCTCCTCCCCAGGTCTCCACTGGCAACTCCCAGCCCCTCTTCTGTGCGGTGGAGAGGTTGCACGCAGGAACACGTAGATGCTGTGTGATGCTGTTGTGATGTTCATGGGAAAAAATCAGCTGTTGGCTGGATTTGAGTGTTTCTTTGCTTCTCCCCTGCCCCGGAGCCTTGGCAATGGCTCCACTGCGGCCGCTGTCAGACCGAGGGGGTCTCCTGCCCCAGACGAGGCATGTATGTGTGGCAGCAGCTGGTGTGCGGCTGCCTGCTCCTTGCTGTGATTTCTTGCCAAACCATTGGTGTGTTCCAGGTCTCTGACTCAGCTCCGAGTTTGTGTTTCCTGGGAGGATGTTGGGCGCTGACCTTGTAGCAGAGCCCTGAGCGTCCCCTCTCTGCTCTTCTTCCTTGCCCTGGGCTGTGCGTGAAGTCCCAGCCCCAGGCGCCTGAAAGTAGCCCACATCCCTCTGTCTCTCCCAAGTGCGTGGAGGATCCGGCCCCTGCCCTTGCTGCCAGGGCACAAGATGTGTCCCCGGAGCTCCTCGGGGGCGGTTGTTCTGTCTGCTCTGCTCATCCTCTGCTGCAGGGGCAGGAGCTCGCTGCTGGCCTGTCTGGCAAGGGGAAGGGCTGCTGCCTGCTGGATGGGGCTCAAGGGCTGCCTGTTCAGGCAGGGCTGTTGTTCTGCGGCTCTGCACGCATCTCAGTTTGCCTTCTGCACTCTGAGCCTGCTGAGAAGGGGTCTCTGACACCCTGGGGTGGGCTCTGGGGCTGGGGGGTCCGTGGCAGTGACACTTCTGGTCTCCAAGGGCTGGGAGCAGCAATACGTCTCCTCACCAGCCAGTGCAGGCTGGCAGGGTGGCGTGGGCCAGCTGGCCTCAGGATGTTCTGACAAAATCAGAAATCATTCCATCTTATAAAAGCAGATGCCTGTCTGAGCAGGGGGCTGCAGCTCCCGGGGCATGCCAGCCCCTTGGTGCGTGTTGGGGATGGCTGCTCCAAGCTCTGTCACCTGTTTGGGCAACAGTCAGGGCCTGGGGTAGTGGGAAGGAGCTGAGAAGACCCCCCTGCCTCTGTGTAGTTCCCTCCTGCTCTTATCCCGGCAGGGCCCTGAGGAAGCATTGGGGCTCATGGAGCCCGTGCTGGCCATATGGGGGGACCCCAGCCTCACATCTGCCAGCGGCCGGGCCCTCATGGGCAAACCCCACTGCCCCGCGCCTGTTTAGTGCCGCCCAGCTGGGCTCCCCCCGGCACAACCTGGGGCTGTGGCTGGCCCCTCCTGGGGCTGGTGGCTTCCTGGCTCCCTGGCCCCGGGGCTTCCTGCTTTTCTTTAGAGCTGTGGCGCTGCCGGCCACGGGAAGGTCACAGCGCCAAGCAGCTGGGGGGGCCCCCAGTGGGGATGAGCGCTTCGCAGGACGGCTGGTGCAGTCTCTGCGCCCGTGGGACCACCACCACCAGTGGCTGAGGTAGGGGCTGGTGGTTGCGGAGGAGCCGTGTGCGGCCGAGGCGATATTCTGGCACCAGGAGGGAGGCAGGTGATGGACCCGCCGTTGTGAGCCACAGCCCCTTGCGCTGAGCAGAAGGCTATTTCCAGGTCTGTCCTGGCTTCCATTTCCCTGTCCCTGTGGCGGTGTGCCAGCGTTTGGGAAGCAGGGCGGGCAGCCACCAGGGCTGAGCAGCGTCAGGCGGCGGGTCCAAGCAGGGAGAGACCTTCCCTTAGGCTGGATTTACCCGATTTTGGCTCGGTGGCTGCTTTTGTGGAGCGCCTGGTGCCTGGGAAGGCCCTGGCCCATGGTGGGTCAGAGAGATTGGGTGCCACAGGGCTGCCCAAAATCCCTGCATCAGCCCACGGGAGGTGGAAGGGGGGAGAGCTCTTGCACACCAGGGAGGCTGAGGTGGATGAGCCATGAAGAGCGGTGTGGGTGGTGCGGTTGGGCTTGCCCGAGGTCCCACTGGTGTACCGGTGTGGCAAGGACAGGGGGGAGCAGGGGAGACTTTCCCCTGACACCCCCACCTACCGGTGGGGGCTCTGTCCGGCTCCCCATGGTAGAAAGGGCTGAGGTTGGCCCCCTGGCATGCTCTCACTGCCTGCTCCTGGTAGCTCCGCCTGTGACCTTGATTTTTCTGCTCCAGATAGGCGTTGGGTCCCCACCCCTCGTCCGGAGCCCCTCCTGCGCTGCGCCCCAGCCTGCACGCAGCCCCCGCCGGCAGGCAGAGCCTGCCCCGCCGCCTGTGAGTCAGCACGGCCCTTCCGATTAGCGGCAGCCCCTTCTCCTCTCCCGGGAGGAGTCACCGCTCAGCACTGGCTGTGATGAGGGAAGGAGCAGCAGCAATTAGCAGCAGCCACCTCTCCTGCCGGCTCCCCACCGCGGCCGGGGGCCCGTGCTGAGCCCTGCCGACAGCCCACCTGTATCCTGCTCCTGGGCATCCTCCTCTTCCTCCCACCAGCCCTCCAAGCGAGATCCGTGCCTGGAGCCGTGCTCATGAAGGACTGGATGTCCTCTCATCCCAGGCAGCTGCGAGCACCGGCAGTATCTGAGCATCGTGGCCCCCCCGGCTTCGGGTGCCGCTCCCCCCCAGCAGAGCCTGGGGAGCCAACGATGGCTGCCCGCCGCTAGCACGTGGGTTACGTAGCGCTGGCCGCCACAGAAGGACCTTATTCGCTCCTGGACAGTGCTCAGAGTGGGGCTGGGCTGGGCTTGGATGCGCTCTGTGGCTGCCGTGTCTCAGGGCTTTAAATATTCATCTTTTTGGTTTCCTCTTAGCGGCTGGTGGCGACAGGGCAGCACAGGGGCTGAAGCGAGTCGACTGGGGTGGAGGGCAGCTGTGCCGGACCTGGCAGTGGGGCAGAGGGGGCTGGATCCGGCCTCAGCTGAAGACAATGGGATTTGTTGCCGGCCTGGTGCAGGAGTGGCATGGGGCTGTAGGGCTTGAGTACCTCCAGGCTGGGGGCCAAGTGTGCTGAGCCCCCCCTCCCCGTGTCAGCAGCTCCCTGGGGCGTCGCCACAGCCCCATTTTCCTACCTGCCACAGCGGGAGTGTGGGTTCGCTCTCTGTCTGGATCTGTGCATCCTTGCTGACGCTGATCGTGATCAATCAGCTGCGACGGCACGGAGCTGGGCAGCCCCCGGACCTGCTGTCCCGGAGCCAGCTCTCCCTGCCAGCCATGCCAGGCTGGTGTGGACCTGGTGCAGAGCTCAGCCGAGGCTTCTGCTTGGGGCTGGCTCCCCGGTGACTGCAGGTGCTTGGACTCTCCATGGGGCCCCTGTGAGACCTGGCTGGCTGCCTCCACCCCACTGCCAGACGGGACGGGACAGCTCTGGCCCTTCTCACCTCTCTCCATCATGGATCTCCTGCAGAAGAGCAAATACAGCCACCTGCGGAATGAGTCTGTCTCCTCTCTGGAGGAGGCCGTGGGGGGCCTGGGAGTCCCGGCCTCCCCAGTGGAGTCCCTTGCAGGGACACGGTCTCTTCCTGGCTCCCTGTCCTCCTCTTCCCTCAGCCCCACGGCACCTCTTGGAGAGCTCTCGCCTGAGTCAGAGGACAGCCCCACCACCCTCTGCTCCTTCTTCCCCAAAGTGGCCAACCTGAAGCTCTCGAACCCTGCCAACCTGCTCAGCCTGCGGGGCTCCTCAGCTGGCAGCAGCCCGGGGGAGCCCGGCCGCGCTGGGATGCTGGCATTGGCACCGAGGGGGGCTGCCAGCCCCGACTCAGTGGGACCTGTCGCTGTCTGTTCCCAGGATATGAACAAGCTGAGCTGTGGGAAGAAGACGCGGGTGGAAGGCGGCCAGCTGGGGGGTGATGAATGGACCCGCCACGGCAGCTTCGTCAATAAGCCCACCCGTGGCTGGCTGCACCCAGATGACAAGGTCATGGGCCCCGGGGTCTCCTACCATGTCCGGGTGAGTGCTGGGGATTGGGGGGGCATGGGAAGGGTCATGATGGGGATTTGGGGACCACCTGACATGCTCCTTGAGGGTGGCAGGTGCGCAGTGGGATTCCTGGGGAGGTCACCGCTGTGGAGCCGGGGGGCTTGGGGCCCCAGCCCCCTCCCCAGCTCTGTGGGGAGCAAACCCCGGGGCTGCCCAGGCTGACCCTGCTCTCTTCCCCAGTACATGGGCTGTGTGGAAGTCCTCCAGTCCATGAGGGCTTTGGATTTCAACACCAGGACGCAGGTCACCAGGTGAGCTCTGCCTCTCGCCACGGGCTGCCACTTTTGGGGCGCAGGGGGTGTCCGAGCCCTGCACAAGCCCCTGGTGGCGTGTGGGGCTTTTGGTGGGGGCCAGGCTGCCTGCAGCCCCATCAAATACTAACACCAGCATGCTTCCCCCACTTGAAGGGCCCTGGCCGGCGCTGCCTGAGGGCTTCCCATTTGTCACCCTGTCCCTTCTGCCTGTGCTGGTCCCCGCGTCCTTGGTTCCATGGTCGAGTGGTCACAGGGGAATGGGGAGGGCAGGCGCTGGGATGGACTTACATCCCACTGTGCTCCCCACAGGGAGGCCATTGGGCTGGTGTGCGAGGCTGTGCCTGGTGCCAAGGGAGCTGTGCGGAGGAGGAAGGTGAGCCGGGCTGGGGAGCTGCTGGGGGGAGCATGCTTGGCTGTCTGGGCATGGGGCCAAGGGCCAGATCGCAGCTCAGCTGGCCATGCCCAGGCTGGGCAGCCTGGGGCTCTGATCTCCCACCATGGCTCGGGCCAGTGGAGCTCAGCAGGAGCGGTCGTGAGGACGAGGTGCCCTGTCTCCGCTACGGAGGGCAGCAGGATGTCCCCCGTTCCCTCACAGCCAGGTTGTGTCCGGCCTGGGGAGCCCTGTCTCCATGCTGCCGTTTGTCCCCAGCCCTGTGGCCGCTCCCTGAACTCCATCCTGGGCAAGAGCAACCTGAAGTTCGCTGGCATGCCCATCACCCTGACCATCTCCACCAGCAGCCTCAACCTCATGGCTTCTGACTGCAAGCAGGTGAGAGTGGGGAGGTGCCAGGGACTGGGTGGCTGGCTTTAGACAAGCAGGAATCCTTGTGTCCCCCACCCCGGGCCCTGCTGGGGCAGGGGATGTCCCCAGCCTCCCTAAGGGATGACTGGGTGGGCTGTGTGACCTGCTGAGTGCCCACCTCCCCCCAGTCCCTGAGGGTGAAGAGGTTGGAGCAATATCCCGCATGCTTGGCAGGATTTGTCTTGGAGACTATGAGACCCAAATCCCCTGGCCTGGGGACAGGTTTCCTGGTTTTCACCCTGCTCCCAGTGGCCCTGTTGGTCTCCCAGCCCTCTTCCTGGTTGTCTGTGGCTCATAACCAGGGCTCCAGAGGCTTGTTAAGCCCCTGTGCCGGCTCAGCCCCAGGAAGAGTGTGGCAGGCAGGAGGTGTTGCCTCTGGCTGGGTGCATAGGAGCTCCTGGCTGTGTCCAGCAAACTCTCTGCCTTTCAGATCATTGCCAACCACCACATGCAGTCCATCTCTTTCGCTTCCGGGGGAGACCCGGTGAGTACACATGGTCCCTGTCCATGCATGCCCTGCCCCATGCAAGGGATCGGCCCTCTCCTGCCCTCTCCCCAAAGTCTCAGGCACCACGTTACCCAGCAGCCTCGTCTCACCACTGGTGTCTTGCCCACAGGACACAGCCGAGTACGTCGCCTATGTTGCCAAAGACCCCGTCAATCAGAGAGGTGAGGCTGCTGCTGAGGGTGCTAAATGCCAGAGCCCTGTTTTGTGGATGTTTAGGCACAGCTCAGTGTGGTGGGGAGGCACTGGGTCCCCCCTGAGGAAGCTCTGGGGTGCATAGGGCAGGCTTGAGCGGTGGAGAACTTAACATTGGGTTCTATGCTCCAATCCCACCATTTCCTGCCCAGCCTGCCATATCCTGGAGTGCCCCGAGGGCTTGGCACAGGATGTGATCAGCACCATTGGGCAGGCCTTCGAGCTGCGGTTCAAGCAGTACCTGAAGAACCCCCCGAAGCTGGTGACACCGCACGACAGGTAGGGGCAGGGCTTCGTGGGAAAGAGGAAGGTGAGAGGGTGTCTGAGATTGTTTAGTTTTGGAGAGGGGATGCAGTCCTGGCTGCTGTCAGCTGCTCATCTCTGCTGTGCCCTCCCAGGATGGCGGGATTTGATGGCTCTGCCTGGGATGAGGAAGAGGAGGAACCAGCCCCGGATCACCAGTACTACAATGACTTCCCTGGCAAGGAGCCTCCCATCGGGGGGATCGTGGACATGCGGCTGCGGGATGGGGCTGCTCAGACCCCCAATCACCTGGGGGCCACGCTGGTAAGGCTCTGGGTGTGTCCTCGTGGGGAGGCTCCATGTTACAAGGGAGATGCAGGGACCCCGAAGGGACCATGGGCTCTTTGCTCAGGGTTATTCTGCCATGTTAGCTGTGGCACATGTCTCCCTGGCTCCTCTAGCAGCCCAGGATGTTGGGAATGGGAAGGGGTGGGGAGTGCAGTGGGGCTCACCCTCCAACTCTCCCTGCAGCCCGTTGGCCAGTCATCTGGCGGGGAGTGTGACCCCCGGAAGCAGCACACTCCTGCCCAAGGTAACACTACGGATGTGGTTGGTCCCCATCTACTTTCCTTGACCCCAAGTGCTCTGGCAGTGGGCACTGGTGTTGGGGCCGAGGCAGGCTGGAGCCCTGCTGACCACAGTGCTCTTGGTAGCAGGGAGAGAGAAATACCCAGCTCCGGTGGCCGGATCTGGCCGCACAGACCTGTTTGATGACCCATCTTATGTCAACGTGCAGAATGTGGACAAGACACGCCAAGCGCTGGCTGCTGGCACCCCCGCAACAGCCAACGGCAGCACCCAGAGAGACCTCTTTGACATGAGTGAGTGGGACTGCAGCTGCAGCCATGTCCGGGCTGGGGGTGGTTGGCGGCAAGGTCGGTCACGGTCCCCCCTGGCTCCTCTCTCTCCACAGAGCCCTTTGAAGATGCCCTGCGTGTCCCCACATCTGTGCCCATGGGGCTGCCCCCTGCCCAGGTGGTGGCGTCCATGGAGGAGCAGCTGAGACAGGAGCCCTGGTACCATGGGAAGATGAACCGCAAGGAGGCTGAGAAGCTGCTGAAGGTGAATGGAGACTTCCTGGTGCGAGAAAGCACCACCACCCCAGGCCAGTACGTGCTGACTGGCTTGCAGGGTGGGCAGCCCAAGCATCTGCTACTCGTCGATCCTGAGGGAGTGGTGAGTCCACATTACGCCCTGAGGACAGAGCTTGGCACAGCTTGGGGGTGCCCTGGCGGTTACAAGAGCCACCAGGGCATTGGGCTTCCCTGTCACTCCTTGGGGGAGATGCCTCTGGGCTGGCTTGGGGGATGGTGAGGGCCTGGTGGAGTGAGGGCTGCTCCCCTCCAGTTGGTGCTAAGCCCATGGAGGCTGGTGGCTTTGGCCTCCCGCAGCCATCAGCAGCCTCCTTAGTGCCCCTTCCCCGGCCCCCCCAGGTGCGGACGAAAGACCACCGCTTCGAGAGTGTCAGCCACCTCATCAGCTACCACATGGACAATCACCTGCCCATCATCTCTGCTGGTAGCGAGATGTGCCTGGAGCAGCCCGTGGAGAGGAGACTCTGAGCGCTTGGGGGGCCCTGGTGCGCAGCCCCCCAGCTCTGCTCCCTGCCCCTGGAGCCCTTGGACTCTGCCTGGGACTGAGCGTGGACTTGACCAGGGACGGGGCCTGTCCCCCTCTGCCATGTGGAGCTGGTGGCCGTGTTGGCTGTGGGCAGCATGGTGTGAGCTGCCTGCAGCATGGCCGTGGTAGCTGTGGGCAGCATGGTGTGAGCTGCCTGCAGCATGGGGGGCTGTTCTTGCCAAAGCCCCTGCCTCCTCCCAGCTCCAGCCTTTGCACAGCAGCTCAGCTCTTACCAAAACCTGGCCCCGCTGCCGCGCCACAGCCACTCTCCCGCTTGCTGGCGTGGGCATGGGCTTAGGGCTGGCGGAATTGGGGGGCAGCCCGGCATCATCCTCTGCCCATGGGCCACGGAGGGTGGCTGGGGGGGTGTCTGCTCCCCCAAGCACAAGGCCCGGCCAGCCCCACCACCCACCGTACCTGATCACTTTACGCGTTAACTCAGTGCCTTGACCCCGCAGGTCCCACACTCTTATGCAATGCCGCGGGGCGGGGAGCCAGGGGCAGTGTCCCCCCCCCCGTGCTCCCAGCTCCAGCTGTGCCCTTTCCCGGGACGTGCTCCTCTACACCCCCTCCCTGCCTGCCCCCCCCCCCCCCCGGGTCCTGGCTGGCCACGGCCGGCTCCGGCAGCCCTGGGGGGGGTGGCAGGAGGGTCGTTATTTCCCCCCCCGTGCATGCACACTCTTGTTCTCCCCCAAGCCAAAGCGCAGCCCCGAGGCCCCCCCCGGGCCCCGCTATACCAAAGGAACCGGCGGTTGGTATTAAAGTTGATATTTCTCTAGGCCCTGGCTGGTGGGGGGGGGGGGGGGGGGGGCGCCCCAGGCCCCCGGGGGGGCCC
>JAVJGG010000088.1:12341423-12358544 GCA_035590195.1 Aviceda cuculoides | reverse complement strand
TCGCCATGAGCTCCGGCAAGTACAGCGGGGGGGTGATGAAGCCCCTCAGCCGGCTCAGCGCATCCCGCAGGAATCTCATCGAGACCGAACCGGAGGCACAACCTTTGCAGCTCTTTGGGGCTGGCGGACCCCCCGAGATCATCGTCTCACGCGAAGACAACCACGCGCCTGCCGCCTGCCGCCCCGACCGCCCGCCCACCCGCCCGGCCCCTGCCACCTTCGCCAAGGGGCCCAAGCGCAAGGCGCAGAACATTGGCTACCGTCTGGGGCACCGCCGGGCGCTCTTTGAGAAGCGGAAGCGCCTCAGTGACTATGCGCTCATCTTCGGCATGTTTGGCATCGTCGTCATGGTCATTGAGACAGAGCTCTCCTGGGGGCTCTACTCCAAGGTACCAATGGGTCCGGGGGAGTGGGTGGGGGGCCCTCGGCGCTGGACAGTGCCTGGTGGCATGAGCGCGGAGCCCTTTGCCCCGTATGGTGTCCCATGGGACAAACATGGAGTCCTCTGGCCCATCTGGTGTGGGCTGGGGCCGTAGGGGCTGGCCACCCATGGGGTGGCCCCGGGGCCTTACAGGGACGCTGTGGCCACAGGTGTCGGACAGGGCGAGCACCGGGCTGGGGGCCACCAGGGCTGCGTGCTGGCTGGCATGCATCAGGGTGGGCGCTGCACCGGGTCCTGGCAGTGCCACCCCATGTGCCAGCAGGGCAGGGGACCGACCCACCAGGGCCCATGGTGCCTGTCGCCAGCCCAGCCGGGCGCTCCTCGAGGCGCTGTGCCCTCGGTGGTGCGGCACAGCCCCCCCCTCCTCCTCCGCTCCCCTTTCTTCCATTTTTTTTTCTTATTTTTGCAGGACGGTGTCTTTTATTTATAATTCTCCCCCCCACGCCCCTTCCACCTCCTGCTCCCGGGCTGCGCTGGTTGGCAGCGATATGAATAACTCTTTGTATAGACATCTGTCATGTTATTTATACCTATCCAGAGAGGGGAAGGCATCGGCACCCGCACCGGCAGGGCATGCGTGGCACCCATGGGCGTCAGCAGGATGGCATTGCTGAGGGGGCTGGGGGGTGGCCGGTGGGGGTCCCCATGCCGTGGTGCTGCCGACAAAGGGGAAGGAGCAGGTTGGGAAGGGGCTGCTCACCACTTCCTGCCATTATCCGGCACAGGCAGTAGGGAGGACGGCATGGGTGGAGGAGGCGACAGAGCTGGAGCAGGTAGAGGCAGGGAGGGAGGGAGGGACGCGGCTGGGGGTCCGTGGGCATGGGGGACCCTGCTGCCTCCCCACGGAGGTGCCAGGCTGGTGGCGGGGGGCTCCCAAGCCGCCCTGGCTGCCTGCAGCTGCCGGCATCGGTGGGAGAGTGGGAGCTGCCGGCAGCGGTTCCCTCTGCTCCAGCCAAGGCAGAGGGATGCCTCCGTGCCGAGCTCACATCCCTGGCGCTCCAGCCAAGGCAGAGGGATGCCTCCGTGCCGAGCTCACATCCCTGGCTCTCCCGCCAAGGCAGAAGGATGCTTTGCTTCGCTTCACTGCTGGAGCCTCTTCCCGGCGGTTCCCACTCCCCTTTGGCAGGAGCAAGGCCGAACCGCCGTCCCCTACCTGCACCTGCTACCTGTTGAGCCGCAGCTGCCCTCGCCAAGATCCCTGGGCCCACATGTCTGGCACCGCTGGGGACCAGCAGCCCTTGCTGGGCTGCCGGCAGTGCCACTGCCACGCTTGCTGGCCCTGGCACGCCGAGCTGCTGTGTCAGCCGGGGAAGACCCTGTGAGTCAGCGCTGCTGCCATGCAGCCACCCGCTGCCCCGACCCCTGCCCTGGCGCCTGCCGCTTGCCGCCGTGCTTCTGCAGACAGCCGCAGGGTGCAGGGGGGGTCCCCTGGCTCCTGGCCGCCCCAGGACCTTGGCCAGAGGCACGGCAGTGGGTGACAGTTTATAAATCCCCCCTGGCAGCCCCTGGTGGGAAACCGGAGCTCACTGGCAGGGATGTGGCCGTGACCGAAGGAGCGTCTGGGGCTGGGGCCGGCAGCTGTCGTGAGGATGGGGATGTTGGTGCTGCTGGCCCTGGCCCGGCTCCAGCTCTGCCCCATGGCTGGCAGCCGCGCCGCCACATGCTCCCCAGGCTGGAGGGTGCTGGGGCTGAGCCAGAAAGTGAGGATGCAGTGGCCGGGTTTTGCCTGCTCTCTGCCTGTCCCTCGAGTGTGGGCAGGATGGGGCCTCTCCTGCCTCCAGGACTGCACTGCTGCTTCCCAGAGCTGTGAGCAGCCTGTGTGGCACCACTGGGGTGAAGCATCCTGCCACCTGCATGGTGCAGGGAGGATGCACGCCGGGGGTGCTGAGGCTTTGCCACAGTTTGGCCAAGTTCCCCCCGTTGTTTGCTGTGAGCATGGGATCCAGCAGCGGCTCTTCCTGCTGGGTCCCTCCGGACCAGGCGCTGTCAGGAGGCATCGGTAAATGCGGTGGGTGTGCGGCAGCCTTTGCAAATAATGCTTGCTGGGAGGGCCAGTGGGTCCCTGGGAGGTGCAGAGGCAGGTTGTGGCGGCTGGGCCTCCCGGGGACCCACTAGCCCCATGGGGTCCCTGTGCGTTGGGCAGGTAGGATTAGTGCTCCCAGGAAGGATCTGGCCGGAGCAGCCTTGGCATGAGCCCTGCCCCGGAGTTTGCCTATTAATAGCTGTTGTTTGGTCCCCAGCACTTCTCTCAGCACCAGCCATTATATCCACACAATTGCATGGCTGGAGCCAAGTCGTTAACAATGCGCCACTGACTCCGCAGCAAATAGTCCCTTCTCTGTGTTTAAATCCCCCGTGGGGATGGAGAACACAGGGAGAGGGAGAGGAGCGAGGCTGAAGGCAGCCCGGCATGCTGGGGAGCAAAGGATGGGTGCGGTGTTCCATGAGCATGCCAGGTATCAGCGTGCAATGAGCATGCCGGCTCTCAGCATGCCATGAGTGTGCTGGGACTCAGTGTGCCACAAGCATGGCAGGTCTCAGTGTGTCATGAGCATGTGTGTGTGCTCATGACATGCATGAGCGCCATGAGTGTGCCAGGTCTCGGCAAGCTGGGGATGGATGGGGTGTAGGTGTGGGACAGGTGCGGTGGCAGAGCAGGTTGGTTAGGAGATAACACCTTGGTGAGGGGCTGCCAGTAGTTAGCAGGTGCCCTGGCACCAGTGGGGCCAGATCGTGTCTGGCAGCAGCATGAGCTTGCAGGCGACTGAAATGGGGTCCAGAGGGCAGCCCGTGGGAGGGGATGGTGAATCCTGCTCTTCCCAGTGGGGTCCTGGGGAGCAGCTGCTTCAGCCACCAGTGAATCAGGGGCTGGTTTAATTTACATAGAGCTAACTAGCAGGAGGATCTAATTAGACCATCCATTAGGCTACCATAATATTGGGCTCATACTGAATGCGGCCAGGGCACTGATGTCACATGTCCCAGCGAGGGGAGGCTGGTAATTACACTTGGCAGAATCGGATTAAAAAAAACATTTTGGAGAAAGGACCGCTCTTGCCTGCAGTGCCGGTGGTGTTGGCGGTGCCGGTGGTGCCCTCACTACCATGCCGAGCCATGTGGGGTGGGAGCTGGGGTGGCTGAAGTGCTGGCGGGGGGGAAGCAGGTGTTTGAAGGTGGGCAGCATCTCCCTGGGGGTGCGGAGCCCGGCGTCGCGGCCAGCGCCGGCAGGGTCCCATGGCCGTGTCCCCCCTAACGCCCGCCCTGTTCTCGCCTTGCAGGACTCCATGTTCTCCCTGGCCCTGAAATGCCTTATCAGCCTCTCCACAGTCATCCTGCTGGGCCTCATCATTGCCTACCACACGCGGGAGGTGCAGGTAGGTCCTGGTGTCACTGGCGCCAAGCAATGGGCTGCCAGGGTGGGTGGCTGGGGCAGGCTGCGGGATTTCCCACCCAACCCAGTGGGATGCAGTACCTGAGCTTGCAGCCTGCATGGAGCCTCCTGCCTCCTTGCTGGGGTCTCGGGGGGCAGTGAGGCTGGGCACTGAGGGGTCTGCCAGAGCGCAGCGTGCCTGGTGGAGCTGCCAGCAGCTGGGGGAGGCTGCAGCCAGGAAGGGCTCGGACCAGCTGAGGTGCCAAGGAAAGCTGTGAAATCCTTTCCTAATCAGGGCTGCCCACTCTCTTCCTCCCAGCCCTCCCTGGCTTTGCTGGGAAATGATAGGGCTCCCAGTTTGCTCCAGGAAGGCTGCGCTTCCCCATGGGATCTGGCTTTGGCATGATGCCGGCGCATTTTGGGGACAGGAGGAATGAATCGCCGGGCAGGAGAAGGAGCATCCTGGGAAGGGACGCCGAAGTCCCCTGTCCCTGAGTTTCTGGTGTTTTGGTGCATGAAAGATCCCACTTTGTCTGGCTTGAGGCTGGGGGCCGGGGCAGGTTTGCTGGCTGGGGGGCTGGAGGCAGGTGCCTCGCTCCCTGCCTGCCTCCTGCCTGCAAGGGACCTTCCTAGGAGCCCCCCTCTCTGTCTCAGCCTGCCGGCACGGGGTCCAAGCCCAGCAGTGGGTTGCTCAAAGCAAATATTTGAGAGTTCTGGTTTTTGCTAGAATAATATTTACCCCAGGGTAGCGACAGCTGGGGTCAGCCTGCCGGACCATGCCCCGATGCTCGCAGGCTTCCTCTGCTTGTTGTTCTTGGGAGCGGGTTGTGCAAACATAGCATCCACCCGAGCAGTGTGGGGCTTCCCGCCTCTCCAGAGCTGAAATCCCTGCTGCTGTCCCTCCTGCAGGGTCCTGGTCCCTGAGCACGCGTGTCGTGCCAGTGTGGGCGCCAAACCTCACCACGGTCCAGCCGTGTGGCTCCGGCTGCTCTGCTGGCCGGTTACACTGGCAAGGAAGGGAATGAGATAGGTTTGACTTGATTTGCTCCAGACAAAGCTGTGCTGGCTGCTGATCGCCCTATTATCTCTTAGGTGCTTATGAAGGGATTGCTGATAATCTAGCCGGGGTTGGAAGTGGGGCTGACAGAGCTGTAAATCCTCAGCTTCTTGTGCCTTTTACCTTAGTGGGGGGCTGCACTCACCCCACCGCAGCACTGTCAGACCTCCCTGGCCTTCAGGAAAGACTTGACAGTGGCTTCGGCCTCTTCCCTCAAGTCTTAATTGCATTAATTGCTGAGTCCTTCTGGACATCTACAGCTCTCCCTGTGCCTCAGTTTCTCTGGGGCTGGGGTATCGCTGTGCCTGGGGTCCTGGGTCCAGCTCCTGGGGTCCTGCCTGTCCCCTCCGTGGCTGCCTACACCCACTGTCACCTGATGGGCTGGGATGGCACAGGTCCCCGGGGTGTCCCTGTGCCCATCGCCTGCCAGCCTTGGCTGCAGGTGAACAAGATTCTCCAGCTGTGTCCCCCACCCCAGCTTCCCGGCTCTGCTTTCTGCTGCAATGCCATGAACTGCTGCTCATTGCGTGTGTCACTTGCTCTTCATTAGGCTGAGCATGTGCAGAGAGCTGCCAGCAGCACTGCCGGGTCCTCACCCTCCCTGCACCCATGGGCAGAGGTTGACCTGCTCCTGGTGGCACCGGGCTCAGCACCCTGGAGATGGCTCTGGTCTGCACCCTGGGGCAGGGTCTGGTGCCCCGACATGGTACGGAGCGTGCTGTCCCCTGCCAGTGCCACATTTACACCACAGTGCATGATGGAGTGCGGTGCTGGTGAGGCTGCTGGCTCTAGCTGGGAGGTTTTGGGGGGGCACAACCCCCCTCATCCCTGCCCTTGGCGTGCCCAGTGCTCTTTGTGCATTTAGTTCACTGAACGTCTTTTCCCTGCGCGGCTTCTCAGCAGCTTTCCTCATGCTTTGCTTGTCTGGAACTGCGATGGCCAACATGCTTTCTCCTTCCCCTGCCGGAGCCAGTGCTGGGGATGCCCCATGCAGTACCGCTGGACCGTGCTGGGGTTTCCATGGAAACCTGCAGTGATGCACCACAGGTGCAGGGCTGAATGGGGCTGGCGCAGGGGGAACCTGCCCAAATCCCCCTTGCTCCTTCCCTTCCCTGACCTGGCCCATTGCAAACTCCCCACACACAGTCAGAAGGCTCCCTGCCTTTTTCCTCTTGCTAATTTGTTTATTTTTAACACCCTTTTCCAGGAAGGAATGGGCTGTCAGCTTGCTAAATGCCTGAGGATCTCCCTTGACAGCTTGGGGCATTTTTATAAACAATTTCTCAAACAAAGCAGCTAAAAGGAGCGGAGCTTTCCAAACAGAAAGGGAGGTGGCCGGGACGGCCGCTCCGTGAGTCAGTCCCGGGGGCTCTTGCCATCCCTGGGGAGGGCCCTGCGTGCTGTGCTGTGCCAGTGAGGCAGCTGGCGCAGGTGCACTGGGGCCTCCAGCGAGGTGGGAGGGTTGTTCCCGGGCGAAGAGCCAGCTGGGGCTGTGCTCCCACCCACCGCCCTGGTTGGATCGGCCGCCAGAGCTCCTGACCCCCCCGGGACGAGCTGGTGTCATTCTGCGCTTTGCAGGGTTGAGGACACGCTGGTGACGGTAACACCAGCTGCCACATCCCCCTTGGATCCCTTCCTAGTGGTGTCTTTGCCAAGCATTGCTTGCAGAGAGGCCCCAAGCGCGTCCCCGCTACTGTAGGTGCCACCAGTGTCCCCGTCGCACCAGGGACAAGCTGATGGCAGCCTCGGGACAGACCCACCAAGGCAGGATGGGGTGGGTGACCCCCAGGGGGTCTGGCAGTGTCCCGAAGGGGCCAGCCCGAGGTGCTGTACCCCCCAGCTCCTGCAGAGCCCCCCACTCTGTCTCTGGCAGTGGGAGAGGAGCTGGTACCCAGGATGAACTGGCGGTTACCATGACAACCTGATCCCATTGCTGCCAGCGGCCGGGTGTGCTGGCTGTGGCATTCCCTCCCCAAAAGTTGCCCTGGCACCTGGGGCATGGTGGCTGTCAGTGACACTGGTGCAGCGCTGGCAGGAGCAAAGGGGCTGGGGTGGCTTGAGCCGGTGCCCTGCGGCATGATGGCTCACCCGTCTCTGTGCCCCCGGCGAGGAGGCTGTGCTGGGAGGTGGCCTTCTGCCAGCTGGTGTGGGGGGGTGGGTTGGAGCAAGCTGTCCCCTTGCTGTGCCTGGGCGTGTGCTTGAGGCCAGGCAAACGAAAGCTTTCTGCGGTGTCCCCAGCACCATAACCGTTCTCTGAACAAGCAGGCAGAGCAGTGGAGTGGATGGCAAAGGCTCATTCCTACTTTTTCCTTCCCCTGCCCTCCCCAGCCCTCCTGTCTGAAGCCATCCCCAGGTCCGCGGGGCTCTGGTTGGTGTCCATGCCCCACCGCTGCCCAAGGTGGGATGCTGGTGGGGCAGGGTTGGCCAGGGCCACTGGTAACTCTGTGGTTTTGTGTCCTGGTAGCTCTTTGTGATCGACAATGGAGCCGATGACTGGCGAATAGCGATGACGTATGAGCGCATCCTCTACATCAGCCTGGAGATGCTGGTTTGTGCCATACACCCTATCCCCGGAGAGTACAAATTTTTCTGGACAGCCCGCCTGGCTTTCTCCTATACACCTTCTCGGGCAGAGGCAGATGTGGACATCATCCTCTCCATCCCCATGTTCCTGCGCCTCTACCTGATAGCTCGGGTGATGCTGCTGCACAGCAAGCTCTTCACTGATGCCTCCTCGCGGAGCATTGGGGCGCTCAACAAGATCAACTTCAACACCCGCTTTGTCATGAAGACTCTCATGACCATCTGCCCCGGGACAGTGCTGCTGGTCTTCAGCATTTCCCTCTGGATCATTGCCGCGTGGACGGTCCGGGTGTGCGAGAGGTGAGAGGGGCTGGGGCTGTGGGGAGGGGGAGGTTCGGGATGCGCAGTGGTTTGGGATGCTCAGTGGAGCTGCGATGTCCCAGCACCCTGTGGGAGGGATGCAGAGATCGGGGGGCTCAGCAGCCGCAGGTTCCCACCAACGAGCCCCAATCCCGGGCAGGAAGCAGAGGCAGAGACAGCCCTGTCCTTGCAGCACAGTGCCTGGGGACAGGCAGGGTCCCAGCGCGAGGGAATGGTGTGCGATGCCAGCTGGCACGGGAGCCCCAGGAGGGCAGGTGGGGGACACGGGGAGTGGTGGGAGCTGGCGGGGGCTGTGCATGGGGAGAGGCCGGAGGTGCTGCAAGGCTGGCAAGTGGCAGCGCCCAGCTCAGGCTCTGGCGTCGCTGTGAGCGACTGCCATGACAACACCTCGGTGACAAACCCACTGCCGGATGGTATCACGCTGGCATCGGCATGCTTGGCACATGGGGGATTGCTGTGGTGACTGGCCCCAGTGGGTACTGTTGTGCTTCCATTTCTCGAGGATGTGCCAGCACCCCTTTGTCCCCTGAGAGGAACCAGGGAGCTGTGGCAGAGGACACCCAACCCACTCCAGCACTGTGCCGGAGTGGCCATGGTGCAAAGTGCCGGTGGCACCCGTCCATCCCGGGGCAGGGAGGGCAGGGTGTCCTGTGTCCTGTCCCAGCACAGGGCCATCCCTGTCCCGAAGAGGCTGAGCTCGATGCCATACTGCCATCAAAGCATGGCTAATTGCCCCGGAGGCCTCTCGGAGCCTGGGCTGGTCTGCAGGAAGATGCCCAAGACAACGCAGGCATTACGACTTGGTGTTTGAGGATTAGTGAAGTGAAATCCCTTTAAGTTGTTGCAGCAGCTTTGTGCCTTCCTTGGAACTGAATTGCGAGGGATCACACCTGCCAGCACCTCTGGGTCCCCTGGGACACCCAAGCTTGCTTCTGGGTGCTTGCAAGGTGGGAGGAGGGCCACCCTTCCTCTTCCCCTGGGTGGGACCCATCGTGCTGGTCACCCTGTGAAGGGGCATTAGAGCAGCTTTAAGTACCGTGTCAGTGGAGCAGAGTGGCACGCTGAGATTTTACGAGCTTTTACAGGCTGTATTTGCCTTCCTGCCTCCCTTAATGATGCTCTCAGGATGTGCTGGATAGTCGTGTGCTGCTTAATTGTGTTTGGGAGATTTTTATTTCTGCCTCCTAAACAGGGAGTGTGCAGACAGGATCCCAGGGGATGCGCGGGGGGTTGATTCTGCACCTGGGGGGCTTAGGCTGGAAAACACAACGTAAATGAAGAACCATTAGCGACCAGAAAAAAGATAGAAATGACGCAGATGAGGCGCTGCAGATCACCAGCACCACAGCTGCCATGAGCTGCCGCCACCTCCCTCTGTCTACAGAGTGGCAGACAAAAACCCGGGCGGGCACCCAGCCAGTCTGGGGATGCACTGACCTGGGGGGATGCAGGACCTGAGGGGATGCAGGACCTGGGGGGATGCACGACCCCTGGGACATGCTCCATCCCTGAGGGATACACCATCCCTGGGACATGCACCAGCCCTGGGTGCCACACAGCTCCTGCAAGGGCCACCCAGGCCATGTCCCTGTGTCCCCAGTGATGGCAGGTTGTTGCACCAGCACTGGAAAACAGTTTGCTGTGGCTTGCAGGACCATCCCAACCGGCACCCGCTGGGGCTGCGCAGCTTGGAAATGGCTGTGGCGCTCCAAGACACAGTCCCCGGCCTGGGGTGGCGTCGTCATGGCATGTCCTCTCAGCACCATGGGCTGCTCCAGTGCCCGCGGGCTCAGCATCGCTGCTGGGCATCCTCCCGTGCATGCTCGAGGGGGCTGCAGCTCTCCAAAGGCAGCGAGTTGCTTAGCAACCTCGCCCGCTCACCCGGCCACCACGCAGAGCTGCCTGCGGTGCCAGCAGTGCTGCTGGCCTTGCCCGCCGACAGCATGCATGTGTGCTTACACATGTGCATGCACATGCAGCCAGTCCTGCTCCCTGGGGTGAGGGTGCAACCAGCCCGGCGCTCCCTGGCAGTGCTGCCCAAACCGATGGGGTTGGGTCAACTGAGCCGGTGCTGCCGCAGCATCCTGGTGTGGTGATGCTCCACTCGGTCGTTGCGTGACACGGGACCAGGGTGATGCTCGTGGCAGCCCCGCCGGCGGGGAGCAGCTGTGCCCTTAGTGAGGGGCAGGCAGACGAGGGGGCAATGGAAACAGGCGCTGGGGTCTAACCAATTGTGGCAGCCTTCGGTGTGACCAGGCAGCCCCTCTTCCTGCCTGCACTGGCCGTGGCATGTGCCAGCTCCTCCTGTTTATCAGTTCCTTCTGCTAAAAGTGCTTCTTGGAAGAGAAAACGTCTGTCTGTCTGTGCCATAACCCGCTTGCCCAGCATGATGCTCCTGGGGTCGTCCCCACGGCTCGAGAGCTGCTCACATCCTGCGGGCTGGGCTGGGCTGTGCCTTTCCCAGGGGAACACACTGGCTGGGATGGAGGGTGCGTGCCACTGCTGGTGCTGGATTTTGCTGTAGCTGTGGTGGTGGGCTCTGGCTTCCCTGGCCAGCCCTGCTTGGAGTGCGACAGTGGCCCTTGCCATGGCTGAGGGCACTTTCTCATGCACCGGGATCTTTCGAGTCTCCAGTTGCTTGGGGGGAAGAACATTTTGGAAGAGTAGAAAACCGAACCACTCCAGGAGCGAGGAGCTGGGATGAACCAGGGGGCATTGCCAAAAGCTCCATCTGGTTTTCCTCTGATGATTTCGTGAGGAGGCAGGGAGAAGCCTGCTGGGGAGAGGGATGCATACAGGCAGGAGGGTGACCGTCCTGCCCGTGGTGGGGCAAAGGTTCTGCCTGCCCCTGCCCACCCTGGGGCTTGGGGCTGAGTCCCACTGTGGGCTGGGCCAGCCTCTGCATCCCCTGGGAAGCATCCCCATGCTGCTCAGCTGGGCTCGTGCCGGCCCTGGGGAGCTGGAGGCAGCCAAGGCCCCTGGTTGCATGTTTGCTGGAAGAGCCGCAGCCAGATGCTGGGCTGGCCAGGGCGGTCACTGACCACTCAGCAGGGACATGGCCATGGAAAGTCTGCAGTATCCCCAAAGCCGTGGCTGCTCCATGTGTGCTTTGTCTTGAGCATGTGAGCCATTCCCCTTGTACCATCTGAGATCCAAGTGCATGCCGGAGGCTTGGCAGGATTCATCCCTGGTGGTTCTGCTGGGGCTGCTGACGGCACTGTCCCCCAAGGCGGCGCAGGGGGAATGGGCTCAACCCAAGCTGCAGCAGCAAGGGGATGTGGAGGAGGATGCTGGTGGCAAGCATGGTTGGGGACTTTGCAGAGCTGCAGCTGTTTCTCCCATCAGCTGGTTCTCACCATCATGTGGCACCGGGGATGCAGGCGGCAGGACCGGGATGTGGTGACAAGTCTGACCGAAAGCAGAAGCCCTTTCCGTTGAGTTTTTGCTCTTACTTTGTCCATGTGGGTTTTCCAGTGGCAGAAATTGTGCAACCACTGCTGCTATTGGGCAGCCTGCCACGATATTAATCCCTATTCCCCATGCCCAGGTGCCCCTGTTGCTCCCCGCAGCTGTCCCCGTCCCCTGCCATGACACTGATGCCCGTGTGTCCTTGGCAGGTACCACGACCAGCAGGACGTAACCAGCAACTTCCTGGGTGCCATGTGGCTCATCTCTATCACCTTCCTCTCCATCGGCTATGGTGACATGGTCCCGCACACCTACTGTGGGAAGGGTGTCTGCCTGCTCACTGGCATCATGGTAAGGGCCGTGCTGAGCTGGTCACCTGTCCCTCAGGCTCTGCCTGTCCCTGTCGCGGCACCAGGGCCACCGGATTTTATGGGGACCCTCTTCCCAGCTGGCTTGTCCATGCATGAGGCATAATGGCTTCAGCTCCAAGGTCTTGCAGCCTGGAAGCTGATAGAGCTGTAATTGCAACTACTGTAAGCACAGTAATTAGCAGGATGTGACGCTTTGGTTAAGGAGGTGAGGGTGCAGGCTGGCTGTGTGCCTGGTGGGTGCTGCAGTCCTGCGGGGCACAGTGTGGGACGCCAGCTGGTCCCCTGCCCCGCGGTCCCCACTGGTGAATTCAGGGTGTATTTGGACCCATGTTCAGTGAGGGTGTGGGGACCTGGACCACGGTGAGGTTGGGGATGTCCCCAGGGAGCAGAGGGGCCCCCGAGCATCCCTTGGCTGTCCCCATTCACACCACCTGGCTTGCATTGCCCGGAGCGGTCCTGAATGCCGCTGGCTCCTGCTGAGAGCTGGGACCAGCGGGGAGCCCTCCGCTCCCTCCCCCGCCCCCCCCCCCCCCCGCCCCGCTCCTGCCGGCATCACCGCTCTGCCGTGCTTCGTTTCCTTATGGTTAAAAGGTTACCATCCTCTGGCATACCTGTTGCAAAGTGCCCGTGAGATGTCCCGGCTTCCAGGGCTTTCCAGCCAGGGTGGCCAAAGGAGCAGCCAGGGGCCCTGCGGTCACAGCTCCTCTGTGGATCTGTCCCAGCACCCAGCACCCCAGCTCTTTGGCTCCAGGCCCTGGGAGTGGAGCTCTTCCCACCCTTTCCCACCTGGGGCAGCCCAGGCTGGTGCCAGGCACTGGCTAGACTTCGCTCTGCCACTCTGCACCCTGCAAGAGCTGTTGGCTGAGGTGGCTCTGCCGGCGTGTATTAATTTTATATTAACTGCAAGTTTTTGACCTGTCTCGTATGAGGTTGGGTGTCAGCGAGGCTGATGCTGGTGGTAGGAGCCAGGCAAGGGAGAAAATCCCTACTAGGGAGGTAAAGCGGTGTTTCCCAGCAGCACAGCACAGGGGAGCAGCCACTGGCTCGGCCAAGGGGGTCCTGGTGCCACAGGCTCCCAGAGCTCCCCCCCAGTCAGCGGTTTCTTTGAACTGAGACACCATCCAGCAAAGCATGCCCCTCTCCTGGCACCCATCCAGCAGCACAGCCCCTGCCCTGCCAGGGCTGGGGACTCCCGTGACCGCTGGGGCTGGGGGCTCCCCTGAGCTCCCGGAGCCACAGGACTGGGGTTGGCCACCCCACAGGGAAGAGAGAAGTGGTGGGAGACGAGAGCACATAGCAGGACCTTCGGGGATACTAAAGGATTCAGCTCAGAGCATGATGTTAATTAATGACTCTTTAATAAATTAAGGAGCATTTGCCAGGATCATGGCCCTCTGCCAGAGTGCTGGGAGGAGGGAAGCAGCTCATCTGGTATGGGCAGCAGCAGGCAGAATGCAGGAGCACCGCAGAGAGCAGAGGCTTGGCACCTTTGCTTTCCAAAGACAAATACGTGCCAGAGATGATGGCTACGGCATGGATCCAGCCCTAATTGCTGGGATAAGCAACCTTCCAGCTGTTGCTGTTGGGAGATGTGGCTATTAGGGGGGCCCCTTCCCCACTCTCCCCCAAGTTGCCCAGTGCTTCTCCACTGCTCTCCCATCCTGGACCCCTCTTGAGAGCAGAGGGGGCCCCCATCCTGTAGGGCACTGGCACAGGGCAGGTCCCTGGCCCACGGTGGCACTGGTAAGCAGACTTAGCCCAACCATTTCTAACAGGCACCAGGGAGGTGAGAGCTCACTCCTGATCACCACTGACCTCATAAGTCACCCCCCGGCCTCTCCTGTTAATTACCTGGCACATTATCAGCTGCTCAAGGACATCCAGGCTCTGTGATGTCTCCTTGTTAGGGTAATATGGGTGGGAGGCTATGGAGCTTTACTTAATTAGGGGTTTGCAATGGTAAGGGTTGAAGTGCTGTTGTTGCATGAAGGTGCTGGAGGGTGATAAACTGTTTCCCTGACTGATGTCCCTGCACAGGGTGCCGGCTGCACAGCACTGGTGGTGGCTGTGGTGGCCCGGAAGCTAGAGCTCACCAAAGCTGAGAAACATGTCCACAACTTCATGATGGACACGCAGCTGACAAAGCGGGTAAGGTGCTGTAGGGAGGGGCAGCAGGAGTGGGGGGCTGTGCCGCGTGGAGGGACCTGTGGATGGGTACGATGGTAGGAGGAAGGTGTCAGCACCTCTGGGTGCAGGTCCCACTGGTACCACAGCAGAGGAAGGTGTCTGACTGCCTTGGATGCAGCACAGGCACAAGGGTTACAGTGAAAGCAAACAGCACCAGCTCTGTATTGGGGATTTAGGCAATACAGGATGCTAGGCCTCACATCTGAGAGGAAAAGCCTGCATTTTTTTTCCCCCGGGAGGATACAGACTCCCTCCTCTTGTGGAGCATGATCTTACTTAGCTCGGTGTCAGGAAGACAACCGTATTTTGGAGATTCAGTGCCTTGCCTGCCACATGTGAGAGCCATACCGTGACGCTCCTGTGGTTTCCATTCCTGAGGAGGGACCCAGAGGCTGTGGCCATGGCTGGGGGTCCATGGGGTTGCTGGTTGTGCCAGGGTCCAGCATCACATCTCTGGCAGCATGTTGGAGCTGCAGGAGGTCTCTGGTCTCGGCAGCGTCGTCACAGCAAGGCATCAGCAACCCAACAGCGCCTCGTGATGTAATGGGCTCTGCTTGCCTGTGACAGGAGTGATATTTTATATAGGGGATGGTGGCAAAGCAAGTGTCATTGCAGCCCTTGGAAGGGTGACCTCCCAGTGCCAGGATGTGGCCAGGGCACCTCACTTTGCCCCAGAGAGCAGAGCCCCAGGCAAAGCCATATGCCGGCAGGAGCCCTGACGCCCCAGGGATAATCAAAGGCCTCGGCATGGCCGGGCCAGGAAAGCAAACAGCCGGTCGTCCCTGCTCCCCCAGCCATGGATATGGATCTGTGGGCTCTGTGCCAGGTAGACGGCGGCCAATTCATCTTGGAGTGAGCAGCAGAGCTGCGGTTTAGCTGGGGGAGCCTGCAGAAGCTGTGTCCTCGTGCTGGCAGCCCACCCAGGACCTGCCAAGAGCAGCAGATGGATGCAGGAATCAAGAAAAACTTTGGGATTCTTTTTCTTTTTCTCAAGGTTTAGGGTACAGCTTTGTGCACGGGCAAGGAGCCCAGTGGCAGAGCGTTGGTGTAGGGTAGGATGGGGATGTGGGCACACCGGGGGGCAAGATCCCCTGCTAGGTGTGGGCAGCTCTGCCGGCCCTTACTACTGTTTGAGCTGCCTGTGATTCCTTGCAAAGGTGCAGGAGACCATGTGGGAGCAGAGCTGAGCGCCTCGCTCCAGCTGGGGCAAGTCAAGGGCTCTTGCAGCACTGGCTCATGAATCAGCGGCTCACAGCAGAGCCAGACCGGTGTCTCCATGAAATCCCATGTGCCGGTGCAGCCAGGGCCAGTGACCTGCAGCCAATTCTCCTCTTGCAGATTAAGAATGCGGCAGCCAACGTCCTGCGGGAAACGTGGCTCATTTATAAGCACACCAAGCTACTGAAGAAGATTGACCACGCTAAAGTCAGGAAGCATCAGAGGAAGTTCCTACAAGCCATTCACCAGTAAGGGACTGCGTGCTGGGCGGGGGGGCTGGGGGGATGCTGAGTGCCAGCCCCAGGGGAATCGTGGTCCAGCTGCTGGCAGGGGTGTGGGGATGATTTCCCATTGCCTGGGATGCAGGCAGGTCTCCAGCTGCAGTTTGCACTTGGGGAGGGTATGTAGCTGCGTTGCTCTTTCCTTCTCCCCAGGTTGCGGAGTGTGAAGATGGAGCAGAGGAAGCTGAGCGACCAAGCCAACACCCTGGTCGACCTCTCGAAGGCAAGTCCCTGCAGTGACCTCTCAGCTCGGCCAGGCTGCCCGAGTGTTTCTTTTCACTTGGAAAAACTAAAGCAGACCTGGCTGTCCGCAAAATGCTCCGGCTCAGGAAACGTCAGCTGGGAATAGCTGCTGTGGGACGGTTGCCCTTGCAAGGCAGGAGGAGAAACACAGACACAAGCCAGGGTCTGGGGGCGGGGGGGGCAGGGGTGTGTGTGACCCTGCTTCCAGGAAAAGTCTTTGCTCCCTGCACTCCCTTTTTGCAGCCCCAGCTGGGGGTGCCATTGCTTGGCAGCACAGGGCTGGCTCCCCCTTTCGCCTCTGCCTGCATGGGAAACCCATGGGCTGGATTTCCTCATTTTAATGTCCCAGGTCGAGCCAAGCTGCAGTCACAGTGCCCTGTGAGGTCCTGGAGCAGGCTGAGATGGGGCAGCCCTCAGGGCTTTGCTTGCAGAGAGGGGTTAAAGGGCTCGACCTTGCCAGTGGCAGTGGCACTAACACCTCCGCTGTCCCCTCTGTCCCCTCCCCAGATGCAGAATGTGATGTATGACCTCATCACCGAGCTCAACGACCGCAGCGAGGACCTGGAGAAGCAGATCAGCAGCCTGGAGTCTAAGCTGGAGCAACTCAGTGCCAGCTTCAACTCCCTGCCCCTGCTGATGGCTGACATGCTGCGCCAGCAGCAGCAACGCCTGCTCGCCGCCATCCTGGAGACACGGGGGGTCGGTGTGCCAGTGGGCACCCCCCAAACTCCTCTCTCCGAGAGCCCCATTGGGGTCAGCTCCACCTCCTTCCCCACCCCTTACACAAGCTCAAGCAGCTGCTAAAATGCAGCCCCTCAGCCCCCCCACGGACAGGGGAAGCATTTCCACACAGGTCCTGAAGTCTCCATGGACTTTCTTCTGGTCCTCAAACTGCCACAGGACCCTTCGGCCGGAGCCGGCGGGACCAGCAGTGCCGAGCAATGCTCGGAGCTTTGCCAACGCTTTGATATTGGGAATCGCATCCCTGTTCAGGTGCCTCTACACGTGGTGAAGGAAGGGGACGGGAGACGACGCCTCGGGCGAGCCCACGCCGCGGCGTCCAGTGGCGGATGGAAAACCCACGCTCAATCTCAGGTCTTCACATTTGAAAACAAAACAAAACAACAAGTCAGAAGCACTGAAGCAACGGAGACGTCAGAGGGAGAGTTTTCCTCCCGTGTGGACCCTGCCGGGGGCTGGGGTGCTCCCCTTGCTCCCTGCCCCTCTTTCCATCGCAAAGCCCTGCCGGGCAGATGCCAACGTGGTGGCTTCTTGCACAGGCTCTGACCTATGCTGCCCACGCTCCATCCCATCTCCTTACCAGGACCCACATGAACCCCCACAACGTTGCTGGGCGGGTGACAGTGTCTGGCCGTAACCTGCCTGGGGGGTTCTCCAATGCCGTGAATGTTTTCTGCCTGGGCAGAACAAGGGACGCTTCTTCTTGTGGTCCTCAGTGTCACATTCTGCCTGGAGACATGTGCCAGAGCCGGGAAAGCAGTGCCTAAAGCATGTGGGGGTGTGGGGCCGGGCAGGGCTGCCCCCAGCAGATGTGGTGATGGCCAATGACAGGGCTGGCTGGCCAGCCTGGGCACTGGGGGGGTCTCCAGGTGCTCACATCACTGCCCACCCAGGACACC
>JAVJGG010000088.1:12309204-12327041 GCA_035590195.1 Aviceda cuculoides | reverse complement strand
GCGGCGGCGGGCCTGGCTCCAGGCCTCGCCTCGCCGCTAAAATCTGGGCCCCGCCGGGCCTTCTGTGGCGTCGGGGACGCTTACGGGAGTCCTGGGCGGGGCGGAGCGGAGCAGCCTCCCCGGTCCGCGGGTGTCACTGCGACTCCCGGTGGGCCTCATGACACAGGCCGGGGGGGATGCGTTGGGCGCCGGCAGCCCCCCGCGAGCTTCGGGGACGCGATGTGATCGTGTCCCAGCAGCCGCGGGGCCCTGTCGGGGCCGGGGTTTCGGTAGGGCGGGGTTGCACACTCCCCCGGGCGCTTCGCAGGCGGAACGCGTGGAATAAGGTGTCTTCGTCGGTGCCGCTGGTCTCCTTGAGTCCTGGCCTGCGGGAGCCGGCTCGGTAGCCGCGGCCCAGCCCGCTTTCCCGCACGGCGCTTTCGGGCCTCGGGGGGGCCTCGCCTTGTCGAGGCCGAGAGGAGCCGTCATCTGCCGGCATGGGCGCGGGGTGGCTGCGCTGGCCCGTCGTGCTTCTGTTCGGGGGAGGGCCGCGGATGCGGGGCAGGACATTCCCTGCCTTGGTCTCTGGGATCTTTTTTCGGGGTTTAGTTTAAGGTGACAACCCGTTCCCACAACCCCTCTCCAAACCGAGAAAGCAGCTGCAGCCCGGGGCTGGAAGTCCCCACGGGACCGGGGGAAGGAGCTTCCCTCCCTCCCTCCCTCCCGCGTTCGCTTTCCCGGTCCAGACCCGGCTGTGGCCGCTGCTGGGAAGGAAGCTCGGGGCTTTGAGTGCTCGCAAAGCTGAGGGTGCTTTGGAAAGCCCCAAGTCCTGTCTCCTGCTGGGGAAGAGCCGCGTCCCCTCCCTGCGAGCTCCCCGGGCAAGGGGGTGGCCCCGGGCGGGTCGGGTCGGGTTGGCCGCTGCGGGAGCGGGAACCGAAACCGAAACGGATCTCGCAGCCATCTTGCCGGGATGACCGGTAGCCTGCAGCCGCCCCCCATCTCTCCAGCAGATGTTCTGCGGGTCGGGGTTTCTTTTTTCCGTTTATTTTCTCAGAAAGTGAGGGAGTCTGGTGTATGGATGAGACCGAGGTAACATCATTTTTTAAAAAACCCTCTTCCTGCCTGCCAGGATTTCTGTCCTGCCTTTGGCTCAGGGGTCACTTTTAAAACGAGTTCACTGAGTAGGGGGGCAGTGGCCTCCCTGCCCCCCGGAGCTGGGAAGGGGGAAACTCTCCTCAACTACACATGGAACCCGTGTTTGTCTGGGTTGGTAAAATAAGCCACGGTGGTGGCAGCTGGGTGCAGTTAGGGCCCCTTAATGAACTTGTTTAATGAAAGGGAAGTTTCAGTTGGCCTTGAGGTGTGTTTGATGAAGATAGGGAGCTTTATGAAGATAAGACTTGCGTCTGAAAAACTATCTTTATGAAAATAGGTAGCTTAAAGAGGTGACCGGGAAGAAGGTAGGACGGGTACCTAGCAGCAGGTATCAGTTGCATGTTTTTATCCACTCAGTTTCACAACCAGCTGTTGTCAAAGAACTAGAATATATCCTGTCCTGGGTTACTTATTTTTAAAAAGCATATTAAAAGCTTAGACTTACATCCTGTACCTGAGGGGGGCGGCGGCGCAGCTGGGTGTGATATGAGTTAAATTTGGGCTGCAGTCAACAAAAACTTTTCATACAATTGCCAGCTGCACACCTATCCAATTTCTCTGTGTGTTATCAATTTACTTCCCCCGTGGCATGGTGCTTTACCTCTGTGGGTCACATAATGTCCAGGAAGCAAAGGACGTTTGGGGGTTTCAGACTTTTTTGGCTGTGACTCTGAAAACCATTACAAGCCTGTTGCAGCTCTGTCCTGTGTGACCATGCGAGCTGCTTCACCTCCTTGTGCAGCTTTACCTCCTTGTGCCCCCATTTCTCCAATTGGAAAGTGGGTCTGAGATTCTTCTCTCCCTCAGGGCAGAGGAGTGAAACTCACTTGTGTTTTAAAGCGCAGAATGAGCCTTCAACAGAAGGTATCATGAACAGACAAACCGCCCCGGTGCAGCTAGCTTGAAATTCAGTCCAACGGGACCAGGGGGTCACTCTTATGAAAGCTGTTTCTCGTGGTTAACTTTGCCTGTGATTCCTGACTGCTGGGTTCTGTTCTGGGCAGACAGAGAGTTTGCTATTTGTGTTTACATTAATAATTTAGACTCAGTAGAAAACAGGAAAGCTTGATGAGGTGAAGATGCTTGAAATGCCTCAGTAGCAGGGGAGCTGTTTAAACTGCATTTCTGGAATCCTATAGTTTTGTAAATAGGTTCTGAACTGTGTTTTTTTCCTCCTAGCAGGCACCTGTTGGGGACAGGAGAGTGCAGAGTGAATTGCAGCTCCCCTTCTTCTGGCACGCAAGCAGCCTGATTCACACGTGTGCCCCAGCAGTGCGCTATGAACAGAGGCACTGGTCAAGGCAGAGGCTCACATCTTACCTGGTCAAGACGTAACTGCCCCAGCACTAATCAAGGTTTTTTTAACCGCCCTCGTACTCCACAAGAAACTAATCAGGAAACCTTTTTACACCAGCAGTTCCTAACAGAGCAGGACACTGAAGTCTGTTTGCTTCAAGGACAGGGATCACACGACGAATCACGCATTAGAGGCGTGCGACCTGCGGCACCAGCTCCTGTAGAGAGATGGCAACCCAGCTGCAGCAGAGGAGGGTGGCATAGGTTCTCCAGCAAGCGTCTGTGGGTAGAGACTTCACCACGTTATTGCCCTTCTCAGTACCGTCATCAGGAGAACTTGGAGAGAGATTCTGACGCCATCAGGCTGAATTTCCAGAGATTGTCTCTTGCTGGACAAGACTGTGAACAAGAAATTCTGAATATTTTCAGGCAGCTTGGGGAGGGGAAGACTTGTACAGTTCACGATCTTGCACATAAACTTAAAACTCAAAAGAAAGAGGTCAACCGTGTTTTGTATAAACTCTTCAGAGAAGGCAAGTTGCACAAAAGTGAAGAGACGCCGCCACTGTGGAGGATTGCTGGCCCAAGCACAGGGAGAGAAAGAAGCCCCGCTGACCACAGTGGTGGTTGCACAGGTCCAGCTTGTGAGAGCAGAGGAGAGAGGAGTGCTGTTGGCTCAGGAAACACTGACCCCATGATGGCTGAGACAAAGGACAAAATCTGCAACTACTTGTTCAGCGTGGCAGAAACAACTGCACTCAACCTTGCCAAAAACATTGGGTTTTCAAGGGCCAAGGATGTTAATGCCTTTCTTAGTGCTTTGGAAAAGCTGGGAGATGTCCACAAGCAGAACACAAGCCCCCCACGGTGGTCCCTGACAGACAGGAAACGCGAGCGGATGCAGATGAGGCTGAAGGCCAGCATGGTAATGCAGATGGCAGATCCCACACCTGAGTCAGGTTTTCCACCTTCCTCTGTTCCTTCTTGTCCCCAGGAGATGACTGTAGCTTCACCAGCAGTGACAACATTGGAAGAAGAAAGTATAGAAAACGGACAGCAGCCTTTGGGGCAAACTGATCAAAGCGATGCCAGTGACACGGAAGCAGCCCCACCTGAGGATACTAAGCCTGGATTCTCCAGTTTGAGTAATTATGATAACTCTGAAAATGACAAGTGGGCCACAGATGATATCCCAGATAATCTGAACACTATCAAAAAGCAGCCCAATGAGTCAGAATCCATCATGAATTCCCAGTCTTCCCCCAGTTACGCTGCCCAGTTTGAAACTGCTTTCCCATGTACGCCTGTGGAGAAACTGATGGCTTGTCAGGAGAAGAACCCAGTGAGTGGCCTTACTGAATATTCCCAGTACACGTACCAGCACTGTGAGTTTGCCATGCTGGAGCAGAGTGGACCCTCTCATGAGCCACGGTAAGAAAATTTCCTGCTTTTCCTGAGCTGTCTTTTTGCTCAAAATGATCTGACTTCAACTAACTTCACCCACTCAACTTTGTCCTGAAGGGCCTGCTCGTTAATGTTTACTTCATTTCAGAAGGATTAGCCTGGTTGATTCCTTGCAGCAGCTTAAAAAAACCAAACCAAAACAAGGCTAAAATTTAGCCACAGGAGCCTGGTTTGGGCAACCTGCACCTTATTCTGAGCAGTGAAGGTGGGATTCATCTCTTCAGCTAGGTCTCATCTGATTTAATCACTTGGCTTTCAATTTGATTGTATAGGGGAAACTGGTATCTCGTAAGCTACCTGTCAAGATGCCGTCACCCTGGAAGTGGTATAAAGGGAGCCCAGAACAAAGTTAGACGAGGTGAACCCACTCTGGACATTTCTGTGGTGTAGCAGGTCAGAGTGTCTTCCGCGAGCAGAGCATGTAGCATGACACTAGGATTTGTGGAGTCAGTCTCTGGAGTCCCACTTCCCCTTGCAAAATCGTGGCTGTTCCTGAGCACCAGTGAGACAGTGAAAAGCACCATATGTGCCACACTGGAATATGTCAATAGATCTGCTAGTCAGGAAAATTGGCCTAATTTCTAAAGATGGAGTCCCAGGTTTTTTGTTTGTTTTTTTTGTAAGGAGGGATCTGAATGGATTCAGCCTCATAACCCCTCTTCAGATCTGGTTTGACCCATTCTTGTTGGAAGCAGGTTTCCTCTGTGTGGGGCTGGAGGACAAAAGAGAATCTGTGTTTGTTAGAGTTCACAGGGAGGAAAGAGAAATATCAAAGGTGAGAGGTTTATATGAGGCAGCACCTCTCTGAAATGGTGTGAAGGCACTGGATAGCCAGGGAAAATGCCAGAGGGATGAGTGACCCCGAATGACTAGGTGCAGATGGAACAGCGCAGGCTGCTTTTGAGCTTTCTTCATCCTTGTGCTGGAGACATAACTGAAATGCTTTTTGCATACAGTCATTACATGTTTCTGGCACTTGTGGAAGAAGGCAATTCATCCTGTTCCTTCAGAACAAAATCTGGAGCTGCTCCTCTGTCATGAACAGCTCTGGAAATGCGATGAAACGAGGCCCAGATGCAGAGCTGTCGGGGCACCCTTGGTATTTTTGTCTTCTGCAAATGGCAGCCTGGGTTTGCTCTCCCAGCCAGGAGCTAGCTGTTCCTTCTCACTTGAATTCCAGGAGCAGTCTTACTTGCTTGCTCCAAGAAGACCACACTTTTGCCTCTTAATTTACCTCTTTCGTTTTCTCTTTTAAAGATTTAAGTTCCAGGCAGTGATTAACGGGCGCCGATTCCCACCAGCAGAAGCAGGGAGTAAAAAACTCGCTAAACAGGAGGCAGCAGCTAATGCTATGAAGGTCCTGATGAGTGAAGTAGAGAATGGAAGACATGGTGGAATTAAATGTGAAGAGGCATTTCCCTCTGACAACTCTGAACCAGAATTGGTGAGTCTTATTTTCTTTACTTGTGAGGCTGGTCAAACAGTGTTTAGTCTGAAACTGGTTTCCTCTATCTTCTTGCTGTAGCCTTTGCATCCAGAGCCAGAGCCATCATTTGCACCAGCTCATCTCAACCTGCTTCCTGGGAAGCACCCTATCAGCATATTAATGGAGTATGGACAAAAATCAGGGAACACTATTGAATTCCAGCTGGTCTCTCAGGAAGGCCCACCTCATGATCCTAGGTATGGAATATTGTTGTCAGCTTTGGGGAGGACAGAAACTCTTTCTTTAATATCCTTCCTCTTTTGCACGCTACCTACGTTTCTGGACTCACCACTGACCTAGCCGAGTGCTCCTCTTATCTGAGGAGTCTGGGCATGGCTCCTTCCTCCAAGACATCTGCCTCCAGAAAGAGACCAAAACCATTGGCCTTTTTCAGAGAAAGGATGCTGTTTCTTCTGTCAGAGCAGGAACAGGTTCCGGTACTGTACCCTACCTGGTAGTGCTCTACTGGGAGTATTTAGGGCCATCGTGGTAGATTTAAATTGGAGATAACCCAGAATGATTTAGCTTGAACTGGGAGAAGGGGATAATAAACAGATTGAGATGTCTATGCTTAACACTTTTCATATGCTATAATGTCCTGTCAGGTTCAGCTACTGTGTGAAAATGGGTGACCAAATTTTCCCTGCTGTGGTAGGAAACAGCAAGAAGGGAGCGAAGCAAATGGCAGCGGAAGTTGCTGTGAAGATTCTTTCTGGAGAGTCTGTACCCCGTGTCTTGCCTGAACAGGTACAAAGAGCTTCTTTATAAAACCCAAGTATTTTGGGTTGGGTCCCCTCCCCTTTATTTCATATTCCACCGGATTTCACCCTGCAAGGTCATATGCTGGGTCTAGCAGAGGTTTGCAGATTGCCCTTGGCCTGCGGTAATACCAGCTGCTTAGTATTTAACAGCCTTCTCCTGTCTAACTCTGCTCTAGCCTGTTGTGAAGCCCCATGGTGACCAGTCCATGCACAGCTGTGGACCATGGATCGCCATTCCAGATGAATCCAAGGTGGCAAAAGCAAAGGGTGTTGGGGAGCTCATCAAATACCTTAATGTCAATCCTGTCAGTGGCCTGCTGGAATACGCCCGCTCCAATGGGTTTGCTGCAGAGTTCAAACTCATTGACCAGTCAGGACCTCCCCATGACCCCAAGTAAGTAGCTGCATCTGTCCAGGAGGAAATTTTGCACTGTTGCTGTTGTCCTGGAGAAAATTCCTGATGCAGTTTGAGATGGCAACAGGCTGAGCTGCCGCCTCTGCCAAACCTCATGTCTGGATGACAATAAGCTACCTCTACTCCTCTCATCTCTCCACTGAGAGAATTAAAAAACTAGTCTGAAGTCTGTAGGTTCCTCGGTTTCTCAGAGGCGCGCTACTGTCTTTATAGGTTTGTCTATCAGGCAAAGGTTGGAGGCCGTTGGTTCCCAGCTGTAACTGCACACAATAAAAAGCAGGGCAAGCAGGAGGCAGCTGATGCAGCGCTCAGAGTCCTGATTGGGGAAACAGAGAAGATTGAACGCCTGGAAGGGATAAACATCACGGAGGTAAATCCCCTTCCTCCAAAGCTGGGACTTCTTTTGTAGCCCTGCCTGTCCTGTGCCTTTCAGTCCAGCAGAAAAATGCCTTCAAGATCAACTGTGAGATCTTTGTTCTCTGAAGGTGTAGATAAGCTGATATTTTCTTGAAGTGGGTTAGATGTTTCCTCAGGGCACAGACGTACTCCTCGCTCCTGCTTTAGGGCTAAGTTATCATCAGATTCTTCCACAAGTTACTGAAGTGTGTTCCTGTGGTGGAGCAGGAACATGCCAGTTTTTAATTCTGTGACTTTCTTTTTTTCCTCCTTCCAAATTCTTTCATGCTGCATTAAAAACTGTGTGTCAGCTCAAAAACTCATGCATCAGATAAGAGCAAAGCACTGGTTGTGTCAGGACGGCTGTCCCAAACCTGTGCTGCTTTAAATGACACTTAGAGTTTTGTTATCTCTTAAAAGCCATGTTCCAGACTGCACAGCTGAGCACAGCAGCTGTGGCTCTAAATAGAAAAGCCATCAGGGAGGATTTGTCAGTCAGCAGTGCTATACGAGGCAAGTGCCCGTCTGCAATGGGAGTGACTGTGCAGTCTCCTCACAGGCAGCCAGAGAAGGAATTCCTCCAAAGCCAGTAACAGATTTCCTTGGCTGAGTGTCTGGGAACAGGCAAGATGGGTTTTGTTCCGTTGCGATAGGGGTTTCCCCTGGCAATCTTGGGAGGCCATTCCTCAGCCCATTCTGCTTGCTGCCAGGAAGACAGAAGACAGCTTGCTGCTGTCTCTTAATGATCAAAGTGCTCAAAGCAGAACTCAAAACGTTGGACAAGGTTTTCCCAGGAATACCTAAAAGAACCTCACCCACCCCTTGACATGATAGTGTCCATGCACTCAACCCAAAATTGTGCTGCCCATAGCTCATGTTTTCTGTGTTCCTGCCTTCTGCTTGGATAGCTGTGCTTCAGGTTAGCTACTTCTTGAGCTGTTTAGTTCCATGACCTGCTCATGATCTCTTGGCAATCCTGGTCTTGTGTCCCCGTTCCAGCTCCCTGTGAGTGGCAGTACCCTACATGATCAGATGGCTATGCTGAGCCACCAGCGCTTCAACACCCTCACTGCTCGCATCCAGCACAGTCTGCTTGGGCGGAAGATCCTGGCTGCCATCATCATGCGGAAAGGAAATAAGGGCCTGGGAGCAGTGGTCAGCATCGGAACGGGTATGAACAGCTTCTTCCAGCGTAAGCTGAACTCTCGCTTCCCCACTAGATTCCCTGTCAGCTGCAACTAGGGAATAGCTGTTGCTGTAGGCTTCTTCAAAGAGGGTAAGAAATGTTCCCAGGGCTCATGTGGTGTCACAAGTGATCTGGTTATAGAGAGAGAACAAAGCGAATGTGCCTGCAACTGTATTGCTCTTAATCTTTGCTTGCATTGCTACATGCTAGTCTGTACATCAGAGCCTGGATTCCTCGCATTGTACTGCACAAGGTCCCCCAGCTTCTCTCAGCTGCATGTACTTTAGCTCCCTTCCTAGTAAGCTGCCATGCTTCCACCTGGAGTGGTGGGCTGAAAAGTACTCAGGAAGGGACACTGCCCCTAAACCTGTGGCAACTTAAGTCTCTGCTGTCCCTAAAGTTGTGTGTGCTCTTTGTCTCTTTATTTTCCTAAGTGCTTGGATCAGGATAATGATTTAATAGTCAATAGGGTGCTGCTGCTGTCAGGAGCCCAAAGAAGTAAAACTTAAAGTAAGATGAAACCCTCCCTCTTTCTGTGAAGCTGTGTGTTGACTTTGACACTTGCTTTATTTATTTATTTATTTCAGGTAATCGTTGCGTGAAAGGGGAGGAGCTGAGCTTGAAGGGGGAGACAGTGAATGACTGTCATGCAGAAATCATTTCTCGAAGAGGCTTTGTGAGGTGAGAGAAGGGGAAATGTGAAAGAGAAGGAGTGGGCCTTGCCTGGAGGTGCTGACCCATTCTAGAGGGATGTCACTGTGACGCTTCCTTGCTGTGTTGAGAGAGGCTGTGGCCCTTTAACACTACTGTTTACCCATGTGTTGTTAAATAGAGGGAAGTTATTTCTGATAAGAAGGGGCCATGCCTGAATGGTGCCCAAATTAGTACCGAACTGGAAACTTGCCAAGAGCCCAAGGGCCGCATCTGATGTACTTAAAATAAAGCATCCTGCAGAGGCTGCTTGGCCAGTGCACAACACACTGTTTCAGTTTGAGCACAGCTCTATCTGAGACAAGGTGCTGGGGAATCTGCAGGCCAGGTCCCCTTTTGGCCTTTCTGGGTCTGGGTGTAGAAGGCTTCAGGAAAACATGTCGAATGTGTTTGTGTTGATAAGTCAGAAATCCTTTTTCACCGGTTGGAAAGGGTTTTCCCAACTAAACTGCACAATTGTTCTCTTTATAAACATTCAGTGTGGCACTTTTTCTAAAAAAAAAACCCAAAAAAACAAGCGAGATGAAGTTGGACTAGCCTTGTTAATGTCTGCCATTCCAGTTATGAACAGCAAGGCTGGCAGCTTTCTTAAAGCCTTTGCCTGCTGCCACTATACTTGGTGTGTTCCTCAGCACTGGAAGGTGTTGAGGGCGGGTCCCTGGGAAGCTGTAAAGTCAGAGGATTGCACTGTCTCTCTCAGGTGTTAATCTTGATGGTTGTGGCTGCTGGGCTGCTCTGGCACAGCAGAGCCTGTCAGAGATGAGAACAGTGAGCTCCACCTCTCCTTGCAAAATAAATCCCTGCACAAGGCTCTACTTGAGGAGTCTCTGGGAAGCTGCAGTTTTTCTGTAGTCCTTGATGCTATGTTGGAGACCTCAGGGTTTTTCTGTCCCCGGACAGAAGCAGCCATAAAAGACCCAGTCATTGTAAACAGATTGTGGGGTTGTGCTAATAATACCACTTGCATTCAGCTGCCTGTGGGGCTGTTTACTCTTAATGCAAACTTGGTGCTGACTAAAGGTGCTAGGTTAACAACCTTGAAGTCTTCTTCACACTTGGATCAGATGCATGCAAGCAGCAGCCAGCCAGGCTCCTTTCTCCTGCCAGCGCTTCCCTCTGCTCACCTGACAGAATGCTTATTTTCTATTGTGTGTCCTCTGCAGGAAATCTGCTTGATTTCATGCCTTTTTTTGTAGCATCAAATGTTATTCATTGGCTTCCAAGTATTCTCAGCCACGGCTCCTGGTCTTTGCTCTCCCATGCAGCAGGAGCAGGTGACTTGGTGCGAGAGAGGGAGAGCTTGGGACCCTGCCTGTCCCAGGCATGGGCAGTGGTTGCATTGAAGTGCTCCCTTGTCTGAGGAGCAAAGCAGCCTTTTGACGTGATGTTGTTGTTTTCAGGTTTCTCTATAGTGAGCTGATGAAGTATGACCCATCTAATCCTTCCTCTGCAGAAGCGAGCATTTTTGAGCCAGCGGGAGGGAAGACACTCAAAATAAAGAGCAGTGTTACCTTTCACCTCTATGTCAGGTTTGTGCGGGATTGTGCAGGGAGTGACCAGTGTCAGTGGCACCATAGCACCTCTGGCCCTGGCTGTTTCTGAGAGTCAGAGCCAACCTGGGGAGTGTTTGTTTTCTAGCACAGCACCTTGTGGAGATGGGGCACTCTTTGATAAATCCTGCAGCGATCAGGCAAGCGTGGTAGGGCCAGCCCAGCATCAGCCTCTCTTTGAGAACCCCAAACAAGGCAAGCTACGGACAAAGGTGGAGAATGGTGAGTGCATTTGCTCCCTCTACGGTGGGGTGGCTCCAGTCCTCTCCTCTGAGCCTTTCTGGGGCTCCAGAGTTTCTTTACCCCTTTCTGTGTGGTGCTGTTGTGGGATTTGAAGCATTCAGGAACCAAAGGAGGTGGGTGAAAGGGATGGGGGCATTAAAGAGAGTCCCTTCTTCCCAACTCTGCCTGTTGGACTGCCACACTAGCAAGAGTACAGCTGAAGTTTGCTGCAAAGCTTCTATGTCTCTGACCTCCCTTTCAAGCAATATTTAATTCTGCTTCAGCCATGTTAAAATGACTTGTCCGTAATCAGTACTGAGTTCCCTTTTTCATGTGATAATAAAATGTTCCCAGAACCTGGTGACAGACTGACTCCAGAGGTCCCTCCATGCCAAGATAGTTTCTTGTGCCCCTGCTGATGGGGTTTTGAGTTATTGAATATCTGACTCTACAGAAAATCTTTCTTTTCTTGTGCAGGGGAAGGTACCATTCCTGTGGAGTCGAGTGACATTGTGCCCACGTGGGACGGGATCCAGCACGGAGAGCGGTTACGAACCATGTCCTGCAGCGACAAAATCTTACGCTGGAATATACTTGGCTTGCAAGGAGCACTGCTGTCACACTTCATAGAACCAGTTTATCTCAGCTCTGTTACACTTGGTATGAGACCTGCCATCCTTTCTGGGCTGGGATGGATGTGCTGCCCTGCTCCTTAGAACTGGGCTGCAGTGACAAGTAACCTCCCTTCCCCAAGTGATGGAAAAGCTTGTTTGTGGAGGCTGTAGGAGTAACAGACTGAAACATTGTTCTTGGCAGAGCTGTGCTGTTTGGAAGTGAAAAGGGAGTTTGTGGATTTGTTGCTGTGGGTGGAGTGGGTTTTTCTCCAAGGTTCTTGATTTTTAGAAGGCACGTGATCTAGGGCAAGACAAAAATTGCCCATTTGTGTCTTTGGTGAGAAATGTTGCAGTCTATAAACCTTCATCTTGCACATCTAGGATACACATAGCTGTTGCCGATCCACATGCCTGTGAGCTTTCTGGAGCTTGTGAGAAGTGCTGTGATTCTCGGGGTTTGGCCTGTCCATCACCCATGCCGTTCCTGTTTCCTAATGCCTTTACATCTGTCTTCACAGGTTACTTGTACAGTCAGGGTCATTTAACACGTGCAATCTGCTGCCGCATGGGAAGAGATGGGAACGTGCTGCAGGAAAAGCTCCAGGCTCCGTATCACATTAACCATCCTGAGGTAGTGTGGGCGTGGCACCTTTTTGTCTTTCTTCCCCCCCATCCACCTCTGCCTTTGGGTTTGGGTCTCACCAAGGTGCTCTGCAGGGGGGTCACCTGGCAGAAGCTCTCCAGCCAGGGTCAGGAGGTTAATGGCCAGAAACCTGCCCCCTCTGTGTCATCCCACAGTGCCTGGGGGTTACTGGGAATGACTTGGTCTGGGAATAAGGAGACCAAGGCCACCCCCATAGCCTTCAGCTTAGTAAGAACCTAGGGCTTGCTGCTCTCAGGAGTTTGGGATGAGCTGAACCCCTGCCTGCAGGGGATGGAAGAGGCAAGAGGCTCCCCTTACCAGCTAGCTCACGCAGCAGGACCGGTGTTAAGAAACCCTCTTACCTCTTACGCAGGTTGGGCGAGTCAGTGTATACGACTCTTCAAGGCAGACGGGCAAGACCAAGGAGTCTTCGGTGAATTGGTGTCTTGCTGATGAAAGCGAAGTTGAAGTCTTGGATGGCACAAAAGGGAAAGTAGATGGGTAAGAAGAGCCTTTCCTGACTCTGCTTTTCTGTTTGGGGAAAGGGGGGCAGCTCTGAAGTTGTGAGTACACTCTGTGCTGTTACAGCACCTTACGTGTGGGGAGGGTTGGAGAGAGGCATTTCAAACTGACATAAGCGAGTGCTCTTGAAGCAAAACAAAATCTTGCCCAGCCTGGCCCCTACCACAGAGCCTTGCTGAGACAAGAAATCTTGCAGGTATCCAGTTGTGGGGGTTTCCCTGAGCCCCCTGCTCCTCTTTGCCCTTTTGAGCATCATGTCCTTCATTGCTGCATTTGTCTTCCTTCTCAGACCGAAGCTAGAGGTGTCTCGTGTGTCCAAGAGGAAAATGTTCACACTGTTCCAGCAGTTATGTGCCAAGAACAACTGCAAAGACCTGCAGAACCTCTCAGTGTACTCGGATGCTAAGGAGGCAGCTGCGGCATACCAAGAAGCCAAGCAGTGCTTCTACAGCACACTGGAAGAGATGGGCTATGGCAGCTGGATCCGCAAACCCCAAGAGGAAGATAATTTCTCTCTCCCTGATGCATAATGAGATGCCCTGTGTGTGGGGGGGGTGAGTGCACACAGGTGTGTGCATGGGTGTTTGCGTCCTTCTTTCACCACCTCCTTTTTGAAGTGGAATCTGGAGCGTGCAGCAGTTTCCCCTGTAGGCCTGGCTGCGTTCTCTCTGCTCTCGTTATTCTGAGACCCCGCCCTTTCTCTTTTTAAAACATGCATGAAAATTACTGTCTTTTTTTAAGCTAGGGCAGGCTCAGTCCCCATTTGCTTTTATGTTTTTTGTCTCCTCATTTTTTAAAAGAAGGCACAAGAAACAAGAGGGATTCTCAGACTGTGATCTTGAAACCTTTGGACTGTGCACTACAGATCCCTCTGGCAGGTTTTGAGGCAAATTTTCTCTGAGAAAAAATAGGCTGACTGGCTGGTTTTATTTGTCTCTGTCAGAAGGTGGCTGGCAGCCTGTTTGAGCTGGGACATGGGACTGATCTCTGCAAGACGCCAGCAGGACCAGCGTAACATTCCGCATTAATAAGAAAATTTCTGTGTTATTAGCTGGCTCTGTGCCATGGATGTGTTAATTCCTGCAGGGTGAAAGAGGGGCCCTGGGTGGGAGTTGGGAAGGAATAGAGGTGAGTTATCATTTGCTAAACGATGAATGGGTCTATGTAGAACTGGCAGTTGTGAATTAAGCCTCTTGCCTTAAGCCAGGGGTTCACTGGGCAGAATTGAGCTCTCACAGGGCTTGAGTGTGCCCTGAAATGACAGGGCAGGGTTCTCCTGGCCCCTTCCCCCACCTCTGTCTCTAGGATGGGGTGTCACTTCTCCAGTCTTGGGGGGTCACTTGGGAGGCTGGTGGCAGCTGCAGGCCATGTTGTGTGTCTGCTTATGTCTGAGCTCAACCACGTGCCAGACACGCTTGTAGAAGGTGGGAGTAAAGATGCTGTTGCCATCCAACAGCATGTTTGTTAGATGTTGTAGAGCAGCCTGCTGTTGGAGCAGTCCTTTTCCCGATGCACGGTGTGTGCTGGCTTTGCCTGGGACGGGACAGTTGACACCAGTGAGATCGGGCAAAGAAACCACAAAGCGGTTAGCATGGAAGTGTAGCCCAAACTGAAGACCTGAGGCTGGGGGAGCACAGTCTGGGAAGCAAGGCCCCGGCTGTGGCTGTGCCTCAGGCTTGTGCATCTATTCCCGTGCAGCAGGAAAGGATGCCAGTGGGCAGATGTGCTGTGGCCAAGCAGGTTAAACGCTTGCTAAAAGGCTGGCTGTCATGGGCTCACCCTGCCTGCAGCTCCCAGACGGCATTCGGACGCAGACTGCGGCGCAAAGCTGTAAGGGGTAGCAACAGCCTTGGCATCCTGCTCTCCCCTGTGCATGTGCATGGAGCAGGGCCCCGGTGGCAGTGATGGCACAAGGACAGAGCTGGGGGCTCCTCCATCTGTGGCGGCCCCTCCTTCACACTGCCAGCTGCTCAGGGTGCTGTTCCTGGGGCTTTTGGGGCTCCTGCTGTGGTCCCCACACCCTCCTGCTCTCCTGGGACTTGTGCGTCTCCACTCCCCACCAGGGTGCAGCAGGATCCCCCAGTTGTGCGCTCACCCAGGGCTGCACCAACAGCAGAGGGGCTGGAGAGGTGGGATAAAGCAGGACAAGCCCTGGCGCAGGGCTGGTTTAGGGGCAAAGCTCTTAACATTTAAGTATTGGGGCAGGCTGCTGAGAGGAGGAGGTCCAGGAGCATCAGCTGGAGCAGCCTGGGCTTTCTCTGGCTGGGTGAAGTGCTGAGATTTAAATTAATTTCTAGCGTGTGGCTTCCCCTAGCACTGTGTGCTGCCAGCCCCCCTCTGCACCACACTCCCCCCAGCACAAAGGATTAGTGGTATTTATAGCAAACGCTCCATTTCAGTTTTCCCCAATGAGGCCAATTCCCGCTGGTGAGGGAGAGCAGGGGCTGTGCTGCTGCTGCTGCCAGACTGGCCAAGGCTACCAACCCAGCACACCAGCTCCCCTGCGTGACTGGTGGCAGGGGCCTGGCTGCCGGCTGCTCTAGGCTCGAGTTGCAATGGATTTGTATTTTCCTTTTCCTGCACAATTCATCTCGTGGCTGCTCTTGGCTCTGGTGCACCGAGCTTGGACTTTAGCAGGGGACAGTGGCACTGCCACAGCCTGGAGCAGCCCCGGGCGCTCGCTGCCCTAGCCCTGCCTGCAGGTAGGACCTAAAAATAGCATCCTCCTGCATGGTACATACACTCACCTCGAGGAGCCAGAGCAGAGCAGCCCCATCCTCCTCCCCATGCCTCTGTTCCTGCTGCATGCTGAGGCTCTGTCCAGCTCCTGTGAGCCCGAGGGATGGTGCAGGGCTCTTGCAGGGGTTGGGGGCTGCCTGTAGGGGCTGCAGCACCTGCCCCTGGCCCTGCATTGTTGCATTGGTGGGAGGAGATGTGGCAAGCAGCCGGTGTTCCCAGGAGCGTGGGAGGGAGCCGGCAGCATCCCCGTGGGGCCAGTTTCATGCTGCTGCGCTCCCTCCCTCAGCGATTGGGATTTTCGTCTTCCAGAGCCAATTCTTCCCCAGTTTTTTTTCCCTTGGCCATAGGGAGCCAGAGCCCACCCCAGCCCTGGCTGCAACCTGCTCCCTCCTGCCCACGGGGAGTGCTGCAGGACAAAATGACACTAAATTGAAGCAGCCCCCTCCTGTGTGAGTATTTATTGGTTTGCAGTGGCTGCCTGGAGCCCCCCACCCAGCTCTCTGGCCCTGGGACCGGCCAGCCCCCAGCTTGGTGGCTGGGAGAGGATATGGAGCTCAGGGTCCCTTGCTGTCCCTGGGGCCGGTGGGCAGGGCGGGTGGCTGCCCAGGTGCTATTTGGAGGTGGGTGTGCCCTGGCCGAGCTGCAGCAGGGAGTTGGTGGCGTAGTTCTGGAAGAGTGGCTGGAGAAACATGCCGACGGTGCCGAAGACACAGACGAAAATGAAGATCCATAAGAAGAGACGGTCGATGACCATGGCCACGTACTTCCAGTCCTCACTCACCTGTGTGGGGCCAGGAGAGATGTCAGGTGGGGCTGAGGCCTCTGGCATCACCCAGCGCTGCCTGTGCCACTTCTGGCAGCCAGCTGGACTGAGAGCTCAGCCGCCTGCTCCCTCAGCACAGCAGCTCCTGGGGCTGCCTGCCAGCCCACCGTGGGCCCCGCAGAGCTCGCTCCCCCTGCTGCCACCCGCACCGCTGAGCCTGGGAAACTTATCTCCCCGGTGAGCTGAGCTGAGGGGGGTGGGCAGGGTCCCCTGGCCCTGCAGCCCCATCTGGGGCCGGCTCTGCCAAAATCTGCAGCCTCATGGTGCCGCACAGGGTCAGGGTTCACAGGAGCCTCCCGGGTTTCCAGAGCAACTGCTCTGGGTTGGGGCTGCAGCGGTGGGTCAGGGGCCCCCTTGATGCCTGTGTGTGTCCCTTCCTGGGGAGCAGCTGTGCACCAGCAAACGCTCTGCAACCTACAGCTATATATGCACATCACAGCCCCACCTGCATCCTGCAGCCCTGCCTATGCTCCATAGCCCTGCCTGCACCCCACAGCCCTGCACACCTCCAGCAGCCCTGCTCACAGCCCTGCCTGCCCCACTGTGCGCCGCCCGCCCTTGCCCCAACTTACACTCTGGTCATTGTCCTCACTGCGCATGTGGTCAGCGATGAAGCGCACGCCATCCACTGCCTCTTCCAGCCCGCAGGTGCAGCCAGCCGTGGGGGCTGGCGCCTGCCCCTGCTGCTCCCGGTAGCCGTTGAGCCCCTCGGCCTTGGCAGTGCCAGGGTTGGTGTAGCAGGTGCAGGCACGGGTGCCAGCCCGGAGGAAGAGGGTGGCGGTGGCAGCATGCTCCTGGGTGTGCTGGCGCAGGCGCTGACGTGCGCAGTTTTGCCGCGGCTGCTTCATGAAGAGCAGTGCTGGGAGCTTGTGGAGGAAGAGGGTGCGGACCCAAGGTGGCATGGTGTGCGTGGTGGGTGAGCGGTGGTGCACATTGAGGACGCAGACGCTGGTGACAATGGAGAAGGTCACCAGCACCATGGTGAACATAAGGTACTTGCCCACTAGTGGCACATCCAGCGAGGTGGGTGGGACGATCTTGGAGATGAGCAGCAGGAAGACAGTGAGGGCGAGCAGGACGGAGATGCAGAGCGTCATCTTCTCGCCACAGTCGGATGGGAGGTAGAAAACAAGGATGGCAAGGGAGGTGATGAGGATGCAGGGAATGATGAGGTTGATGGTGTAGAAGAGTGGCTTGCGCCGGATGATGAAGTCGTAGGTGATGTCCACATAGGTGGAGTCATCGGGATTCTCATTGCGGCGTCCCGGCAGTGCCACGATGTCCCACTCACCGCTGGGCGTGAAGTCATCCAGGCTAGCCACCTCACTCTTCAGCACCAGGTCGATCTCGGTGCGGTCGTAGGTCCAGGAGCGGAACTTCATGGTGCAGTTCTGCTGGTCGAAGGGGAAGTGCTTCACCTCGATCTTGCATGCGCTTTTATAGATGGCCGGCGGCAGCCAGAAGATGCTGCCATCGTAGGAGATCACCGCGTTGGAGTAGAAGGAGACCTCATACATCCCGTCAGCACTGGGGTGAAGGCATGCGGCATCAGCCCTGTCCCTGCCCCAGCCATGCAACAGCACTGCCCCGAGCACCAGGTGGGGCTGGGGCACACACAGCCCCCCCCCAAAAAAACACCTACTTGTTGTAGAGCACCACATCGGGCAGCCAGATGTGCTTGGAGGGCAGGCGGACCTTCTTCATGTTGTCAAAATCCTCTGGCTTCCAGGTGAGGCGGTAGTCTTCCCACTCCTGTGGGTGGGCAGGCAGGCTCAGCTCAGCCTGGCCGTGGGTAGGGGGGGTGGTCAGGGCAGGGTGGGCATGGGGGTCCCACACAGGGTGGATGGGGGGGACGGGGGCAGGGGGGCGGTCAGG
>JAVJGG010000088.1:12295674-12306278 GCA_035590195.1 Aviceda cuculoides | reverse complement strand
CGGGGCTCCCTCCACCGGGAGAACAAACCCCGGAGCCTTCACATCTGACTGGTGGGTGCAGGCAGTGCTGGGGCAACATGTTCTGATGGCCCCTTCCTCCCCTGTTTGAGACTCTGTGCACCCCTTTTCTCTGCTTGCCCCAGCCTTTTGGGGGGGGGGGGCTTCCCAGGTGGCCCTGAGAGGTTATGCCTGGAGGAGGGGGTACTTGTGGCCTCAGCATCATCCAGGCTCTTCGCGTCCGCTGTGGCTTATCCTCGCCTGGGTTTTAGGGGATCCTGATTGAGGGTAGGTTTGCAATGGGGCACAGATCCCATCTCCTGTGGCGAGTTACAGCTGGGGTTGCGGCTCCAGATGAGGAGTGGCAGAATGTGGAAAGCCCCCACTGCGGATGCTGAACAGGGCAGGTGTCTGGGATTTTCCAGAGGGGCAACTTGGGAGTATTGTCAAAGGTTGTCGCAGCTTTGCCCTGGATTAAAGGCTCCTGTTTGGCATCTGCCCCTGTGCAGGTGCTGTTGGGTCATGCACGCCTGATTCTTCTCCTGCAGCACTTCTGGTCCAGAGCTGGTGAGGCAAGAGGCCTGCAGGGCAGCATAAAACACCCTTGGTATCCTGCCTTAACTGCTTTCCCACCCCCAAGGGCCTCAGTGACCAAAGGGGTGGCCGAAGAGTCACCACCCTCCGTCTTCCACCCCACTCCCCTGGGCTGGGGGGAGGCGGCACAGCGCTGAGCCACAGCAGCGTGGTTGGAGTGAGGGTTTGTTTTGCACTTGGCCTTGGCATTAGCCTGGAGCATGGATGCAGTCACTCACGGGCCATTCTGCTGATTTCTGCGGTCTGGAGGGATGTGTTTGCAGGAGATGTGGGGCTCCAGCTCCCTGTCCTGCCTGGTTCGCTGCTCTGTTCCCTGCCAGCTGCGTCGGTGGGACAGAGGCAGTTGCAGCAGCACAAACACCACCTTTTCATTCTCTCCAGGAGTCTTATCCAGCTGTTCCCCCGATATGGTCTGTGGAGTCGGACGATCCGAACCTGGCAGCTATCCTGGAGAGGCTGGTGGAAGTCAGGAAAGGAAACACGCTGGTGAGGGGACACTGCGTGGGGAAAGTGGAGAGGTGGTGAGAGTCTGGCAGCTTTGGGAGGGTAAAATCCTTGCTGCGTGCCTCCAACCATCTGAGGCAGGGGGTACGTCTGGTCTCGTAAGAGTTCAGGAAATTTGGGATGCGCAATTCTGTCTTCTCTTGAGTTTGATGCTGGGGTGTGATTTCTTTTCCCCCATGTCCGCTGCTGCTTGGAGGAGGAAGGGGCAGCCTCTGGGTCTTTGCTCTCTCGTTTGTGAGGGAAAGTGTGGCAGCTAAGCTGAGGCTTAGCTTGGCATACGGGTCTCTGCACTTCTCTGACACTTGTCTGATTTCTGGACAGCTTTTGCAGCACCTGAAGCGAATAATCTCTGACCTGTGCAAACTCTACAATCTCCCCCAACATCCAGATGTTGAAATGCTGGACCAGCCTCTGCCGGCAGAACAGGTGAGTGACTCAGGAGGAGACTTTTTAAGCTCATAAAACAAGTTCCCTGGAGTTTGCTTTAGAGGCTGAGGCTTCCTAATCCCTGAAGGAGGAATGCAGCAGGTGAGGTGTTGATCTCCTCTCCCTGGGGTGGATTCCTGACCTGGGTGATGCCAGCCTGCTCTCTTGGGCCTCTGGTGTAGTTTACTGTAAAGGTTCTTGACTTCGCTCTGCTTTTAACTTGGTTCTGCTTGTAAATCCCTGTTTAACCTTACCTCAGAAGGGTCTGGGAAGGCAGGAGAGCCTTGCTGCGGGAAGCTGACAGTGCAGTCTTCATCTCTGTCCTTTTGTCCCCAAAGACCACACAGGAAGAGGTGTCCTCTGAAGAGGAAGATGAAGAGATGCCAGAGGTAAGTGCCGCCTCACCATATGAGGAAGTACACCGGAGAGCTGAGCACAGGGAGATGCCTGCTGTGAAAGGTGTGAGGGCACAGGGATTGTATCTGGGGAGGAGCTCATGGAGTCCTGACAGGGAAGAGCCTGCTGTTTGGCTCAAAGGCTAGATTGTTCTCAGTGTTTCGCTGCTGGGGACCCAGGTCCTGAGCCATGGATGAAAGTGATGTGTTCACAAACCACAGGGGACCTCAGCAGCCGAGAGGCATAGCTGTTGGCCTCCAAAGGCATGCAGACAAGCTGAGAGTGGAGCCCCTTGGACAATTTCTCTCTCAGCTCACACTGCTGTGCTCTAGAGCCTGAAATTTACTCATGAGCGGTGGGATTTCTGGGTTGCCATTGCTGGCGGGGAAATCACACCATGAAAATGGAACTCCTGCAGAGAGGAATAGGTAGGATGGCTGAGTGTGTGAGCGAGCTAATTGGCAGGAGTGACAGAGGCAGCCATACTTCACTGCAGGCTGAGAATATCGTGCTGCAAAACCCACAGGCTTTGGTTGTTTGGTTTGTGGTTTAGAGATCTCTAGAAGTGGGTGGAATAATCTTGAATCTCCATGGTGACGTTTAACGATGCCTCGCACCCTTCTGGGGTGTGAGAGGCATGGGCACCGAGTCAGCAGCACTGCAGAATCTGGGGGCAGGTCACTTAGCAGCAGCACGCCTGGCATTCGTTGGGCTTTTTGCAAAGTTAATAGCTTGCTAAATCAAGGATGGCGTTTGCCAGGGTCCCTGGAGAATATGAGGAGGCTGGTACCAATGGTAACCTTGCATATCTGCAAACTTGCTGCTTTGTGGCAAATCTATGGTCTGAGTCCCCACGCTCCTGTGGACTGGAAAAGAAATCCTTGGGAACTGAGCGTTCCCCCTTGTGCTTTTTGCTAGCACCGCGCATTGTTGTGCAGGGACAACGCTTTCACTTAGAGCAAAGGTTTCTTGCTGAGCAGTTGGATTTGCTGGGCTATCAGAAGAGCAGAGCAGCAGAGCTGTGCTCTGTTGCGGAGATGCATTATGTGGGTTAATCCACTCGGGGGATTTTCTAGGAGGATCTATTTTCCTGTGTGACAGTCTAAAAATGTCAAAGCCTTTCCAAAAATGCTGCTCATCCAGAATAGCAGCAGCTAGTTTGGAGAGGCCGAAGTAAACACTTGTTCAGAGGAATTAATACCAGCACTGGAGCTGTGTGTACCTGCAGCCATTTGCAGGCAGCTTCCGGGTAGCTGAACCCTGAGTGCAGTACCCACTGTGCATGGTGAGAGATCTCTGCAGTGGCCCCTGATTGCTGCGACTGGTTTTTACTGGTTACTAACACAGGGGTCTTGTACATGTCAGCCCAACAAGAGCTGTGGAAAGGGATGAGGGGCAGAGCCTCTGCTGGGGTTAGGGAGAGCGTTGGGGGTGTGCTGAGCTCATTTACAAGGAGCCTCCAGATATGCTGTGGAACGTCACCTCTTTTTGAGGGGAAAACATCCCGCGCCACTGAATTTTGTGTGTGAGGGTCTCTCCTTTACGTGCCAGTGACCTCTGTGTTGGTTTTTTTGCTTGTGGAAGGGGAAACAACACAGCCCAGCAGCACTGTGACAAGTGTCTGCAAGTTGTTCCAGCCATCCAGAAATGTGGCACGGGGTTGCTTGAGCCACGTGCATGCTGAGATTGAAGTGCCCTTCAGTTGCATGGGGCTTGTTGAGGAGCGTATGTAAGATTAATAGCTAATTATAAAGAGGCATGAGAGCTGGCAGGGAAGAATCCAGCGAACAAAGAGCCTGTATGAGCCCAATTTAATTCTGGAAGGGGGAATGCGCCACTCTGCCTGCTGGCTTTGGTACAGGAGGGCGGCGGGTGCCCAGTGGCTGAAGTTTCTTCACTGAGCATGCCCAGGCCTTGCATCTTTTGCCCCATTTGTGCCTCGGATCAGGGCATGGGACTTACTGGGGAGGGAGAGTTGCACTGGGAATCATTCCTGGTTCAGGGCTGCTTCCGTCCACAGTACTTGGAGCAAGGAGGAGTGAAGACTTGTCTCTACCAGCTCTCCTCTCCCTTTCCCAGGACACTGAGGACTTGGACCACTATGAGATGAAAGAGGAAGAGCCGGCAGATGGGAAGAAGACAGAGGATGAAGGCATTGGGAAGGAAAACCTGGCCATTTTAGAGAAAATAAAAAAGAACCAGAGGCAAGATTACTTAAATGTACGTGTCACCCGGCGGGCGGGCGGGTTGGGGAAGCAGAGGGACCCAAGGGTGAGAGTGATGGAGGCACCTGCTAGCCCTAAATCAAAGGGGCTGTCTCTGGCGAAAGGTACAGCAGTGGCTCTCAGGGGCTGGCATGGGTGATGCAGAGAAGTCTGTGAACTGCCTCTGCAGCTCAGGGAAGTAAGGGTGGGCCTTGGGTACCCCAAGGCATTGGTGCTATGTGGGGCAGCCTTCCTGCCAATGAGATCTGGGGTTCCCCTCTGCTCCCAGGAGCTGCAGCCCACTTTGGGCCGTGGAGGTTGCTGGTGGGTTGTGCTTTCATACTCCTGGGCTGAGATTCTTACAAAGTTGAGAGGGCACGGAGGGGTTTCTGCTGCAGCTGCACTGCCTGGGGTGGCATATTTGGGGCAAGAGAAGTTGCTGTAGGGGGAAAGGGGAAGACTGAGAGGTGGCGGACATGGTAAGGTCTAGTTTAGAGGCTGGATGGGAGTTCTAGCTCAGGTGTTGGCCTCATAGAGCAACGGCCACGGTGGGTGCAGTGTAACAATGCAAATTCCCTCCTCCCAAATTCCTTGTAGGGTGCAGTGTCTGGGTCTGTGCAGGCCACTGACCGGCTAATGAAGGAGCTCAGGGATATTTACCGATCACCAAGTTTCAAGGGCGGTAAGTACTGTGGGGAGCTAGAGGGAGGGGGCTGCTGATCGTGCCAGGGTTTTCCTCATTGTTCTGGGTGGCACCTAATGGGCCTTAGAGAAGAGCCTCTGCTCTTCTCAGCTGGGGAGAGGATCTCCGGCCTTTGGTGACTGTGGCTCTGTCAAGAGTGAGCAAAACTGCTTTACCATCTCTGTTCCCTGTCAGTGCAGGATGGAAGTGAGGAGCGTGCTGTGGGTGGGATGATTATCTGGCTTTGAGGGTGCTCAAAAGCACCCAGGTGCTCCTACCCTTTTCCCGAGCCAAAGGACTTGGGAAAGAGCAGTCGCAGGAAAAATGCTGCCCTCAGGATGGTCCTTCTGGATAAGCGCTCATTTTCAGGGGGGGGTCTATGCCAGGCTGGGGTTGTGCTGCAGGGCCAAGGGAATTTGAAATCTGGGTGGTGGCTCGACCCCCTGTTCAGTCTGCCCCTATAGTGACACACCTCTTTTCTGCCTTGCAGGATACTATGCAGTTGAACTAGTGAACGACAGCCTGTACGATTGGAACGTCAAACTCCTGAAGTAGGTGGCATAGCTTGGGATCATGCAACTGTGGTGGATCTTGGTGGTGGGACCAAAATGTCCCTGTGAGCCAGAGGGGAAGTAAGCAGGGCAGGGGAGCACCTGGCAGACCTTGGGTTAGCCCCTCTCGGGCAGCTTGCTTGCTGTCTCCACATCAGAAAGGAGGTGACATCTCCAGAGAAACATGAGATAATCTGAGGGCTCTGCAAGTCTGTCTGCTGTTCCTAGAGTCCTGGAAGAGGTGCATCAGACAAAACCCCGAGCTTTCACACCCTCCAGACACCAGTGCTGCCTTTTCCTTGGGACAGGCAGTCTTTATTTTTAAGCTGGCAGCATGCAAAAAGGGTGTGATGGTCTTCTCTGCAAACCAGGAGCAGAATGCTGACAGCCCGTGCTGTCGCTGCCCTCTGGGTGAGAACCTGAGGGCCCACGTGGCAGCCAGGTTATGCAGGTATGGTAGCTCTGGGGTTCGGTGGCAGTGATCGTGGCCAACTTGAGGTGCACGACCTTGACTGTGACCCTCTGGGGTTTTCCTTCGGCAGGGTTGACGAGGATAGCGCTTTGCACAATGATCTCCAGATCCTCAAAGAGAAAGAAGGAACAGATTTCATCCTCCTAAACTTCTCCTTTAAAGTAAGGCTTCCCATACCTCCCCCTCCTTGAGATACACCTGCCTCAGTGAGTCATCAGAGAAGACATTTCTCAATGGCTTTGCTTCCCTTCTCTTGTTCCAGGATAACTTTCCTTTTGATCCACCATTCGTAAGGGTGGTGTCGCCGGTGCTGTCGGGGGGGTAAGTAACTGTTTGCCTGTCTCTGCTCACTGAGGTCTCCAGCACTGCTACCTGCAACAGTTTTTTCACTAGGAGTTTATCCAGCATGCCCAGTCCCGTTATCTCCCTGATACTGCAAAAGTAGCTCTCCTGGGAAACACAGATGAGGTGGTGGATTTTTTTTTTTTTTTTTTGGGTGTATTTTTCCTTCTGAGATCTACTCTGACAAAATGGTTCATCTCTGGAGGAGCGGGTGGGTGAGGCGGTGTCTGTCTCTGACATAACTTTGCCCAATTCCTTCCCCAAGGTATGTTCTGGGTGGCGGTGCCATCTGCATGGAGCTACTCACAAAACAGGTAGGTACTGGCCAATACATGGACCTGGGTAGCTGCTGCTGTCTGCCACACTGTATTCCTGCTGCTCGGGCCTGCTGGCAGCCAAATCCTGCTTGTTCCCCTGGCTGGCAACTGTCTGGCATGGCTTTGCAATGCTTGTGCCAGACTCGGGAAGGGGAACCCTTTCATTGCTGTGGGGAAACGCAGCCCCTGAGTGGGGGTCTTGTCCATGCTGGCCTCACTGTGTTGCGCTCTATCCCTCAGGGCTGGAGCAGTGCATACTCCATCGAGTCGGTGATTATGCAGATCAGTGCAACTCTGGTGAAAGGGAAAGCACGAGTACAATTTGGAGCCAATAAGGTAGGGCCCGGTCAGTGTAGGAGAACTTGAGGAGCGGTTGGTAGTGGGATGCAGGCAGATGAGCGGACAACCGGCTCTGGCAGCTTGGTTCACATAGGGAGGGTGTGTGGGATGACTCGTACTGGGTTCTAGCTGAACTGATGGTTGCCCTGTCTTCCCTTGCAGAATCAGTACAGCCTGACAAGAGCACAGCAGTCCTACAAGTCCCTGGTTCAGATCCACGAGAAGAATGGTAAGGGCTGAGGGAGAGGGTGTGCATTTCCTCTTGCTGGTCCAGGCTCCGCTAGACTGAGTGTGCAGGCGAGCTGCTTGAGTTTTTTCTCCCCCAAGTGCAGAGATTACCTGGAGCAAGATGACAGCTGGCAACAGCAGCCGCTGTCTAACGCAGAGTGCGTGACTGCAGCATCCCTCTGCCCTTCCCCACTGGTCAGTGCTGGGCTCCTTTGGCTATAACTAGAGACAGCATGTCCTTGTCTGCGTGGTGTCAGAAAGTAACCCAGAGAGAAAGCCTCCCAGTAATCTGGGAGATGTGGGCCTTTGGAAGTGGGACTTAGCGTGCTGGTGCTTTCCGCAGCTTTTCCAGCTGTGCATTTCCAGGTGTACGTTTGTGTTCCCTGTGCAGCTTCATCCCTCATGGATCTCTCTTCTTGTTTCAGGCTGGTACACACCACCCAAGGAGGACGGCTAGCATGGATGCTGCAGGACCAATCTGATTATCTTCCGGATGCTCTACTTGGATCTAAATGATGCCTCTTGGCTTTCTCCCAGGATGTAATAGCTTTGCCTGTTGCAGGACAATAATGGCTGTTAAAAACTCTAAATAAAACTGTGTAAGCAGTTGGACTGACCTAAAACACTTGCTGGACCCTTGCTAGCAGGCATTCTTGTTAAAACAAACTTTTGAGCCTCTTGTGTCGCTGGAAACTTTCGACTCTACTCCAGTCTAGAGCATCCTCCTTACCTATGCTATGGATTTAATTTATTTTCTTATTTCATGTACACTGCTTTTTTTTGTTACAGTGTATGATGGATGTGTATGGAAAATGTATCTTTGGAGAAAAAATTACAGTTTGTTAATTTGAAGATGCTGGTCTGATTACTCTTTTTTTTTTTTTTTTTCCCAAGCTGCTGCTGGGTGGATCGTACCCTGCACTGGCAGCAGCATGGAGCAAACTCCTTTGCAGTGGCTGTGCCACGCTGGATCTTCAGCCTGTGGTGGGTCGGTGGATGGAGCCGAGGGGGTGGATGGAGCCGAGGGGCTGTGCTGGAGGTCGGGACACAAGAATGGCCCAGGCCTCTTGGTGTTGGCTGCAAAGCCCCAGGACAAGCCACACAGGAGGGTCTGGAACAGCTGTCTTGGAAGAAGAAAACCAGAAAATTTTTTTTTTTTTTTTTTTTTTTTTTGATCAAGGGAGCAGGGCTTCTGTCCTCTCTCCCCTAGAGCAAGAACAGACTTTTCTTTTTATAACCTGCAAACTTACACCTCTGGAAGTGGAGAGGGGAAGATCTGGAAGGCTTTCCTGTGTCCTGCTGTGGATGAGGGGGTTGTAGGTGTACCCCAGGGCTGCCAGCTCTCACCCCAAACTCCATGTCCTGTCTTGCCAAGCAGTAAGAGATGAGTGGAGGCTTGGCTCCTTTGCCCTGTCTCTCCCCACTAACCATGTGTGGAGGAGAGAGAATGTGGCCCAGTCCCTTGTACCTGTAATTGCTGCACTGTAGATGAAAGCTGCTGAGTGCAGGGGAGTGTGGGCAGTGCTGGATGTGATCGCTGCTCTCGGCCCTGCCCAGGACTTGCTCCTGCAGCCAGGGGCCTGGTTCTGTAGGGTTTTATTTTTCCTTCTCAAGCCATCATTCCTGCTTGGCTCAGTGCCACAGGGCTGAGCCCCAGCCCTTGGTGGAAGGCATTGCTGCAGTCGTGCCCTGTTGCTTCAGTCCCTGTTCCTTGCTCAAATCCTCTCTGCTCTGGCCTGAGGCTGCTGGAAGGAGATGTGGATGTTGGAGCTCCTCTAACTTCTGGTGCTGTGTTCTTGGCTGGAGGGCATAGCTGACTCATTAGTGTCAAAGCTGTACCATCAGTATTAATTCACTGTGTTTGAATAAAAGTTATTAGAAAATCAAAGGGCCTCAGATGAAATCCGTTATCTCCTCTGGCAGCTGTTCCCCTCTTTAGGCATTGTCCTGCTCCAAGCCTTGGAATAAAAAGGTGCTGTAGGAGAGGGATTACTGGTGGCTGTTCTGTGCTTCCTGCAGGAGTGGGTCTGGCCTTGTCCGGGGACTATTTTTAAGTATTTTGCTGAAGGACAGGAGGGTTTGCGATGCTGGGCAGCTCTGCCCCGGACCAGCACCCAGCAGGGTCCTGGACCCTCCCCAGCCCTGCTCCTGGTGCCGCAGGGTGGGGGGGAAGGAGGCAGCCACACTCTGCTCCCCTCTTTAACTCAGCCCCAAGGAATGTGCTGGGGAGGGGGGGTTAAGATGGTTTAATGAAGGTTTAAAAAGCTTGTGGTGTTGCTGTTTGGTGAGGTGGGGGCTGCACCCGCTGACCCCAGTGATTGGGTTGGGTTTGGGTACAGTGAGGTGGTTGGGAGAGCTCATGGCATGTGCACTCCTGAATCCTGGTGGCTTTCCGGGCCAGGATGAGCAGGAGAATTGAACAGGGCCCTGCAGGATCCTCCGTTGCTTGGATGCTGACCTGGCAGGTGCTGAGGCTGGAAGCGTGGCAGGAACAGCATGAGCTGGTGTCTGACAGGCGTCTGCCTGTCCCATCTGTTCTCACCCACCCAAGCGTCAGGATCCATCCATCCTGCTCTGAGACAGGCTCAGCTCTCATCACCACCGTGCCGGCTCAGCTCTTGTTTTGGCTTCTCAGGGAAGTAGGTGCGCAGTCCCATCTGTCATCGCTGCTGGAGACACTCCCCTGTGGGAGCTGGCTGGGGCAGGGGACAGGGAGAGACTTTCCCAAAGGAGATGTATGGATGGCGCACCACGGGGAATGCTGCCACGGCACAAAGCCACTGAGACAGTGCTGCCTGTGCTTCCGTCCTGCTGTTGAAGCCCCCGGAAGGATTAAGAGGGAGGATCTGAATCTGCCAAAGAAAGGAAACGAACCAGCACCTTTCACTAAGCTAGCACCGGAGTTTACTGGTGCAGACATGGAGTTTTCCTTGGCTTCGAGAAGGCAAAGCTGAAACCAGCCAAGATCCCACTGCCAGCTTGAGTGCCAGCCTGGCAGCAGCGCCTCACCACCACAGCGCTGGCGAGGAAATTGCCACCACTTCCTACAGCGCTGCTGGCAATCCTGCACCACTGCTCAAGGCTGCTGAGCACCCAGATGGGGTGGGGCACGGTGCTGGGGACCTGCCATCCCTGCCGAGTTGGGCTCTCTTCTCCCAGTGCCCCCTCACAGCAGCAGGAACCCCCATGGGTAGGAGCTGTCTGGTCCCTGGGATGTTCTCCAGACCCTGCAAACAGGAGGAACTCATGTCCTGGCCCAAACCAGGGCAGCCCTGTCCTGCGGGAGCATCTTTACCTGCAAAACCCCATCCCCATCCCTTTCTGTTGTGCTGTTGCACACAGGTGGGTAAGGGCACCCCGCAGCCTAGCTGCCAGCCCGGCAGGAAGGCAGATGGCTGGGCTCAGCTGGGGCTTTCCAGTGAGGTCTCAGTGTAGTCAGCAGAAGTAGGTCTTCACTGGTGTGGTGTGAACCACAACCATGGTGGCAACGAGCACACTGGGACCGTGCCCTCCCTCTCATTGGGCTGTGCATGGGTGTGTGTGTGGGTGTGT